>VSDK01017324.1:46892-84184 GCA_009767595.1 Symbiodinium kawagutii | reverse complement strand
AGAGTGTCTTCCCAAGAGTGTCTTACAAAGAGTGTCTCACCAAGAGTGTCTTCCCAAGAGTGTCTTCCCAAAAGTGTCCCACCAAGAGTGTCTTCCCAAGAGTGTCTCACCAAGAGTGTCTTACCAAGAGAGTCCGACCAAGAGTGTGAGCATTCGGGTTCGTGGGCTTCATCTTGTTTGGTGTAAGAGATTCTGCTAATGCTCATGCCAAACAAACAATCGATGGTCGGGCGTCCGAAGCGGAAGCTGGTTCTGACAGGTTCTGACTTCGTACAGTGCAAACCAACAAAATTGCCATGGGTCATGGGTTGCACACTAGTCATGGGTTAGACTAACATAGATGTGGAGAGAACCGCCATAATTAGGTATATCAAAGCAACTTTCTGAGCGCAAACTACGGTAATCACTGGTGCTTTATTTGTGAACCATGGGTTCCATCTCTGACTTTTATCTCCAAGGGAAGCAACATTACTGACCAGACCTCAGGGTGTTTAGAGCATGGTACATGTATCTATGCTATGCATCCAGCCATTGCCAGGTTTGTGCATATGCAACTTGTTCCCGAAACTAGGTATCAGCAGTCTCGTCCTCAACCAGCAGCTTCTCCAGAAGATGCAGCTTGCTTAGATCAGCACGGCTTGACTCGGACAGTCTTGAGGCTGAACGCTCACAATTAGCCACAACAGATGTTAGCCACGACGGGTTTCACTCATGTTGCTCCAGTGGTGATGCCTCAGGATTTGCCACTACCACCCTGGGCAACCAACATGCAGATGATGTCTCCTCTCTTGTTCGCATACGAGGAGCACTTGCGGCTAGGCTTTTTTACGCAACCAAAGTTCATCAAACTTTCAACTTGTGGGTGGCTTCAAGTCTTGCCATCAAACAAACTGACTGGTGGTTTCTTGATGCTTTACAACAAACAAGCAGCTAAGGTTTCAGGGGGAAGTTGCTGTTTGGCATAGCTGTCATTGTTGGTTGTTTGGTCAATTGTTTCATATTGTTTCAATGATTGTTTAAAATAGTTTTCTGACATTCATCTTACACCCTCATTTTCTCTGGGATGGTCAACCAGCAAGTGACCAATACTTTCACCAGCTAAGCAGCAACCGTTGCTGTTTCGATGCTGGACACCAGGAGCGTATTGCTGAATTGGAAGCAGTGATCGAGCGGTCAGTCAGCCTCGCTGAACAGGTGCAGTGATTTGACCGCGCAAGGGAGATGACAACTGGATACGTTGGTTATGGGTTGATCATAGCTACTGTAAGGGGAATTATGCTCACAACTAGGATATGATATGGCCAATATATGCTAACGTAGGGTTGATTTTGACCACAAGCCATGTAAGGTTAGGCTTAACCCTGACCAGCTAAGAAAGGGGTCAAACTGTGGCTGCAACCAACCGGGTTGATTGCGATGAGCTACGGTTCAACAATGACCACAACTGCCCCCCCAGTTAGAAATGGGTTATCATAGTAGTCAGGATGGTAAGTACATGTATCTACAACATTAAGTGAAATTCATTATTGCTTACTGTAGTTTTGACAACAACATAGTCACAGTGGTTGTGACATGTTATGACCGACATTGTTGCTTGACTATACCAAATATGGCACAGTTCTATGACTATGACTGACGCTACAGACCACAACTTGATTTTCTGGACCACGATTGATGTGAGATCAAGCAGCAGGGGTTGGATTTTCTGGCAGATTTCGCCCTGGTGACCAAGCAGTACCACTGCGAAAACACATAAGGAGCACATGATGAGGAGCACATGTGCCTACACTATGGAGCATAGAAAACAACGACCAGACCGATTTTTTGGGACCAAGTCTCCAACCTCTGATCAGTTCGTTGATCAAATCGAAGCTGGTTAGGTCTTCTTTCCAGTTCACGACTCTAGCACCGAAGCATTCCTTTGCCTGTTGTTTTCAGGCGTTTTTTGTTGTGCATGTCTGGATTTTTGTCACTTGAAGAGCAAATGCTATGCAGCCTTCAGAAGGTCAAGCAAGTTTGGCTCATGTGGCATTAGGTATTTGCCAGCTTTGGAAGAAATAATTTGGAATCAAGGTTCGACTTTGGTTTCGGTGCCATAAAAATAGGAGCCCACAGCTAAGCCCAAAGTAGTCCATGATTCTTGGTCAGCTCTCAACCAAATTTAGAGGTTTTATTAGCCATTATTCTCATTATTACTGTAGGCTTTATTGAGCATGGCGGTCACCATCAACTGTAAGCATAAGAATCATGATAAATCATTCAAGCTATGAGTTTTTATTGGCCATGAATCATAATCATTACTGGAAAATTCAACTCTCCGGCAACCTAACCTGGAAGAAAATGGAAGAAAACAATCCACTATTTATGATGTTTTTACCCATGGTGATTTTCTGCTTCCAGATTATATAGTTTGCCAAAGAGATAATCATTGTTAGCTGTTCACCCGCTGCTGTTTCGCAGGCGCAGCTCTTGGCCAAAGAGAATGATCAGCTGCGTGCACAGCTGCATGATCGGACGGAAGCATGGCGCGTTTCGGAGTGGCAACGGTCGCTGGTGGTGTCGAACCATTTGGGCCAGATCGGAAGCTGGTGGTTATAATGATAAGTCATAGCTTGAATGATGAATTTTGATCAATGATGTTTATAATCATATTGATTTATCATTGAGGGTTAAGAATGATCTTAAGCTGGTGGTGTTGCATCAAATGTGGGTATCTCCATTCCGCTCAAGATCATTGGGCCATACGGTTTCAACATGTCACGGGGGCAATAAGCACCTGCCCATTGTCCTTGGAGCTAGTGCCAGGCATTGGTGCGGAAAGTTGAAAATCAAAATATTGCTACTGAAGTGACAAGGCGATGGGTCATAACCATGCATTATTACCCAAGAATGGTTAGGTCAACACCCCAACAAAGACTGGTTTGGTCATGTATGTGATGCTCACAAGGGTACATGGTATCAGCCAACAATCATATGTATCTCCCATGAATGGCATTCTTTTGAGAGTGCTCCTCACCATGCGCATGCCAGAACTTTGTCACCCCTCACCTATCCCCTTCAGAGCATCCGCGGGTTGTAGTTCCTACAAATTCCTCTCAATTTGATTGTTTTTACTCAGAGGTTATAAGTGAAGAATCCCCTCACCCACTATTGAAAGATATCCATGGAGAAAGTCCCCGAAATGACCAATCTACCCATTGTTGGGAGGTTCACCTACCCATGTTTTTGCTATATATAGTCATGATCCATGGCCACAATATCCTTAATAACTATTATTGCTGCTTATTTTTCCTTGTTGTCAATCATTCTCCATTATTAACCAGTAGTCATTACTGAATATTCAGATTCCATTGCCATATAGCTTGTATATCCCCTAGTCTTAACACTACTTATCAACCATCAGGGTAGCCATATGGACTACTATAGCTGACCCATAGCCACTACATATCAACCATTTTATGGCTATGGCATGCTATGGCTACCCCATAGCCATGGCCATCTCTCCATGTTGGTGGCTTGCCATGACGGATGGGCCGGTGATCCGGCCCCAAGGAGCAACTTCGAAATGCGCAGGTGTTGGGTGGTGTGCAAGGTGCGAACGCCGATGGGAGGATGGTTGGTTGGTTGGTCGGTCGATGGGTGGGTGGGTTGGTTGGTTGGTCGGTCGGTGGGTGGGTTGGTTGGTTGGTTGGTTGGTTGGTGGGTTGGTTGGTTAAGCAACCATCATAGGGGATACTAAGCAACAATAATGCTTAAACAACTGGTGGTTTGATGCACTATTAGTCAACTGGCGGGTGGTTGGGAGGGAGCGGGGCCAGGAGCCAGGACTAGCCTTTAAAAAAGGGCCTTTGAAGGACGGAGTCACTAGGAGGGTTCTGGCCGCCAAATGCGAGATGAATAGATTTGATAAGCAGTGGTTGTGTGGTTTAATGCTGGATCAATAAATTTGATAAAGCTAGATTAATAGATTTAAGAAATGCATTACTCGTTAATCAATCAATGCTAATCATTAATGATGGGTTTGTGCGTTTCGACCACTGGCCATTGTTGACACCAGTCACAACAAATAGTAATGGCTATGAATGTCGACCATAAGTAACGGCCATGATTTGTTGATAACCAAGACTGAGCATCCGCATGTTTGACTGCACAATGTGGACTTATACATTAACCACCAAATATTAGCAAACGTTCCGAGTGACCATTATTGACCATTGTTAATAATCACTATCCATATCGAACCATCATGAATAGTGGATAAACCATTTTCAACTATCATGAACATCAACAGATATAGAGAGTGGTAGACAAGTTGTTGTAAAGCCATTGTTAGTACCCAGTATCAACCATCATGAATAGCCATCATTACTACTGCCAGTGCCCAGGTTTGCCCATGATGGTATCCCCGAACCACCCCAATTACTCTGCTTTTTTGCAACTGGCTGAGGAGTCAGCATCTTTGCTGTGGTTTATGGAGACACGGATTGGTTAATGTTGGTTGATGGTGGTTGTTGATGGTATCTATCCATGAATCATGCATAGATCATAATGAAATAGGATGTGAATGATTAGATGGTATGATCCATGATGAATGGACACCCCCGAGTGGGAAAACCCAGTACACCAAGCAGTACTGGTGTTAGGTCCCGGCAGTCTTGTCAACACCCATCATGTTGTGGTGAATGTCCCTGTCGCTCAGGTGAAGTTCAAAACTTGAATACCAAGGAGCAAGAGCCCATCGGAAGAGCAGCTTGGGGTGATGCCATGTGGCCAAAAGCAGCTGAGCAGCCTGTGAACCCGTTTCTGACTTGCCAGTCAATGCATGGAGATCACCGCATACCTAATGCAAGGGGCACCGCCTTCTGTAAAACCGAGCGAACTGCATGAGTGGATGAGGCGAGCTATGACTCAACCCTGCAAGTCTTGTTGAGAATTCAAAGAGAAGTTGATATTAGCCACATTGTTCTCACACCTGTTCGGATCTGTTCACACTCTTTTGAGGATGGAACCCATTTGCAATGGCTGGATCCCGATGCTTCACCCAACAATGCTCTAGGATGTTAAGGCCTTAAAATGGCAAACTGGTGGATGTTAAGGCCTTCAAATGCTATAAAATCTTGGAGCGCAAGGTGCAAGTCATGACCAGTGGACACTTGGATCGCAGGAGGAGATCCAAGAGTTGTACAGCTTAAGTGTGGAGCAAAACGAGGCCGGTGGCTGAAGAGAAATGTCGTCTGGACACTGGTTCGTACCTACAAGAAATGGTCCATGTAAGGGAAACCTTGGATATGAACCATGTCTTGATTTTTGATGTCTTGCTTTTTGTTAAGCATTTGGAACTTGTTGATCATGATGAATCGTTTCGTGTTTGACCACCATCAACCAGACTTATTAACCATGATAAACCTTGATGAATAATCTGCCATCATCATAAACCTGATTCACCCTTATGATCCTTTATTAAGCATTTGATATCAATCATTATCAACTCCGATCAATCAATCACTACCGAGATCTTGCTCAGACCCCCCGTGCGCGACAAGGCGTTGGCGCAACAAAATCAGCTGCTGAAGCTTCAATTGGAACGGATGCAGTGACCCGGCCATGACCCCCCGTGATGGATCAAGTCACAGGGGTGCTACGTGCTGCTCAAACCAAGCAGAGGTAGCTTGGTGGTTTGATTATTTGCGGCATGTCGTTATTATATGTTATTATTATTACTAGACAATAAGGGAACCAGTAGTAACTATAATAAGGGAACCGTGGTTAACATGACTATTCATTCATAAGTATCACAACATATCATTCACTTGCTTGATCCCAGCTGGTGACAGCTGAGTTCAAGGCCCAAAGATGGCGAGGGGCCTGTGCTTGGGGCCACATGGAATCCCAAGCCTAGTTTTGATCCACGCACCATGGCACAGCATGGCTGCACTTTCAGTTGGGAACATACTTTGAGGATGAGGGTGTTTGCTAAATTACATTATCTCGGTTGGAAGCGGGAGGTGATGGGAGGTGGTTCCAATCGAAATCTCCAATTGCTGAGACGGCTATCATCCTCGAAGAGTTACCGAAACTCTTGCTTCATCATTGTCCCTGAAATTCTGGAGCTGGTTTACTGGACGTCAGGCCATTTGGGATCATGTAGTGGTCACCAGTTGGTTCCATAACATGGCTGGGTCAATACCCTGTACCTCAGCTGTTCACATCCCAAACGAATGACCAAAATAGTATTCCTTGAAAGCTGTTCACTTATCATCACTTAGCCATTTTGAAGACTATTGGAAATGACCCATCCATGACCCATCCATGACCCATCCACGACCCACTCATGACCCACCCATGGCCATTGACGGTCGTCCATGGTGCCCAACGTTGCCACATGCCGGGATGGGGCTCAGGCAGACCCTGGCAACCGGCCGTCAGCAAGCGCAGGAGGTTTGTACCCCCTGTGGCAACGAGCCGACTTGCCGACTGGTAAACTATCCTGGTAATGGCAACCCAGGATTAATAAACCCCTGGTTGATTAACTAGGGGGGTTCCCATTTTAATGGAAAACCAAAGCTTTTGGGGGATACCCCCTAGTGAATCAACCAGGGGTTTATTAATCCTGGGTAGCCATTAATGCACATGGCCAATGGTTGGTGGTTTCTTAGAATAGTTGGCCAATAGTTACTATTAGTATTTTACTATTATTCGTATTCTAAAGTATTATTGCTAATAGTTGGCCAATGGTATGGTGAACTATAGTAATATCAATATTTTAGTAATGGCCAATAGTTGGTGGTTGTAATAGTTACTTGAACTACCCCCCAAATCATCCAATAGTAATCAGTTGTAATAGTAAACCATCAATTTTGGAGTAGCCCCGTTAAGAAAACGATGTGCATCAAACATCAATTTTTTGAACATGACACATCGGAAGATGATGAATCAACCAATGATGAGGGAATGCTGGACTTTATGTTGCAAGATTGGCTTGAGATTGAGATTACAACCAAAGATTGCGTGTTTGTGCTCCTTTGTTGTGGTAGACCATGTTCGAGTCATACACTCGTATATGGTCATGTTCAAGAGGAAACCAAATGCCAGTGCGACCTACTGTAGTATGGACTTGATAGACACGGAATGGCATGGACCATTTTCCATTGATATATTTTTTGAGCATTATGAAGAGTTGTCAAAAAGCAGTGTACCCCAAGGGTCACCTCAAAGGAAAGTCATCATTTTCGAGGGCCCATTGTTTTATGGATTGGACAGCTTTCAGCTGGTGACAGCAGATCAGCAATCCTATTCAGAATGACGTGGTCACGGGTAATCTCATGGCCACTGCAGCAGGTTTACGTGAAAGCCCACGAGAACCAAAATGCATTGGTGGAGGAACGGCAACGCGGAGAGGTCCAGCCCTTGGTCACGCCAGCCATCTCACAACCACAGACACTCCAATGGTCACGGTTGGGTCATGGTCATCAGCATCAACGTCACTAGCAGCATCACAAACACCGGCATGCGCTGATCGTCCATTTGGATTGTCGTCATGGACCACCTTTCCTTGCGTTTTCTTCCGCATAGGCATCCATCATTTTTGCACAATCCCGTTGCCCTTCCCACCACCAGCTTTCGTTGCGTGCTCTATCCGTGACTACTGCCATGAATGAATCCCTTGAGTGCCTGAAGATGATTCTCATCCACTTCGTTCTAATGTCTCCAAAGGAATGAAGCACGGTGTTCTTTCTGGTTCCAATTGCTGGAGATTTATGCAGAACTCGTATGAACCATACATCATCAATCTCAAGGATCATGACTATAACAATTTTGAGCATTATTCATCACCGTAAGCTAGACGAAGTTCATTGCAAGTACTGGTATCACTCGTGGCTGATCAGCAAAGCTGACTCCCCAAGCCGCTCAACATGTCGGATGATGCTGATCAACCAACATCAACCAACGTCATAATCTAGGATTTATAGAGAATAATGATGGTCAATGATAGGGGATAATGACCAACAATGAAGGTTAAACAACTGCTGGTTGGTGGTTTGATTGTCATTTTTCATTTTCCCGAGTCATTATCAACAAATGGCTGGTTGACTAATACTTTTCATCGGGGGTGAAACCACCAACATCATAATGCCGAAGAACAGTTATAAAGCGCAGTCCAAGCAAGAAAGGTTAACTGATGGTTGGTCAGACCAACACCTTGGGGTCTAACCCAGTCTAAGTGGCTTTGGGTCAAAACCCTGTACCCCTAGTTCCCCATCATTAACCATTGTTTTCCCTTACTATTGCTGGTCATTATCCTCCATGACATTGGTTGGTTAACTGCTTGACCCATAGTCAGTTGGGGCCTAGCTGACCAACTTGGAGAAAACTGGCGACTGGCAGCAGCGAGGCCTTGGCCCGGCAACGCGTGGCGGCGGAGCAAAAGCTGGAGGAGGCGCCGTTGTTGGAGAAATGGCCTTGGCGACCGGGGAAAAGGCGCAGTTGACCAAAGAACCAGCGCAACCAGTGGTGATTTCTAGCTGGTTTAGCTGGCTTTAATATAGTCATAGATATATTTATAAATGTTCATCCGTTAATTAAGTAACTTTGACGAATAAAACTATTTCAGAAATGATCATCAATTGGATAATCCAAATCATAATATCATCAATGATAAATCAATATCTCATGATTTATCATTATCATTTTATGTTATTGATGGAGAAGAGGATTTTAATCTACGGCAATATCAGAATATCCATCAAATATATTTTTGTATGGATGATATAATATATGTACATGGATGATAGTTATCAAAATTGAGAATGATGTAGTGATCAACTGTTAATAGTGATTGATTGATATAGTCGATCAACAGTCATCATATGATCAATTTGATTGGAAAAACATCAGAAGTGATGAGAGAGTAAGCAATTACTGTGATCAGAAAATCACCAACAACAGCGATGAATCCACAGTAATCAATTGGACAATAGCAGAAATTACTTGAGAAATCAATGAAAATCATCAACAGTGGCGGGAGAATAAGTATGGATATGGTGAATGGGTTCCCAAATTATGGGTACACCAAAGGAAAATCATGGGTGAATCACCAGCCATTGACCCATTAATGATTGGAAGATCACCAACAATCAGATGGGAATTCATTGGTTAATTCAAGATGCCGGTTGAGCTTTTTTTACACTCAGGTTGTCGACCCATCGAGAATTTTGTGAAGTGACAAAGCGACAACTGTACCAGAACTGCATGGTTTTCTAACATGACGCCATAGGGTTGCGTTGTTTCCCATCTGAAAATGCGTATCGGATAGTGCCCTATCCATGAAGTGGAGAGCACTGAGGAGCGGGGGCGTGGCGTCCGGATTCTCTAGGCGATATGTATTTATATATATATATATATACTTATTTGTTTATGTATATATATATATAGACTTCATGCATCGTCACGCTATTTTCTGATTGACTTGTGGCTCAGGAACGGAATTTCACAGCTCTTCGGCACAAAGTTGCCACTCCAAGGGGATGTCCACTGCTGGTTACACGGGCCCATCAAGTAGCTCCCACATGGTTGAGCTTCGTGTGCATTGCCTGAGTGGGGAAGGATGTGTTTTGAGCCTCGCTTCGTCCACGTTGGGCAGGGAAGTCTACAAAATGGTTTTGGAGCAACTTCCACCAAAGAAAGGCATCAATCCTGTCCTTCACCACGCTGCTTCACCGCTTCTATTGGACAAATCCTTGGGAGAGCAGCTGGGGACCTGCGACACTGCGACTCTGTCCGCCACATATGTTCCAACTAATTTGATCGATGCCTGGGTATATTTCCAAGAACTTCCAGTTCCCCAAGAAGAATTTTCATTGGAAGGAGTGACCAGGATAGCAGGTATAAAAGAAAGCCATCGTTTGCACCATTTGCCACAGAGTCTTGAAAGCTTGACATTGGCCAACGAATTTAACCAGAGCTTGGATCGGATGACGTTGCCGCTCAGTTTAAAAAGCTTGACATGTGGCCATGATTTCAACCAGAGCTTCGATCGGGTCACGTTGCCAAGTAACCTGCAAGGCTTGATATTTGGCAATAGTTTCAACCAAAGCCTGGATCGGGTGACCTTGCCAATCAATCTGCAAAGTTTGACATTTGGCCATGACTTCAACCAAAACCTAGATGAGGTCACCCTTCCTAGTAGTCTCCAAAGCTTGACATTTGGCAATGGTTTTAACCAAAGCCTTGATCAAGTGGCGTTGCCAGGCAATCTGCAAAGCTTGACATTTGGCCATGAATTCAATCAGAGCCTGGATCGGGTTTCTTTGCCGAGCGATTTGCAATGCTTGACATTTGGCCATTGTTTTAATCAAAGCCTGGATCGGGTCACTTTGCCAAGCAATTTGCAAAGCTTGATATTCAGCAATGGCTTCAACCAAAGCCTGGATCGGATCACCTTCCCAGTCAGCCTGCACAGCATGGCGTTTGCCGCATCTTTCAGCCTCGATCGCGCCACCTTCCCCAGCAGCATACAGAGTTTGACATTTGCTGACTATTTCAATCAAAGCCTTGATCGTGCGACCTGGCCGAGCAATCTGTTGAGCTTGACATTTGGCCATTGTTTCAACCAAAGCCTGGACCGGGTCACCTGGCCGAACAATCTCCAAAGCATCACATTTGGCCGTGAATTCAATCAGAGCCTGGATCGTGTAAACCTGCCCAGCAGTCTGCAAAGCTTGACATTTGGCCGTAGTTTCAAGCAAACCCTGGATCGAGTCATGTTGCCATGCAGTCTACAAAGCCTGACATTTGGCCATTTGTTTAACAAGAGCCTTGATCGTGCGACCCTGCCGAGCAATCTGCGAAACTTGACATTTGGCCGCTGCTTCGATCAGAGCCTGAATAGGGTCACCCTGCCAGGCAATCTGCAAAGCCTGATGTTTGGCCATTCTTTCAACCAAAGCCTGGATGAAGTCACCTTGCCGACAAATCTGCAAAGCTTAATGTTTGGCCATTGCTTCAACCAAAGCGTGGAGCGGGTGACATTGCCAAACAATCTGCAAAGCTTGACATTCGGCCATGACTTTAATCGCATCTTGGATCGGGTCACCTTACCAAGCAGTCTGCAAAGCCTGACATTTGGCCACTGCTTCAACCAGAGCCTGGATGAGGTCACTTTGCCTAACAATCTGCAAAGCTTGACTTGTGGCAATGATTTCAACCAAAGCGTGGATGAGGTCACATTGCCGAGCAATTTGCAAACTTTGACATTTGGCCACTGTTTCGATCAATGCCTGAATCGGGTCACCCTTCCGACCAATCTGAAAAGCTTGACAATTGGCAATCGTTTCAACCAAAGCCTGGAACGTGTCGGACGGTGCACAAATTTGTGCAGCTTTAGTTGTCGATCATTGTCTCTTTGCAGTGAGTGATTCGACCAGGGTTTTTGCCGCTGAAAGAAAAGGTCTGCACAGCCCCTTGCACGGCAGAGTGGCATTACAAGTGTTGTAGATCAGAAAAAGCCTGGTGTGAGGGCGGGACCCCAAATAATCCCAAGTCTAAGAATTGTAATACAGCAATGAATTTGCCACTTTATAACTCATATTGCAAGATCACTGAGAACTATTCCTGAATGTGCACTTTTAGTTTACAACTTCAATTACTAAATGAAAATACCTGAGGATCCTTGAGGAGTATATATCTTGAAGAATCTTGGTGATTTACAACTATACTGGTACTATTCTCCTGGGTCCCCCACTGTGGGTCACCATTTTTAAGCAGGGCAAGCACCTATGCGTAGTTAGGAGAACCACCTTGAGGTGGCAAGGTGCCGAATTTAGAAGAAGTATTCAGATTACATTCAGCTCATCCCATCATTGGATCGTGTCGTGTTTGGTGCTGAATTGGATCAGAGTAATCCCAGGGTCCAATGGTTGTGTTGGTGGCAATCCTGATGACCTCCAACAGTGGTGAAAAACAAGAGTTTGAAACTCAACCCTGGCAACTCAAACTCCCAAGGGTCACCTCCCAATAGGAAAAAACATCGCTCAATGCTGGGATAGGGTCTCACGATGTCTAAATTGACACCAGATACACCAGATACACCAGTTGTTTGCACCAATCTCCTGCAAGTCCAGCTGCTGGTTCACCGGAGCTCCATCTTGGTAGCCTAGGGAGCTCCGCAGCGGAGCTGTTTCCGGTGGATCTTCATGTTGGAGCTACCAGCCATCGACTCCGTCATGTAGGAATTTATCAGAACTCATCAAGACTATGCGAACAGTTTGGTGAAGAGAGTAGGTGACCATCTCCACATCTATCAATCAACCATATTGATCCATATTGGCATTTCACCATCAATTAACCAGATTAAACATTGTTTAACCATCAATAGGTGACATTCCTGGCGTGGTGCTTGTGTCTCTCCCCTCACCTGCCATGGCGTTAACTCATACAACAGCATTGGGTACCCATGCCGGTTCATCTGGATGGTTACAGTAATGGGTAACAGTTGATAACAGTTGAGAACTACAGTTGATAACACTTAGATAAGAAGGGTTAGTTGTCAGCCATCAAAGAAAGGTGGTCTATTCAGACTTCACGGGTGATTTGTGGGGTTCAGTATGGCGAAGGGATCATCATGACGCCTCATCAACCAAGATTCATCATTTTTGATGATGATTATTCGGATTTATGCCATGATTTGCTGTGATCAACCAACATTGATCAATGCTAACTACCTCTGAACCATCCCTAACCATCATTAAGCATCATTAGATTACTAAGCAAATTGTGCGTGGACAATTTTTAACCAGCATTCCCAAGGGCAGCAAAAACATATTAAGCATCATTGTGACCATCATTGTGACCATCATTGTGACCATCATTGTGACCATCATTATGACCATCATTATGACCATCATTAATCATCATCAACCATATTTGAGCATCATCGATACCTTGGGTTGATTCATGGTTGAATTTGGTTGATTGATCAAGTAACCATTGTATCCAATGCCCTTGATCATCAAACTATCAGTCATTCAACTATCCTTGCTTATATGTTCAGCATATCATTGACTATAATTGAGGGTTATGATAGTTGATCATTGATATAAGTATGATGACTACGATAACCATGATGATAACTATAGAATATCAATATTATAAATACATGTTATGACAACCCTTCTAATAACCCCACAGACAATGACGATACTCATCAACTTATACATTTAACCCTTATATTGATCATCATAAGGATATATCTATATCAGATAACCCATCGATTGATCATCTCAGGGTACCCGCCTCCATCATTTGAGTTACCCAGGGACCCATGGGCTCCGGCAGGTCACCGCCGAGCTCCTGGAGCAAGTGAGCAAACGTGACGCCATGGAAGCGGAGGTCCGGTCGACGATGCGGAGAACGCCGAAGCGGAGGATGGCCATGCGAGGCAATGAACAGATGATGGACATAAGTCATGAGGCGATGGGTCAATATTAACTAACCAATAATAACCAATTTCATGGGGATAATGACCAACCAACCATCATTTGATATTAACATTAACTAACCAATTTCATGGGGATAAATATTAACTAACCAATTTCATGGGGATAAATATTAACTAACCAATAATGGGGATAATGACCAACCAAATTTGATCGGGAAACCAATGGCCAATGATGGGGAACCAGGGGGACTAAGGGTGAACTGACCCACTGGCACATGAAGAGATTGGAAGATGACATGAAGAGATTGTAACAGAATTAATCATGTCAACATGTTGATTTAATCGTCAAGTGATTCACCATGAGAGATTTAAACTATGGACTCTAATTTTAGAAGAGTTGACATGAAGAGATTGGATGTTGACCTCAGATTGTAATGAAAAAGTATTAAAAGTGATTGATAGTCTCGACTCAGGTGATTGATAGTCTTTTGTTGAATTCAACTCGTGACTCTAATTTTAGAATTGTTGACATGAAGAGATTTGGAGTTCACATGGTGAATGGCTACTGGAACAGTTGACATGGGTTCACAATGATGTTGACCAATGATGTCGATAATGATGCTCCAATAGTGATGGGTTCGATAATGGTGGATTCCTTTTGGGTTGTCAAGAAGCTGGTCGTTGATGCTGGAAACGCCGAAAACATTTCTTCTGAACAAACACCATTTTATAACCATTCATTGACGTCCAACAGATGGCTCGTTAATAACTTATTAAATGTCTTATAACCCTGGGATTTCCAACAACAAGCTGATTTACCGTAATAACAAGGATGACTGTTTCTTTTGACCAATCCACTATTTTTTAGACCAATCAACTATTTTTTAATCAACATGGTTGACCATCTTCTAGCTTTTGCTGACAAGCTGATGAACAATGGTTAGCTTTGAGCCTTTGATGGTTAATACCGACTGATGAAATTAGGACGCTGACCCATGGGGTTAGGAATGCATGTGGATAGTGGCTCGCAAAGATTACCTTGTCAAGTAATATCTATTACAGTCGTGAAATGTCGTGAAGTATATTTATTATCAGATGATTAGAGTTGTGAAGTAGTACCTATGATGATGGCGAGAACTAGCTATACAATCATTTATCTACTGACTGTTTAGGTTTTTACTGTGGTTGATGTAAAATTGATCCCTTCAAGCCGCCATTTGGCAATACCTACGTCACCCTGAGATCGAAGCTCTTCGACATGAACTCGATGTTCAGAAGCAGACTGCCGACATCAATCAGAAGTCTTTCTCCGAAAGGCCGCCCCCGTGGTCTCCAAGTGACAGTCGAGTCATGACCATAATTTGGAATGATGGCGAAGGGGGCATATCCACTGGTGAAACAAGCTGACCAGTGGAAAGCTTGGTGAATAGTCTTGGCTGAAAGCTCTCATGTTTTGAAAGTTTCTCACAGCAGACCAAACTCAGAGGCTTTGATAACGATGTGACTCATCAGTCATGGCAAACACGA
The DNA here is from genome assembly GCA_009767595.1 of Symbiodinium kawagutii. NCBI lineage: Eukaryota > Dinophyceae > Suessiales > Symbiodiniaceae > Symbiodinium > Symbiodinium kawagutii. Next base: position 69,222 of record VSDK01017324.1, on the reverse strand, counting down.
TTTCAGCTGCCTTCCATCAGCTTAGTTGATCCGGGGATGTCCATTACTTCGAAAGCCATGTTCATTGTGCGAGTGTGAGCTGGCTTCAGTTGACCGTATGGGTGTTTCTCAAAGTAGAGGACCTCCATATCATCAAATGACAACCGTTTATAGTAAAAAACCAACCATTTTGGGGGTCCCCTTATTCAGCAACCACCAAAGGCTATACAAATTTCTTGATTATCTGTCTTTATATATATATATAGAGAGAGAGAGAGTTGACTTTACATTTGGTTTCTACTTGTATATGTTGTGAAAGTGTTGATCCAAGTCCAAGCACAAAGGACTTCAACATGATTCACTGAAAGGCTTCCTGCACACTTGCAAATTTCAACAATGCAATTTCAGTATACTATTCTATTGATGAACCATAGTTAACCCTATATTTTTTTTTACCATTACATAATTTTGGATGCCATCCATAATTGTATAGTTAACCATTTCGTATAGTTCTTGAATGCGGAATCCATTCTCCCACACAGATGCCCATCCTGGCGGTGAGCGTTCCCCTGAGGTGCGCTCTGGCTCTGGATGAGGAGGAACGATTGAAAGCTGAATTGTCCAGGAGTACCAAGAGCGAACGCGCCGGGTGGCCCAATGATGGCTGGTGAAGCCGCTCAGTGATGGCCGGTGACTGTCAATAATGGCATAGATGTGTATAATGGCCAATCGGTTGAGAGTGGCCAACAATGATTAATAAAAAACAACCATCATCCCATCATCAACCGTCAGCAACCATCATCAACCATCAACTATCATCAACCATCATCAACCATCAGCAACCATCTTCAACCATCATCAACCATCAACAACCATCTTAATCTTTACCAATACTTCTTGCCAGTCAATCAAATCAATGCACCGCCAAATCCACCAGTACGACAGCACCAGGTGCTGGTGGTTGATTTTGTCGCCAGGAATATCGACGGCAGGCTTTGGAAGCACAGAAAAACTTGGATGAGGCGAGCGGCTGTGAGCTTTGGGACTGCAGCTATGCAATCGGATAGCCATAGGTCAGTTGATTTTATTTGATGGTGATTCTGGTTCATTGATGTTTGTTCCACGTGTCTAGTCAGGTGGTTGACAGGATGCTGGTCATGTGCTGGCTGATTGGTGAATGCTGAAGACAATCTTGCGTAACCTGCCAGGCTCTGCGCTGCGAACTGGAAATCCGTTTCAACGAAACTGTAAAATTGGCTCTCATAGCTGGCTGTTCTTGATTCTTGGTGGTTGTCATCCACATGTTTTAAACGGTTAATGGCAGTGGTCCTGGTTGATAACAATCAACCATTGTTGACCGCTTTGTACGCACTCCTAACCATGATTAACCGTGGCCAATTAGCTTTTGCTTCCATTGCTCATGTGAGATTCTGGTGAGCTAGTCAGTTGTTTGTGCAGCTAAATGGAAAAAATCCACCTGCCCTAGAATTCCATGCTGCTTTCAAATCATACCCCTCAAAAAAATATTCAAAGCATACCTGAACCAGACCCACAGCTCCATGCCCAAGTACACGATGTTTCGTTGCACAGCTCCATGGTTTCCTTGCCCGGCCCCAAAGCCTCAGATGTTTGTTGCAAAGTTGATTTTTTTGCGTTAGCCCGCTCTCAAACCAACTAGTTGCAATTCATTTTTTTTGTGTATATCCACCCTGAAGCATACCTCCAAAACACAACCCCCTTAGGATCCTTAGGTCAGGCAAGGGGATCTTTATTTAGAGGAGTGCATGTGTGTGTGTGTGCCTTTTCCTTTGTGCTACAACATCGCTTGATTGCAGTATTCATGTGTATCAAATCTGAGCGCCCATATATTTGACGGTCACCACTTCCTTGTCAGATTGTCAAAAAATGTGTGGCTGTCCCAGTTGAAATCTGCAGGATTTTGGCCGACTGAAATCTGCCACATTTTGCCATCTTGGAGCAGAGACATCACAGCGGTTTTGGCACATCACCAAGGATGTTCGACGGTGATCATGAAAGATGGTAATATAATCACCATCACCCATCGACCGTTTCCCTAGTGATCAGCCATGATTCATCATCAGAGTTAATTGATGGTGATCGTCAGCTGCCAGTCCAAATTTTGTGGTACACTCATTTCCGCGGTTGCCATTGCCAGACTGCGGAACAGCTTCATCTCGCCCGAAAAGAGCTGGAGTCGAGCAAACAAACTGTTGGGATGCTCAGCGTCGTGGAGGTTCCTGGTGGTGACGAACTTCAGCTTGCAGCCTTCAGCTGCATTGACAGACTTCAGTTCGTCAATCGCCATGTCAGGTGGCACAAGTTAGGTCATGCATGGCAGTATGGGCCTGGGTATGAAGGGTCATTTCTCCGAGGTCGATGGCAAATTGTGAATGATACAGTACAAGATAGTTCTGAGCAGCTGAGCAAAGATGGAACGGGCAACAGGCATTTCTCCTAGAAATGGTTTGCCAGATACCCTGCAAAACATTGTATAGGAGGGTTGAAAGCGTAAGGCAAGGGGCACATTTAATCATACAGCATGTAAGAAATGAACGCAAAACACGAGAGCAGTTATTCCGCACGAATGCATTGGTCTTTGCAAGAAGTCGCAAGTGTTCCCTGTGGCCCTCTTGCATAAACGTTGGAAGTATCAGACCAGTCCGCTGTGCTTCGTATTTGGGGCAATTAATCCCTCTAAAATTCAATTAAATTGTATAACACTCCCTTTGCATGTGTATCCGGGAACGAATCATGTAGCACGTGGCAGGGCACTGCTACGGATCTCTCTCTATATAAGGAACTTAATTATCAAGTACGGCAGGTCTCAAAAAAGTGCACGGAGCTCATTATGCCCATGGTTCTATGCGTAGTTCGACTAGCTGGTTTTCAAGAGGGGGTTCATGTTCATCATTGGAATAGTCAGTAGAACCTTGCGCCGCAAAAAGTGTGTGATACTCAAAGAGTTGCATTCCTATGGCTCAATGTTTTTGATACGGCAAGATTGAGGGCGCCTCTAAATCTGATCAGTTGCGTGGGTAACGAATAGGTGGACCATAGTCAGATATAGGTTCAGCATGGTTCAGCCCTATACTTCCTTCAGTGATCCCAGGGTTTCCCTATGTTCCCTGCTTGGTAGCTCCACCGAGGCAGAAGAGTTCTTGCAAAGTACAGAGACCCTGCAGCGGCGCTTGCTCGACATCAAAGACATGCACGAGGACAAGGTGCCACGGCGAAGCCGTGACGGCGAAGCGCTGATGGCGAAGCCGTTGCCCTTCGAAGGGTGTCCATCCGTGGTGCCACAAATGGTGACCTTTCAATGTTTTTGGGTCAATGGTTGATGGTTGAGGGTGGCTGACAATGAATAGCAATCAATCGTTGATTTGGATACTTGAGGATATTAATCGACACTACGAGGGATAAACCCATTTATAACACAATTTGAATAGACGGCATACCCTGATAGCTGATCTTTCTTGACATTTGCATACGATTTCGGTGATCTTGGAGGTAGCACCACGTTCACTTCTGACAGGACGTAGGTTGCTGGGAGCATTTCCTGCGGAAGTCTTCATTTAGAGACAGAACATCAGTTCCAACCAAGACAGTAACTACCTACTGACTACCCCCACTATTTTCCATTGATGAACAAATAATAATTGCTGAATCTCTGGTACTGTATCTGTTCATGAGCACCAATGAGCACTTATCAACCATTGATGAACCACTAGTATTCATTGACAAACAACAATTAAGCATCGATGAACCACTCAAAGCATTGATGAGCAACTATCAGCTGTTGATGAACCACTGGCACTCAGTTTCACCATGCTTGACCATCATTCATTGACCATCCATGAACTGCCCTTCTTCACCATCTCTGGTGGGGACCCCCTGGTGGGGATAACTTCGGCCCCGAACGCAGAAAGCCCAACTGGCAGAGACCGAAGCCAAGGTGCCCCGCTGATAGGGCAGCGGGAAGTTGTGTAAACTGCCCACACAACCAGAGATCCAGGTAGATTCAGGATGCATCAGGTATTTTTCATAGTGATGTCCCCACGATGTCCGCATGATGGCCCCATGATGTCCCTGCATTTTTTTCGGTACTTGAAAGAGACTTGCGGTGTTCTTATGTGGATTTATCTGGTGTTCCATTGTTATCCACTAGGGAGTCACGGCTCATGGCCCTACCAGGCTCAGTAACGTTTTTTGCTGAAAAGCTTCGGGTTCACATTTCCGAGCCTAGAGATGCTGATCTTGATCAGCCCAAAAAACCGCAGTTCACAGGTCACCGGACTGGCCGAGATCGGCTGCAGCGAGATGCCTACATCGAAATGGCCAACGAAAGACCAAGCCAACTCAGACAAACGAAGCACACATCGCTTGCACGGATAGATCACCTCGCCCAGGGCCTGGCTCATGATGCTGGATGTGTTGGCTCGATTCAACTGCTGTTTTTGTAAGACGATGTTTTCGTATGCTGATGCTGGATATGTTCGGACCTCGGGAAGTAGTCGGAGATGTCAGATGCAATACATTCTGATTAGTCACATTTAGCCACCACCCATCATTCACCATCCTTCATCAACCATCCCTGCATCATCAAAGGACCCTCCCCCAGCAACTTTGCCCAGGGTCACCAGGGCAGGGCCCCGGCCACGCCCCCTGCCCCGCGGCGCAGTTGGCCGAGCTTCAGATCGAAAAGGATCGCTGGATGGGCACCGAGGAGGCTCGACATGGCGCGACGTGGCGGTCATCGCTGGATGGGTTGAGGGTCACCAGGGGTGGATGAACTCCACCGGTTTTACAGTGGATTATAGTCATAGTGGGTTTATGATAACGAGTGGAGGATTATAGTGCTTATAAGTTAGAACACCACTAGTTTTTTAGGGAATTAAGTGGTTATAAGCACGTGTCAACCACTGGTTTTATCATTGTTAACAAGGTGAGCTGGTTACACCAGTGCTTTTTATAGAGGATAATCAGTGGTAGGGGATGAGAAGCAACAATAAAACCAATATGGGTGGTCAACCACTGCTTTTATCATGGTTTTATGATAACCCCTGGGTTGAAACTGGTGTAACCACTCGTTTTATCATTGTAAATGGGGCTGGTTACACCAGTTTCAAAATCACTGCGAATGACTGATAAACATCACTCATACCTCAATTGTTCATGATGCTTTGATGGGTTAACAAACAAGAATAGCCAACAAAGACATGGGAATATGTCCAAAGGCAATAACAATTATGCTGTTGACCAGTTCGCTGGAAACCATCTTGCTGTGCCGATGCGCTGATCCCGTGTGATCAGATGTAAAATGAACAATTGAATCCAGTGTTGCCCGCCACTAGGAAGCCTTATAATTAAACCATGTTTAGGTATCATGAATTCCCTACATTATATTATAAATCATTGTCATCTATAAATCCATTAATTAGAAATCATTGTAATCTATTGTAAGCCAGCATCTAACATTGTAAGCCCATTGTAAGCTCATCGCAAGCCATTATTGACCATTAACAATGCCAGGTCGTTGTAGCATTTTCCAGTCGCATCTTTCTTTGACTTGGCGTCAGAGGCTGCCAAGAAGCAGGCAGAGCGAGTAGAGGTGGGCGACAGAACCGTGTGAACTGGTGACCGACCATGGCGAGTTGGGTCAATATTAATCAACCAACTGGGGGGGGGGGGGGTACTCACCAACTGATGATGGGTGACCTACCTGTCTTGAACTACTGGGGGGTAATCAACCAACAAGAATATATTGGTCAATTGATCAAGAAGATTCAACAAGAATAGGGAAACAATGGTTGATAATATTGGCTAATAATGATTTGTTGATTGATCAGCAACCCACCTTGTGGGGGGGTAATCACCAGCAAGATTGGGGAAATATGGTGAATGATGGGGGACCTATCTGTCTTCGTGCTTGACAGCTCATAGTATCATAGTCAACGAGAACAGACAATGGTCAATATTGCTGCCATGGGTGAAGAGAGGTCTGTGAATGGATCATAAGTGGTGGTGAACAATCTGGGGCTCAATGATGGTCATCACACGTTTTGTCCATCTCAAGGAGGGAAGTGGAAACCTCAGGAACACGGCACCAAGTTGATCAACCAATTCCTCTACTTTGAATGCGAGGGACTCTCACCATGTTTTTTTAGGTACCATTCATCAGGGATGGTCCGGGATGGTCGTTCAATTGCTTGACAGGGATTGCATGCAAGAAACGCAACATTCACTGGCAGGTCGTCAATCTGTTGCTCCACACCTAGAAACCCGACCCAGTGCTTGGTTGGAATGCAGTTGAACCATTATCACCATCACAACTAAGTTTAGCCACTTATTATTTTGTGACCATTACTAGCCCAAAAGAATCATTCTCAACCGCAAAAAATTACCCAATTACGAATAGTCATAACATTAGCAACTATCGTTTAAAACTATTTAAGAAGCATACTTGTGTTCGGACCTCAATTTCAATAGTTGCATTATTTGAACTATACTATTGAGGACTCTGGCTTGGAGCTATTCGAGAATGATTAGTATGGTAGTTCTTAAATAGATGGTCTTGAATAACAACTTAGACCTCATAATTTATTAGTTGTCCATCATGGTCCATAGCCTTCTGGAAACCATGAGGCCCCCAGCCCAACCGGCGCCAGGCCCGTCTCAGAGAGGAGATTAACATCCTGAAGACGGAGAAGGAGACGCGGGGCCACGTAGGGAGCGTGGCCAAGCGCTGCGAAATGGTTCACCATGTGTTGCGAAGAGAAACCATGGTGGCTAACCACGCAGCTGTGCAGATGAAACCCATTCATTAGTAACGTATTACGGGCTGATGATGGTGGTTGAACTGCTGGTGGTGGTTCATGAACGAATGGATCTAGCATGATCTAGCAATTAGTGAACAATCATGACCAGGTTGATGGTGGCTAAACATGATGGCTGCCATGGTCAAGGCCTCGATCTCAGCGTCATGGTACCATGATCATCGGCGTCTCGATCTCGAGCCAAGACTACCAACTCATGGTGATCGCGGTCTCATTCAACTGATAGGCATTTGTAGTTAGTTGGTTCGGGGCCAAAATCATCAACCACCTCAGAATTGCAGCAGGTTTCCGTACTGAACATGGGAAGTGCCATGAAGTTTGTGGTTGTTTGTTTGAACCCATTTATGAGAGACAATGAGTTCAAAACTGCTTCCTCCATTTGTATCATCATTTTATATTGTCATATTCATACAGCATGTATCATCATCATCATCATCATCATCATCAACATCATCAACATCATGTTCATCTGAACATTGCCATCATAGTCCTCACCGTCACAATCAGTTTCATTGTCATCATTGTCATCTTCATTGTTGTCCAATTCTATGGGTTGCTGTCAGTTATTAACCACCGAAAAACCATGCGCCATCATGATCAGCAGCGTCACCATGCGTTGCATCGAAGGAACAAGAACTCTCCAGCTTCAAAAGCCTTGGGCTTAGCATAACACCAATCTGTCCGAGGAGATCCGTGCTTGCGAACCCAATGGCTCCTTCATTGGGTAATCGCATGGAGCTCGTTGATTTCCTTTTGGTTTGGGAGATTCCATGGTGCATTGGTACATCCGTGTTCCCCAAAGCACCAAGTATGAATCCGTTGCTTCGAAAACTCATGCTTCACAGGATGCCCAAGGTACGGTTTGGTTACAACGTTCAAAGTCGATGGATGTGGAGCGCAGCACAGTTTTCTAGGCTCACAACAGAGAGTTGCTGATGACCTCAAAAAAAGGCGGGGTGTGATGATGCCACAGAAAGATTTTCTGAGTTGCTGGACATTGGAGGAACAGGTTGGATAAGAAACTGGATAAGAACAGGCGGTTTTGAGCAGTTTTTGTTTTCCACTCTGGGAAGGGTGAAGCCGTAATCTGGGGTGGACCAAATTCGTTGCCAAAAATTGTACCCAGAAGAATGCCAAGTTATTTGGCTGCTGGTTTTTGAATCGTTCTTATTGTCGCCAATATTTGAGATCGTTGGTTGGTAGACTGATAATTTTTCCGGGTTGAAACCACCAACCAGCTTTTGTCTCCTTTTGTCGGCTGCATCCCATACCTCGGCATTTGCGGAGGACATGGTGACTCAAGAAGACTTCTATGTATCCAACCGGATCATCCGGCCATATCGATGTAGTCCTCCTCCATGGTGGTTTTCATTCGGTGTTCCTGCATCATCTGCTGGTCGCAAGTGTTGCAGTTGGCTTATTGTATCTATCGTCTTCGGTCCCCAGTTTGTCTGAAACCATTCATACACCGCAGTTTTGGCCTGTTTGGACCATCGCATTCGCAGTCCCATCGTCCAGCATTGATATCGGTGATTCGTTGGTCTCATGTGCTTGGGTGTCCACGGGCCATCGAAGATTCTCACCAACCAGCTATGGTCACTGCACCAATGTATGGTTAACCAGGATGGTCATCCAATTGATGATAGTGAAGATTGTCAATCCAATGAAGGAACAGCTTCAGCAGCAACTACTGGCCATTGTATACCATGGTGAAACATCATGCCTATTGGCCATCAAGATCCATCAAGCAGATGGTTATGAATTGTGAATCTGAGCAAATACTGATGATCATAGAACTTCCCAGCAGTGACGCAATGCTTTCAGACAATTTGCCAGGGCAGTGCTGGTTTCCAAAAACATGGATCGCAAACCGGGAGTTGGCTTCAGGATTGAAAAGATACAACTTACCACGCTCACATGTTGAAACCAGACAGTTGTGATATGGGTTCAAAGAAGATTGTGGTCCCACAGCTCTTGATACCAAGCAATGTGGCAAATCATACCCTCTGGTTAATGTATTTCTAATGATCCCACCTGGTTGACACCCATGATTTGGCAGTGGGTCAAAACCCTGTACCCCAGGTTCCCCCATCATCAACCATTGTTTTCTTCATTATTGTTGGTGGAAATCCACCATTAGTTGGTTGTTTAATATTGACCCATAGCCATTTGGTGGTTTCTCAAAATAGGGGTACCCCCAAATCATCCATTTATAGTCATTTATAACAATAAACCAACCATTTTTGGGGTACCCCATTTTGAGAAACCACCATTTGGCAAACCATGGATTAAACTCACCTGGTTGCGTTGAAATTCCAAGTGCTGGTGCTGCCAGGCTTCGCCTCAGCGAACAGAGGGCTTCAGAGGCCGAAGCCAAGGCCGGCGCGGCGGTTCTTGGGTGGTGGGGGTAGGGAGATCTACCGGCAGTAGGAGTGGAACCAGGAAAGTAACCATGGAACTAAGCTCAACTAGATGTCCCTAACCACTAACCCAGGTTCCTGGGTTAAGTTTAGTTACTAGATTTTACTAGTAATAGGAGTAATAACCAGGAACCTTAAAGCAACAGCGGCTGAAAATGCTACTAAGACCAACCGGATCCAACCAGTATGAGATGGGATGATGGACATGGAGGTTGCAGCTTGGGTATTCATCGTGTCCAGCCTAGAAGAAGGGGCACCAGGACGTTTTCGCCATGTGAGCCATGGTCAGTGGAGCCCATTGTGAAGCACTGCAATGGAGGATTGCCGTGTCAGCTGAAGATCGTTCGGAGAAGCTGCAGCTAAACCCTGGCTGCTGTGGTATGTATCAACAGTCATAGCAACATCTCAAGGTCAGCAGAGCAACAATTTTTGCGCAATTTTCATTCCAAGTGAATGGCTTGCACTATTTGTTTCCTCTCATCCATAGTTAGCTGATGAACGAGATGGGTCCGCCTCACCAAACGAGATTGTTTATGTTAGTGCCCATATCCATTATCTCTCTATCTGAGGTACAAGTGAAGGAGATAACCCAAAATGATCAAAAATAACTTTATCTAGTCCTAATTGTGTTTACCCTGAACGATGCCGGGTCCGCCCTTCAAAGTAGCATCAAAAGATTTTGCACGAGCAAAAGCAGCCAGCTGAAATCCGCTTTGATCTGTTTTTGGCATTGAATAGTCCTACTTATAGTATGAGCGTGTTTGAACATCCCATTAACTACTATAGATTTGTTCCTGATCGAGTGCGGTATCACTGATTCACTGCTTATCGGACCATCCACCAACTTCTAGACTCGATGCGACAAATATACCTTGCTGAAGATATGGCAGCATTTTGAACATCTATAGTTTCATGCACCTCTAACTCAAGGTTACAAATCGAGTGTTCAATTTTTTTGAACAACAGGATCATTGCGTCTCGTTCGCTCGCCCGGTAATGCTCGCGATCCTCCAGGGAGGCCAGTGAGCGTCCTTTCTTGCTATTCATTGCTGACTGGCAACCAGTCGTCCATGTTCAAAACTTGTTTGTTCGGTGAATGGATTCATCATAATGGTTATCATCCTGTAGGCTTGTTTGTTCTGTAATTGACAAGCTCTATGCAACAAAAGAGGAGATTTATGTTTGCAAAGTTTTCGCTGGAAAGTCTGGAACTTTCGGTGCAGAGCTCTTGCGCATGGCCAACAACACCGGTAGCGATGGTGGATCGCCTGCAAAGAGACCTAAAGTGGACAAGGCGACCGCCCTTGCTGGATTGAGTCGTTTGAACGAGGCAGAAAAGACGGCAATTCTGGAGCGACTTGTCAAAGATGCAAGACTGAGCGCGACCAAAGTTGTCTGCGAGGATTTGAAGAAACGAGATGAAAGACCCCAGGATTCCCAGGATGCAAACCCAACGGAGACAGCATCCAAGCCGAAGTCGAAGCCCTCCACTTTCTCAGAAAACTCTCCCACAACGTCCGATTTCGATGACTTTTCATCTTCAAGCGTATTGAAGCGCTTTGGCAGCCGTACTTACAGCGCTTTTCACCAGCTTGACCGTTTGCGTCCGTCCCAGCAGTATGAGCAGAGCCACCGAGTGACACAGGATATTGATGATTTAATCAAGGAGGCCAGTCGTTTGAAAGCCGTGCATGCTGTGATGGCTCTCGCACGGATAGCTGGGGTCACCAGTCATGCCAGTGACACTGGACAGGTTTTCCATGACACTGTGGCTTCATGTGGGGGTGTGTGCTGGTTCATTTCCAATGCCTTGTCACAACAGCTCTCACGTTTGGCTAAAGCTGACTGGGCAAGCTTGCAAGAGGCGTATGAGCAGATGTTGAGAGTACAAGATCGTTTGAAGGATTTCGGCATTGAAGATTTTGATCCCGTTGTGAGTGAGATGGCCAAGCACTGCAAGTGAGCTGAACTTGATACAGTACCAGTACCGCTCACTGACGTGTTTTCACCGCAAGAGATGCCACAAAATATGTGCAGTGGCCTATGTTCATCACTTAGGCGCTTAAAATCAACCACCTCAGCCTTGCATCATTTTTGCGATGCTTTTGGTACCAGAAAGAACGATAGGTTGATGCGTGCACCGAAGCTGTAGGGTGGAGGAGGATATTAGCCTTTCACCTGGAGGGGCACCCATCGATTTGAGACCACTGGCAGCTGGCTTTTGCCGATATTGGTGGAAACTGCATGCTGTGTTTGAACAAACGAATGTACATGGGTAACCTTGCTTGAGGGATCGTGCCAGTCAATTGTTCGGGGGTGATGTTCCTTGAGTCACAACCCCTTTGAAAACGATTGAACAAATGATTTATGATTAAATTATGTATAGCTGATTTTTGGGAGGAGCATAATGGATGTTCTTCGTGGGTAATGGTGATTGAAATAGGTCTTCCAGGCACAGAGTTGTTTGGCGCAGAAGTCTAACTTTGTTTAAGGACCTTGCAAAACACAAGGCATGCAAAAAGGCACAGGGAAGAGAGTGTCTGTTAATTATCACATGGGAATACTCCCTCCCCAAAGCCAAAAAATATCGCTGTTTTGGTGGGAACCCCCGCCCCCGGGATTCGAGCTTCCGACGTACATCACGAGGGAAACATAAGAAGCCACCGCACCCGAGACGCGTGGGTAGCTGACAACATTCCCGGAAGGTCCCTTGGAAAGCTGACAATGGAGTAAACGACAATCGTGCAGGTACTGCAGTTCAACCATGTCAATCAAAGAACAGTCAATCAGTTTGAACAGGGTAGGCAATTTTGATTAATCATTGTAGTTGGGGTAGGCAATCACCAACCAAGTACAATGGATTGACAATCAGCCAATTTGACCATCAGATATAGCCCAGGTAGTCTACTACTGTAGATAGGAACACGATGGCCTTGTGTCGGGGTGGGGCATTTCACTGACCAACTACAACACCAGGGTTGTTCTGGCCACCCAGCTTGCCGAAGCAGCTCCGGTGGCTAGGTGAGCCTCTACGAAAAGCAACGCGAATGGGAGGCCACTTGAGCCGTCCTGCAACCATGAAATTCTCCAAGTTGTTGTCATGTCAATGTTTTGCCCAGTGCTTAGGTGCTGTCAGTCGGCTCAAAAACCTGTGTAGGCTTCCGCTTTGGAGCGACAAAGCACCTCGCACCGAGAAGAGCCTTGGTTTCAGTCAAGAAAGCGCTATCCAGATGAGATTTCAAAGAGATTGTCGCAGAATAGTTTATTTCGAAGATTGGAATGGAACAAGGATTGTTTCAAGAGAGTTGAATGATGGAAAGCAGTGGCCAACAACAGTCAGTGTTCTCTCTGGGACATGTCAAAATTCCTGGCTGGTTTGGAAAAGGTCCTGCAACAGTTTGAGGTACACCATGGTTATGCACCATATGTCACCACATACATCCACATATGGTATATAGCTCATCACATTCTACCACGGTCAGCCACCTTGACTGTGATGAATTGTCATCATTGTACTCCTCTGAGTACTATCAAATCCCGGTTTGCGTAAATTATCCATGATTGACAACCAAGGAAAGATGAGAAATCACGATGATCATGACACTACCACTATTCACCCTTTGGGTCATGCGCCTCATGCTAACATGTCAGCAGACTGGCCACCCCTACAAGCCATCAGTATTTGATTCACAATGATCATTTGCCAAGCCATGCTCAAAAACCAGTACAACCATCGATTCTATCGTGGCCCATATTATCCACCATTAACCATCATGAATATCATAAAGCCGTAAACAGACGGTAGTTTCTCAAAACTAAGACCCCCAAATATATAAACTAAATTGAACTAACATAAACTAACCATGTCTAGTCACAGGTCGCAAGCATTTTTGGCTCCCAAAAAGGGGTACCATCACCATCCATGGAGCACCAATGGTGCTCCCATGATCAGCCACCAGGAGATCGAACGCCTGCGGAGCACCTGTGAGGAAGCTCAACAGGCGAAGTGCGCGAAGTGCTGGTGCTGGGGGAAGCGGATGGGTTGCGGGTGGAGATAGATGGATGGGTAGTCAGGACATGTAGAGGAAGTTAGTAATGATAGTAGTGAAATTGTAGTTTTATTGGTTATATAGTTGGTGATTTTAGTTGTGATTCTAGTGTTGGATGTTTGATGGTGGTGTGTTTTGAATGCTCTAATTTATGATGATGATTACTACCCATCATTGATTATAATTAATGTGCAATAGTGATTTCTAAGAGAAAGAGTTTGCATATAGACAGTGTTTAGTAGATAGTGTTGATTCTGATTCAAGGTGATTCATGGTCAATAGTGATCCATATATTGATTATTTGCTCCATGGGTAAAGTCCACACACCGTGAGATGCGTAGGGCCCCATCTTACTTTTATTGGCCATATTTTAGGTGTATATACTCAGGTATTCGCGGTGTCCTTTTTTTCCAGCCTGGCTTCAAACAGGCTGTGTTTTCTCCCCGAAGCCTGTTTCCCACCCGAGGCCTGTTTCCCACCAGTGGCTCTTTGGATCTCTTTGGTCTATGTTGATGATCAATGATGATTTGTTGCATAATTGTTGCAGGCCTCCGTTGGAAAACATAGCGTTATATCAATAATTATATCATTTGATATGATATGGTAATACAATAAAGTGACCATGGCACGGCCCTCAGATAGTTTCAAAGTCAGAAGTCATAGTGGTTCATTTCTTCTTGATTTGTTTAACACATGTTGAACACTGTTATTTCTATGCAGTTCTCATCCGTAATTGGCAGGTGAAACTGGATGGTTTTTTCACTTTCCTGCGATTGCAGGCTGTCATGAACTAGAGCGGTGATGTTACTGCATGCTACTGCTCCACGTGGGAATGGATAGCCAAGTATCACCAGAAGTGGTGGGACCAACATCTCACAAGAGAGGAACACCTCTCATATATCTGGGTGTTTCTCAAAACAGGGAACTCCTCCAAAAATAGTTGGTTAATTATTACAATGTAATATAAATGGTTATTAGTGGATGATTTGGGGGTACCATGTGGACATCTTTATACAGATCTTTTATTTGTTCTGTTCATGAGCTGTTGCGTCTCATGCCCATGGTTCAGAGTTGCCAACCTTCGGTGTACATCTGCTGGGGATCCTTGCAGGCCCGGCTTCGGTTGGATCGGCAAAAGGCAGATTTGCAGCAGGAAAATGTTTGAGGCCCAGCCTTGATGTAGGATTTTGTCAGATGAATCTATGATTTCTGCACTAAACATCCAAGTGTTAGCAGATCCATATGCCATCAAGAGGTTCGCAAAGTTGCCACCAACTAATGGTTTTTCTGAATGAATTGATATGAATTGTTGTCATGATATCAAAGAACCCATATGTTTGCTGAAATTTGTTGTCAACAAATCACGTCTCGTCAGTATCATCCCAAATCAGTGGTGTCCTGGCCTCACAATTGGATATGCTTAGAGGTACCACCAAGGCTACAGATGGCTTAATTCTTGTGCCAATCGACTTCGTACTTTCATTGATGCTGACACTATCATGGTATCATAGTCCATCATTGTCCATCATGTCCACAAGAAAGCCACGGAAAGCCTACAACTTGAGCCTACTAAAAGTCTGAGTGGCAGCATGTGACAGAGCATAGTAGAACTGTTTAACCATGTTTGGGGGTTGCCGGACCAGCCACATATACAGACGTGTCAGGCCAATTTCTTTCTCCAAACAATCGAACTGTTTAGTGATGATCCATCTATGCTGCATCCAAACAACTTGGATGATTCTCCATGATGAAATTTCTTGAACTCTAAGGAGCGGCTGCAAAGCAAAGTCGAAACCACTTCGTTTGATGCGAAAGAGCAAAGCACGCGAGCAGCTGCAGAGCAGGCTGCGCCATGTCAACGTCTTGTGAGGTCCTGTCGTGGCGCTGAAACTGCGGGAACATCTTGCATGTAGTGTGGTAGCCAAGCCAATTGTCTTGGATATGATGGTATATCTTGGTATATGATGTTTTGAAATCTCAAAATTCCAGCAAAATTGTATGGATCATATGTTCAAATTGTTGTAATTACCCGAGCAAACTCAATTGGACTAGCATCACGCGGCCTTGAACCAATCCCAAATTGTGAATTTGTGACATACCTCAAGGATACCTAACAGTCACGGACATACCCTTCCCATCCCATACCTCTCTTTATGCCTTATTGGTGGATCCGTTCCTACAAGCAGGGCTGTGCCCTTACCAGGCAAGCCTGAAATCACAGTTGCAAGCAGCAGAGCAAAGACTCAGTCAGGCCTGGAGCTGGAGGGCCTGGTCCTGTGGCTGGGGGTTCCAAATGACATACAGGTCGTGCCATGTTGGGGAAATGGGCTGAGAAGCGGCTACTGTAGGGCCCACACTGTAGCTGCTTACTTCATATAGGGGTTCAGCTACTTGAAGTTTGGGGCTTCGTCATTCAAGAAAACAATTGAACCAACAACATTTGAACCAATCTGCAGTAAGAGTTTTATTCCACAAATTACATTGGTCCCCCTCCCCACACTGTAGCAGTCGCCAAGTAATCATCACCAATGCACCTGGCCATTTTTTCTGCAGAGCATGAACCCACTTCAGAGCTGGTTCAGATTCAAGTCAGATACAATTAGGCTAAGTAAATTGGGCACTGCTGACCACGATGTGTCGATCACTTTTGGTCATCGATTGCCCTACAAATCTCACGAGCAACTCATGGGCTGCCGCAAGCGTGGCGCCGCAAGGTGCAAGATGAGCTGAAAACCGTGACAGCAAAGCAGCACTCCTGTGAGGAGTCCGAACAACCAAGCAGATTGCCTTGAGAATTCGCACAATTTTGGGAAGCACAACGCTGTGGATGGCTATGGTATGCTACGGTTAATGATAATTAAGAAGCTGTCTAAGCTGCTTCTTGATGGTTACTGTTTTGAAAGTCACTTTTTTTTGTTGACTCCATAAAACCCTGGAAATTGTGAGAGCATTTGGGAGCGTTGATCAGCAAGTTCGGGCTTGTCTATGTTTCGGTTATGATGCCGAGAATGTGGATGGTTGAAGATGTCTCTTCAGAGTTATTTTCTGTCGCGACTAACTTTCATCCAGCCCGTGCAGATGTGCAACCTGGCCATGCACAGGAGAGCCTGTTGAAAGCTCAAAGCGACTTGCAGGAAGAACGTTTGAGGACGGGGGTCTAAAATGCCTAGTTCAAGAGTAGGGTTGCCAAGGCTGACTTGGCAAAGGGAGGTTCTGTTGACTCCATTGCACAGATTCGTGCTTAGACCCCAGAATGACCTAAGATTATAGATTAAAGCGACTTTTCAAAACCCGCAAACATCCCATTGGTTTTGCCATGTTTTGCCTAAAGACTCCAGAAACATGGTCGCCACTGGGAGATAAGAGATTCTATTCTACCAACAAGCTGATTTTCGCCGGGAGTGCATGGCATGGCCATGGCATGGCCGCGCATGGCTCCAGGGCAAGCAGCAACGTGGACACGGCCAAGCGTCAAGCGGATGCAGAATGTCGAAAGCTACAGCGGCAGCTGAAGGCACCTGGGGTCGGTGCTATGAACGGTCAATCGTGGTTGATGAATGCTGCTTAGGGATGCAAGCATGGTTGATGAATACTGGTCAAGGAATGTTAATGATGAGCGATGCTTAAGATATCTAAAGATAATCATGGTCACTCGCGCTTTGTAGTTGTTTGTTCTAATGTCCGGAAGCCCAGTTTAGCAGGGAATCGAACCATTTAAAGCGGGGGTAACGGGAGGGGTGTCCCGCACCAGTAAGGCTATACCTCAGTAACCAGCAGCAGAATTGTCAACATAAAGGATGCAACTACGAGCAAGAACGAGAGAAAGATGAATTGTAAACATGAGCGTAGCATAGCCAACAACAACAACTGATTGAGTAATCTCTGAATTGCCAGTTCATGGGTGATAATAACTGCCTGTATACCAGCTATAGTATACTGTTGCCCCCTACATCCCCTTCCACTTGGCATCCTCTTTGTTTCAACAAGTGTGTGGAACCATTGGAGTCCTGTCCACCAGAAAATCGATGGCCGCCCGCGGACCTGTTTAGAGGCTTTTCACCTTGAACCTTGAGCATGGTGAACCAATATATAACAGGATTATTTCTTACAATAACAATTTTGTTAAGGATGATGTTGATCAATTGTCAGTAATTAGTCCGTATGTTTAGCAAACAATGAGGATCCATCGGAGCTATTACTTTGAACCATCATTGCTACGTTAAGCCATTTGATCCGCAATCAATGTGCCCGATGACCTGGGAAGCTCCGCACGAGCGGCAGGCTGTGACAGCTCGAGCGCAGCAGGCTGCGTGGATTTCCTTGAGCTTCGTCTTCCGGGTTTGCATCGGTCCTGGATCTAAGAAATCCTACACCTGGGACGGTACTGGTACTGATTGACACATGGATGAAGTCCCAGTTCAACTGCTTGCGCTTCCAGCGATGACCAGAGGGGGCGCTTGCGCAGGAAGAAGCGCGGGCGGCCGAAATGCTCCGCGCTCAAGAGGTGCCTGAAATCGTGGCCCATGGTGGTGGCCCCTCTCAGTTATGAGTTAGTTGGCTAAGGTTATAGCTGGTGGTTGGTGGTTGATTGGCTACTTAGCTAATTGGGGTTAGGGATTTATGGCCATTAATGATGGTTAATGATAGGGGATGATAACCAACAATGATGGCTAAATAACTGCCGGTTGGTGGTTTGATTGACATTTGTTTATTTTCCCTGGTAATTATTGACACATTGTTTATTGACTAATATTTTTCACAGGGGTTGAAACCACCAGCCAGATAGGTTTGACTGCCACTGCCGGGTTTTATTGAACTGCTGCATATGTATACATGAGAATGCTTGTTGTTGTCAGCCAAGAAGCTGGTGGTTTACTACCATGTTACCGGTTCCAGAGCGTACTCTACTGTGTCATGTTGTTCAGGTTTGAAATGCTCATTCCTGCACAGAGGGATGAAGTTCAAAGTGAGCTAGTTGGCATTGCTGAAACCTGTCGCAATGCCCAGATTTGCCAAGATTGTCCAGATTACCAAGCATGTTGGTACCGATAGGACGCCGTAGTTAACTACGTGCACGGTGTGATCCTCAAGACTTGCGGCTTGATGGTTGACTAATGCTGGGTCAAGCTGGGTCTCATGGACTGGGAAAAGGTTATGAAGCAACCATTGCTATGCTGGTTGTTGTTGTTGTTGTTGTTGTTGTTGTTGTTGTTGTTGTTGTTGTTGGCGGCAGTGTTTCCAGTGATTGTTCTGTACTATCACCCGGCCGACAGCCATTAAGCCACCACTAAGCCACTAACCCACCATCCCTGGTGATCTTCCTGTTTCAGGCCATTCGATTGCAGTGGCAATCGGAACTGGGCATCGAAAGAGATGAGCTGGAGTCCAAGGTCGGCTTCAGCAGCGGGAAATGATGCCTTCACAGTGCTGAATTCTTGCCTATTGGTGGATAACCATCGGTAGATTCATGTCTATTAGTGGTTGCTAGTAGTATTTGCTAGGAGTGAGGACCGTAACGGTGAATAATGATAAATGGCTATGTAGCAGTGTAGCAGTGTGGAATGGTGGTGAGTGGTTGAAAATGCACAGCCCCCCTGTGGGAAGTTCATAGGGAGGGCAAGGGATTTGTGCTCAATCACAACCATAAAAAATGCGCCAGATGCTGAGTACATTTCATACAAAAAATTCTACATCATCAGGGCAAGCTTAGAGCGGAAGGGGGGAGGGCTCCATCTCGACTCTGAATGAAACGTGGACCGATTGTGGTTCAACCCCATTTGTCCCTAGTGAGCACCCAAGAAGCAAATAGAATACTATTTCTTAAGATGTGTGCCTGCCGGTTTGGAGATACTTACGTGATTATTTTGGACACCAAGGAGATAGGCATGTTTTTTGTTGCTGTGCTGTGACTATTGTATCTTGTCGTGCAGAAGTTGGCAATAGCAAATTCGCACTTCAAGATCTTTCAAGCATGCAAGACAAGTTAGAAAGACACACCGGCTAGTCCAGACATTTGACGACATTAAATTTCTGATCTGACCGACCGAATGTTCGCAAGAGAGTGATCTCAAGATGCTTGGAATATGTTGCTGTCGCTTTTCTTTGCTGGACGCTCGTTGCTAGTTGTTGGCGTTTGCTCTGTATTTGTTGTTTCTTGATGTTTCTTGAATTTTTCTCTCCTTCCTCTCACACTATTTTCATGATCATTCTTCTTTCCTCATTTTGTCTTCTCTAGTTCCATTTCCAAAATTTCAAATCCTCTCCTCCTTCCCTCCTCCTTGTGTCTCTTTGTCCAGCTGGTCTCCTTGTGACTTGTAGCGTCCAGGTCGAGCGACTGCGAAAGGAAAACAAAGCCATCAAAGAAAAAGTTCGCACCGGGCTGCAGGCCGCAGCCTGAGGCATTCCAATCCTGCGCGTGCTGCTGAGTAGTGGAACCCCCGAAATTTGAACACCGTGACTGGTTGTCTATGCTTGTCTAATTAATTTGTGGTTTCTATATTTAAGTATGCGACAAACTTATCAGCTGAATAGACCAGTAAGGAGCCGCCTTGAACTTGAGCTGGGCTGACAATCCTTCACAACCCATAGGGGACGCACACAAACACTACTGCCACTGCTCACATCCAATTTGCAAAGCTGGACCATTTGCAAAACCGGAGGAGCAGAATAGGAAGTATTGGGTCTGCAACGTTCTTTGGGAAGGGGCATGGATGTGACTAAAAAAGCCAAAATCCCACAGACAGAAGATTGCAGTGCGCCCTGCTTGAAAGAAATGTTTCCTGAGAGGTTGGCAATGCTTTAACCGATGCACCCAATGGATCCCAACCGATACCCAAACGTTCACAATTTGTTTGCCAGGCACACCATGGCCCCTATTTGTTTCCGTTGGCTACATGTTCTGGACGCTTTGGGGCCAAAGCAAGGCATATCGTAGATCATTGCTTTTTGTTGTTGCTTCCTTGAAGTGTTCATAGGTGTGTGCAGAAAGAAAAGCAAACTGAAGAGGGGTCTTGACAGACCATATGGCAAACACCGTCACAGAATCACACCCATTGCAAACCCATGCCGCCACAGCCTTCACAAGACGACAAGATGCACAGCAAAAAGCTATTCCAAGCAGTGCAAGCATCACATATATTGGTCAAGATGATGCAGGCACCCCAGGAGAAAAGCCACGCTAGCAAAACGAAGGTTCCGGAGCCAGGTGCAAACAAACAGCTGGCAACGAGCATAGCTGTTGCGACAAACCAAACTACACGACGAGAAGACTGAGAAACTTATGCATAATTTGTGTGAAACCTTCACCACCGAGAGAGGACCACCCAGAGTTGCTCATGTCAATTGCGTGAACTGGTAACATTGTCCGCAACAATATTTACATTGGGATATTGTGGAATTATATTGGTTTATGATGTTTAATGGTGGTTGATAAATCATGGTATATGTAAGTGTAAGTGTTTACTAGCCTAATTGGTACATGGCCGGATTTACCATATCCCTATGAAGCAAGCAATGTTCATCCACAACTAGCTCATTGTATGGCAATCAGCCATCATGGTTGATTGACGACAATGAGAAGTAACTCTTGGTAAAGGTGATCTGCTACTGGATTCTTGCACTTTGGTAATCTAACATAGCAAAATCCATATGGCAGTTTCTCAAAATACGGGTCTCCAAAATCATCCAATATTAACCATTTATAACAACAAACCATCCATTTTGGGGTTCCCTATTTTGAGAAACACCCACATATATTATAGATCAATCGACTGGGGAAAGCCCTAAAAACCATGGTGGCTTTCCAGTCAGCTTGGATTGCGGGTACGGTCGACGATTCTGTAGATCGAATTGGCAAACCTCAAGTAGCTATGGGTCAATATCAATCAACTTATAACGGGGAATAATGACCAACAATAATAGGGAAAACAATGGTTAATGATGGGGGAAGCAGGGGTATAGGGTTTTGACCCACTGCCAAGTTAACCCCCAAATAGCTGGTGTTTGATCAATTTTTATCGGCAGAATATAGGATGCTGAATAATGTGCATCTAACATCAACATAACCAGGCAGAAATTAATCTACCACCTATCATTATATGAATCATTCTCATGTAGATTGCTATTATTTTGTAATAACGTGGATCAAACAAACAATGATCAATTTCTCTATTACCGACCTCAACAACCATCATTGTATTAATGATTGAAATAGACCATGGATCTATGATGAACCATCCATCAATCTTCTTCCCAGGCTTTGGCTGCTGGACCAGACATTCTTGCACGACTTTCTCCTTGACGCAACGAGCGATGGTTGGCATCCTGCTGTCCGGCGCCTGCTATTGAAATCGGGGAATGCGTTGGCAATCAATTCACAAAGGCACATGAATTGCATGCCAAACTTTGTCGTGGGGAAAAAAATCAGCACATAGATATTCATATACATACAGATTGTCGATAATTTGCTGTATTTAGTAATAATATTTTATGTAGATACTTTATATAAGGCATTTTGCCTAAATGTTTATCAACAGTTTTAACTAAAGTTGCCATTTCAAATCTGGCTTTGATATATTTTAGTATTTGTTTAAAGGCGGAGTTCCGTAAATATGCAGTAAATCTGAAGTTCTGCAAGGCAACGCTAATTTTATACTAAATTACCGGTAAATATATGTAAATATTTAATATTTAATATTTTAATAATATGTTAGATAAATTATTTATTTTATTAACCATTATATTATCTTATTATTTCCCATCCTTTATATAATATATCCTTATTCCAACGACTCCAACCTTAATTATTAAATTATCTTTAATAAAAAAATTATATCCGGAGAATTTTTTAAAATTATATTAATAAATTTATATTAATATTATATTTTAAAAAATAAATAAAAATAAATATTTAAATATAAATTAAAATATATATTTAAAAAAATAAAATAATATATAAATTAATAATATATAAAAAATTAATTATATAATTTTAAAATAAATATATATTATATATTATATTATATATTTA
>VSDK01017324.1:13849-45566 GCA_009767595.1 Symbiodinium kawagutii | reverse complement strand
TTTTTTTTCTTAAAATATTTAAAAATTAAATATATTTAATTAAAATAAAAATTAAATTAATAAAATATAATATATTAAATATTTTTTTAAAATTATATTATATTAAATATATTTTTAAATAAAATTATTAATAATTAAAAATATAAAAATAAATATTTTATATTTTTATAGAAATTAATTTTAATTAATATAAATTATGTTTTTTTATTATATTAAATATATTTATTATAAAAAATTTAATTATAAATATAATTAATTGGGATCCCTAAAATAGCCAAGGGTTATTAAATATTGTTAAATATAATCCAAAAAATTTAAGTATTTTAATAAAATTAATATTTCTTCCGATATTTGATATTTTGTATTGTTTTCTTGAGTAAAATGTTTTTTTTTCTTAGTTGGGATTATTTTATCTAGGTAGAGTTGACTAATTGGGATCCCTAAAATAGCCAAGGGTTATTAAATATTGTTAAATATAATCCAAAAAATTTAAGTATTTTAATAAAATTAATATTTCTTCCGATATTTGATATTTTGTATTGTTTTCTTGAGTAAAATGTTTTTTTTTCTTAGTTGGGATTATTTTATCTAGGTAGAGTTGACGTTTCTGCTGGGTAATTATTGTGGTTCGGTGTTCCAGCTCGGCAAGCAAAGAAAGAGATTGATCCAAATGGCCTTGAATTTCAGTCAAACCCAACTTCTTTGCATTACGCCTGGCATCTCCCACACATGAGATGAGCTTGCGCTCGAGAGTTGCCATTGAGGGCTAAAATGTAGCCAAGGTCGTGCAAAGGGTCGTGCCATATGGGCCTCGTAACCATATGATTTGAGCCGTAGCCATTTGTTTCACAATAGTGATTCAATATAATATCTATTTAATATTAAATATAATATATGGATTAACAAAAATTGAGAGAAATTGAATAAATTGTCCAGATGGGGAATATGGTGTTGAGAATCTAATTATGTCTGGGGGATGAATGAGTTTTGTAGGTTCAGGAAAATAAAACTAGGAGTATTAATCTAGACTTTATTGGTAAATTTATGTTTTGGGGGGGTTCTTTGTTTAGATATACCTTCTTTAGACCATTGCTCATAGAGTTTTGAGTGATTACTTATTAAGTCAAAATTATTTTATCAATTCTTAATTGCCCATCTTGGAATAAATTAAATATTCCATTGAAATTTCATCAAAAAAACAATAACGTAAACAATTCTGAATATATTATTTTCGAGGTAAGTGCAGCTGCTGCCAGACTCAAAAATTTATGTACAACGAAGTGCAATCCATTTCTGGCGCACCAATAATCAATGTCAATGAGACGCAGGGATTCCAATAAATGTTGTCTTATTGCCACCTGTCGCAGCCGCCAAGTGCTGGGACAGGCTCTCACTCGAAAACGGAACTCGAGCTGCCCTGGCCTTCGTCAAGTCGTGCAAGTTTGATTGGCCTCAGCTCCCATGGAACATCTCCGACGTCCCGAACGCTCAGCGAATGAGCTGCCCCGCCGCAAATCTTCATCGATCTTCTGACCTGACGAGGTGTGAATTGTTTGAGTGTCACTGCCTTCGATGGTGTTGCACTCATCAACGGAAGTCTCTCGCGATTTCCCTCGGGGGGAACCCTATTCTATTCACTTTGACCCATTGTGACCCCATGAAAATCGCTGAGACCATCTGAGACCACCACTGCAAAGCAACATGTAAAAGTCATCGAATTCGAAATAGTCTGTACCATCCTCAGCCGTTCACCACAGTGAGCTGGGCCGTTGACAGCGGTGGGCTGGGCTGGTGTCTGGCCCTTGTGCAGCTGAAAGTCATCAATGGGCTTTGCTTGTTGCACCATTCGCCTGCACCTTGGACTGGGGATGGCAATAGATGGCAAGGGATGGCATGGGAACACGGTTGTGTTCCTCAAGTTTTGAGGCATAATGTGGCAAGATGCATCATCACCTTTCAGATTTGAAGTTCCAGGAGTAGGGGCTGAGGCTAAGACAATTTTCCTGAAGATTCCGGAGGGTATCCAAGAGTAAGTTACTATCACCTCATATGATGGTTGGCGGCCTAATTACTCAGTACTGTGATTGGCCATCTACTGCGTCCTCTATCAATATCAGCAATCACAAACCAGCGTACTAGCTATGGCATGCTATGGCTACATCTACTGGTACTATCAGCAATCACTCACCAGCGTATTGGCCATGAAGGCAGCAGGACAAAACCCTCCTCCGCCCTGACAGCCGTGCCTCTCCCAGTCGAAATGACAAACCTGAGGACAAGCTCGAGGCTGTTGCAGAAGTTTTTCTTTCTTTTCTGGTTGGTGGGTGCAGCTCCTATAACCATGCTTAGCTAGTGAATAATAATGCTTATAAAGGGTTGATAATGACCATTACTGGTTGGTGGTTGAGCCACCTCTCTATGAAAAAGATGCTTGTCAACCAACCCACCATTTCGTAATGTTGGGGAAATCGGGGAAATGTTAAAATGTTTCAAATCACCAGCCAGTTTTTAAATGCTTCGTGAAATGTGGCGTCGGCGGTCTGAAGAGGCAAGCACCACTCTCTACGTTTCATTCCAAGTAAAACCAGGGGGCTACGGAGAGGGATTAGAATTGAGCACTTCCAAAGTTGTATGGACACCCAAACGGATGGAAAAAAACAAGTACAGCGAGCACAGTATTGATGCCTCAGGTGAAGGTATAGATACCCTATGAATAACCCAATGAATACGGTATACCCTACGAATACCCTATGAATACCCAAGAATTCCCAAAGTTCTGGGCTTTCTGCAGCTTGTAGATCTTCCGCTGTTAGCCTGCCTTTGCCCTCCTGTCCGCCACCGAGAGCAACCAAATGCAATGGTTGTGATTGCCTGTTCAACCCGGCGGCATCTTGTTTGGAGAATAAGTATCCGTCATCTATCTATCTATCTATCTATCTATCTATCTATCTATCTATCTATCTATCGATCATTCTGCATCCATATTATCCTGCAGCATTGGTCCATACAATTTGGGAATGTCCATGAATATCTTTTAACCAAGTGCTCAAACCACGTAGGCATGATATTTCAGGCATGAATGAAACAAAGCATTGATTGGGACATACACGAGTTGGTCTTCAAAAAGGAGCAGCTTCAAACACACGTTGGACATGGCCATTTGTAACAGCTTCAGCCATCAAATATTATCATGACACTACCAATCACCACTTGGATGCTGTGCAACTTTATTGGAGGCACACTCTGTGATGCTTCGTAGCTCCCCAGTTCCACTGCCAGTATCACAAGCTAGGGCAAACTGCCATCAGACAATATGTACGGCCAGCACCTTTGGGACTGTCAGTGGGCACTTCCCAGCGCAGTCCTGGTCTAAAAGACTGAAGGCCTGGGTCCGTGGGTCCGTGCAAACTGATTCAGAACGCCTATTGTTGGACGTAGAGCAGGGAAAACCTTCTTAACAAACATGCAATACAAGCAACAATTGTTGCTTAACAAACATGCAGTACATCTCAAAAAGCACCAGCATCACCGGCGGCGACAAGAAGCGACAGCGGCACCGCGGCACAGTCAAGAACAACGACAATAAGCAATAACATCATACCTGAATACCAAACCACAACAAAGCACAACGGTCACCACAACAGCAACAACGACGTTAAAACCGAGAACAAGAGCAACAGTAGCGACTCTCACAAACCACAACAACAACCACCACAACGAACACAACGAAGACAAAGATAACCACCATCACAGCATTGATGACAACAACAAGGACAACGGCGGCAACCACTATGACTATGACAACGTCCAGCAGTGGCACCTCGTGGCACAACCTTTCATCAATGAGGCTATCTGGCCTGGGCACCAAGCTGCAGTGCATGATCAAGAAAGTGGTTGCCACCTTCATGATTCCACATGCAATGTCAACATGTTAATTAACCTTATCAAAACCTCAAATTTCCTCAGATCTCCTCAGGTTTGGTAATCTGATGCCATGAGCCGTGCATACCCATGCAACAGTGTGACCCGTAGCCCATGCAAAAGAGAAAGCCACACCTGGCCCACAGAAAGCCGGTCCCGACGATTTTTGAGGAACTCAGGTGCAAACATCATGCAGGCCAAGAATTCCACGAAGTGTAGCCTGACACTCAATCACCAGCTCTGGGAGAGCCAATGGTGGTTTATATATGCTTGATGCTATTTTATGAATATTGATCAAATACAAGTAGCCATAAATGCTAACCATATTTAACCATTCATTTT
The DNA here is from genome assembly GCA_009767595.1 of Symbiodinium kawagutii. Taxonomy (NCBI): domain Eukaryota; class Dinophyceae; order Suessiales; family Symbiodiniaceae; genus Symbiodinium; species Symbiodinium kawagutii. The sequence continues at coordinate 41,303 of VSDK01017324.1, read as the reverse complement.
TGTTGCTTAGCCATCCATCCCATAGTGCCACCGTTTCGCTGTTCGCGCGCGTCCCGTGGCGCACTTGCCCTCGCGATGGGCACCTTGCAAGGCATGTGTGCAGCGGCACGGTGGGAGACCACCGGGTGATCCCCAAGAGTCAACCCATGGCTTCATGTGGGCTACCTGGTTATCCCATGGTTGTGGGTCAAGCAGTTAACCAACCAACTTTCATGGGGGTTAATAACCAACAATAATAAGGCAAAATGATGGTTAATGATGGGGAACCAGGGGTACAGGCTTTTGACCCACAGCCCCATGTTACCAACCTCATATTCTGAACAAATTTCTGCGGGTTTTCCAGATTCCTCAGCCACTATGACTCACTATGACCTGATCAGCTGACTGTTGCCTCATTCTGAGCCACAAAAACCTCATTCACCACCCGCTTTTCATCGCTCTTCTCCACTCACAGCTCGCAAATCCGAGCTCCCAGCAGCAGGCATCAAAGATCTCCTGCAGGTCTGGGGGTGCAGAGATGCCGGCAGCTGCCAAGCCTGCCTCGGTGCGCCATCGCCCCAGCCATGCCATCCCTAAATGGTGACTTTTAAAACCAATGCAACGCATGTACCATGATGATCCATGATGTGCCATGTATCCCCAAACAGGGCATCACTACAAAAATGAACGGCACCAAAGCCCAAGTTGTGCATAACTATGTGCAAACTTCTCACCTGCCCCGCCAAACAAATTGGCAGAAACTGAATCCACCAGAAGTGGTGCTGCATACGATTCACTGGTGTTGTCGTGACCCATCATCTCAGCTCACCTGCAGATCTTCCCTGGAGATTTCGCCATCCTGAAGTGGCTGGGCACCGGCTAAAGATCAGGACAACCGGCACGGTTCAGGTACGAGCTCAGTTTGGGAGAGAACAACCGCAGCAGCAGCAGCAACAACAACAATCAACAGCCACAAACAGCCGGAAGAACAGTAAATGACGGTATCATCTTAGGAACAACTTCAATAGCTGGGAGATGCACATGCACGTATCCAACTCTACAACTGGTCACCCTTCTTAATTGGAGGTTTAGCCTCCGAAACCATCACCCACCAATACATGATATACACCCATTGGTCAGGCCTCCAAAAATCCTGCGCCAGCGTGGAAACAACCAGCACCATGAAGTGACGGACTGCAAAAACTTCAGGCTACACTGCAGAACCTGCGAACGGCCAGGTATGGTAAGGTGCGGACGCCAGTTCGATCCAGGGTCCGGAAGTTGTGGCGTGCTGCCTGTGGAGACAGATCAATCATGGCAGTTTGACGCAAAACACAGCGCCCAGCACCGGCTGTTGACGTTTTCATAGCGGCGTGTCCTCACATGATGATCCCTCCTGCTCAGCACCTTGGCCAGATAGGACCCTGGGCACCCAACCAGCAATTCTGCTTCATGCTCCGCCAGGTGCGCCATAAAAAGCTGTGCCACCTGCAAATCCGTGCGCCGTATGCTTCTGGCAAACCAGCCATGCAAAAACCAGGGAAAAGAACGTCTTCAATTTTGTAGGCCCCGGTGTGCAAGAGAGCAATTGACCAATGCAACATCCCTAAACTCTGTGCTATTACGTGAGCCTCCTGGCCATCGGAGAACTCATGAGTTCAACATGAAGTCGAAAAATAATCAGTACGCCAACCAGCCAGGAGGCACGAAACATAGCACTCCGAGGTCAATGCAAATGGCATTTAGCCATAACCACTGGCCTAACCATGGCTTGTGGTAAGTAACTCATGCCTATGTTGTTAAATGGCTTGCATGTTGTTATCACCCACTATCATTTTAGAAAGTTCTACGCCATTCTTAGCAACTCAACCGTTGTTTCTTAATCACATAGTCATCATTTGGTTTCAACATTGTGAGGTGTTCTAGCCACTAGTGATACATTATGGTACCAGCAATATGCGAAGAACAAATCTAAAGCACATGGTCAGTGACGAGTGTTGACCACTGATACTCGCAAATAGTTTCAACCACATAAAAAGGGAACTAACAAGGTTTAACATCCGCCACGACTATTCACTAACAATCACCGTATCAACGAAATTGACCATAGTAACATAATGCAACATGTGGATTCATATTCGCCCACAACTATGTTCATGAACCATGACTGCCCAATATTGCTATACAATCTATCTATAACCTATATAAATCCATCGAAATCATATACAATGCCATTGTTTCATCAGTTCCCTACCTGGCGCCCCGTGGGCCTTCTTCAATCTGGGTGCCTTGGCGAATCGCCTGCCGCACCGGAGTCTCTCGGGTAGAACTGGAAAACTGTGGAAAATCACATGGAAAACAACGGAAAACCATGGAAAATATCTGGAATACGAACGAAAACCATGGAAAATAATTAGCTGGAAAACCACGTCAAACCAGGTAAAGCCATGGAAAATCCTGATATCAAGAGGCGATGGATTACCACTTTAAAAAATCTGCATCAAGCTCGGCCGACGACCTTTGGGAAAGGCAGCAAAAGAAACCAGTTTCGCGTATATTTCTTCATGCTTTTTACAGATGTTCACAGTATGGCATTCAAAATCAAAAATTCATATCCATTCGTATGTTAGCTCATGAACCATCCCCCATTTTGCTACAAATAAATGGTGTCCCTGATGGCTAAACAAGAGCTGCCCCTTCTACCAGAAATTTTGATGGCATGTTCCCACATTGCTGTTGGGCTTTTGTGGAGTGCCATGAAACAACACTCAGCCATCATTTCCATCACATTCAACCACCCCATCCCTCATCTTGCCAGAAATAAATGGTATCCCTCCACAACATCCACTAAGGAAAAGCTGGCTTCGTGAGGCTTAAACAGCCATGAAACAACATGCACTCACCAGTTCCATCTCTGCCTGAGCTTTTCAACAATGGCGTCATCCAGCTGGGTCTCCGCTTCCACGGCACCGCCCAGATATTCGTGGCAGTGTTCTGGCAGCTGCTGGACTGCTTGGCTACCCATTTGGCTACCCATTTGGACCACTGCTTGGCTACCCAGTCGTACCCATTTGGTACCCATTTGGCTACTACTGCTTGGATTTTGGGAAAGGTGGCAAGAAAATGTTCAAATCTACTTCTTCTCTAGAATTTGATTTTGGGATTGAGTGACCCAACACCCGAAATCCTAATCCCTGCCGTACCTTTCACTAAATTATACCATTGAAACAGGTGAAAAACGGTGAACAAATCTGACAGGTCACAACTCACCGCAGCCCAGACACTCAGGATGAAGGGATGGGACCTGGGCGTGGCGCGCCATAGGAGTCAGCTGAAACAGAGTCTGAAACAGATCGAGACCGCTTGGTGCTTTCAACCTCGTTAACCATGCTTACAGTAACTCGAGAATAATAGTGGCTATAAATGGTAGATAATTACTATTAGTGGTTGGTGGTTGAGCCACCTCTGCGTGAAAAAGATGCGCAAGTCAACGAACCATTTGTTGAGAGGGACAATTAAACAAGTCAAAACCACCGACCAGTGAAACATATTGAAACATGCATTGAAATATGCAAAGAAATATCCAAAACAAATCCTGGAACATCCTGGGCCTACCTGGCTTAAATCACCAGCATTCACTTGCATTCATATGCCTATCTCTGAGCCATCACACACCCCAGCATCTGAGGCAGCTGCAAAGCTTCCGATGCAGAAATGCGCTCTGCCGGTTCATACTTTAGCCTAGAAATCTGCAATTCAACAACGGGACAGCGCTTGTGGAGGATGTTTGTTGGAGTCATGGTGAGATTCCTCCCCGGGACTTTTTCGAACGCTCCGACTCTTTGGCTAAGTCAGTCCGAACGTAGAGACTGGGCGATTGCTTGTGCAGCATTCGGGTCCCAGGAAACACTGAGAGCACACGTGAAGGAGACACTAAATCCAAACATCATACCCATGTCTGCTGTCTGTGCGTGTTCTTCTGCAAAATGATACATCGACTGTATTAGTTCAAGACGTGCCAAGACTATGGATGGCTATGGCGGCATAGTTGGCTGCGCCAAGGGCTGGGAAACCCTCAGGATCCTCAGCCTGCTGTCGGCGCTTCTTGTTAGCTTCTGAGTGCCGAGCATCATCCCCAAAAGGTTTCGCGCCTATAGCTCTGCGAGCATGAAACACTTGAGAGTCCCCTAGCCTTTTCGAACATTCAGAAGAGCTACAACGAGAAATGGCCAAATACAGCCCAAAACGGATATTTCCAGGTTTGACCCTCACCAATTTGTCTTGCCTGACATGGCCATGATTTGACCGCGCCTGTTCCGAGCAATTTCTTTTTTGCAACTGGGTGCACTTTTCGAGCTTTTTCTCCACATAAGCCTCGATGAGGTTGGTGTATGTTGGTGTCATGTCAGGACCACCTATCGCAACTAGTGGAGCTGTAGAAGATTAAGGCAGCACATACATGTCTATATATCCATCAAGTGTCACTCACGTACGCACTGTGTCAAAGATCCGCTGCCAAGTGTCCCTCTTTCCGAGCAAATGTTTCTTTCTATCATCATCCTTCGGCAGCAGCATCAGCCTCAACGTCCGGGGCCTACTTTCAAAATCAGCACCAGCCATCGCACTAGCAATCGCAATTCTGAAAGCCAAGGGACCCAGTCAAGCAAACGTAGAAAAGAACACCTGGCAGACGACAGGGACAACAACGAGACAAAGTTTGCGTTGTAGGTCAAATGGCCGACGGCACCAAGGGACCACATGTCCACGGCAGGACCTGGGAGAACATGCTGCTCTGCATGCTTTGCATGCTGTCACAAGGGCTGGGCAGCAGACTGTACTTGCCGCTGATCATCATTTCGGGTGCCATATAGTGAGAGGTACCTGAAAACATCTCCAGAAGTGCTCAGCCTGGGACCCTGGGTGCAAGGATTAGGCATGAACATCTGTGAACACCAACCATCTGTCAGTTTGTTTGAGTTGTGCACCTGTGGATACAATTGAATATATCGAATATCCAACATGATCGCGTAACATTATCCATCACTGCGCGCACCAACAATCTCGATGTACTGATCTTGAGGAAGGTATCCATAAAAGCGCGTTGCCAAACCGAAGTCAATGAGCTTCACGGTCCTCAACGGCGCAGAGCCAGGTGGGTCCCTCATGTCTGGCCCCTGCTGGGAACGAAAATACGCTATAGCAATCGGGCGTGTGTATATGTGTGATTATGTGTGTGTAGAGCCAGAACTACTGAACTCATTTATTTTCCCCATCATATGACTATCAATGGATCAGAATGCAATGGAAATAAATATAACTATGAATCTGCTCAATAAGAAAAGCACCCAAAAGATCAACAGTAACAACATTTCTCTCGCTCTATCTAATCTATGGATTCCTATTTCTCAACCAGGCTTTCTCGTCTGTGGGGGTGGAGAATACCACCACGATTATACCGCGCACCTGTGTCCATAGAAGTTTCAACCTCCAAGCATGATCATTTTCAGCCTATTGTAGAATGAAGCCTGCATCACCCCAGCCCCAAAGGATAGGGACGTTTGCTCTAAATGGTTCGGTTGGCTACTCAACTGATTCATGTGGGGTTACCTAATCATTGGGAAGTGCAGGCGTGGTTGATTGCATGGCAGAATGACACAGTGACAAAAGCCACTTCAATTTCATGGTACTTACACAATATACATATGTATTGACTATGTGCGCTCTACAACTTGTATAATATCATAGTGTTCATTGTCAGGCAAAATATATGTAAACATATGAATTTATAAATATATATATATATATATTCTTTTTTGAAACTATCTGTGTATATGTATATGTAAAAAACTATGATTATCTATAATTACTACACCATCCATCAACCCATCTCATCTCCGGCCCGACGATCTGCTCCTATCATCGCCGCTGATCATGAAATTCTTGGCATTCAAATCGCGGTGCACCTTGGGGCGTCACGGAGCTGGTCGCAGGGACACGAGTTGGGACCCCGTGGTCCACCCCGTGGTCCACCGCAGCAGCAGAGTTGCACTGAGCTACTGGCGAAACCGTGCGCGTGACAGCAAAGGACCGACTTCAAACATTGCCTGCCGCATCTGTCCCATCTGCCACATCACTTCAAAGCAGCTGCACTGTGTTGCACTGAAAGGATGAAATCTGAGCTGCCACTGTCACGGTGTCGACCACAGGGGTAGGAGAGTTCCAAGATGTTCCAAGCTTTTCGCGCTAAACTACACAAATGCAGCACTTTGGCGCGATATGGCCGCTGGAGCCATGCTAAGCCACGCAAGTCCTGCTATGGCCAGTTCCACAAGCACAGCCTCGACAACCTGAGGTGTTGCCATTGCGGGCCGTTTCACCACTCTGAAATTGGCATTGGCAAGGAGGGATCACTTACTCCCTCTCTCTCTCTCTCTCTCTCTGTCCTCCATCGCTATCAGGTCACCCTGTCCCAGCCAGACTGGGAAGCGAGACGGAAATAGGCACAACTTACACATAGTATCATTTTTGGCAGTCAATCTAATCTTGGGGTTCATCCCAACCTGAAGAAATCATGAGAGTGCCGTCGCCAGTGAACTAAGGCAGCTAGGCTACAAGTATCAAAGTGCCTTCCATCTTTAGCTTTGGCCACTGCTCTGCCACACCTGTGTCCGATGTCATGTTGCTGGCTGGCACAAACACAATGCGCACCATGGAAACACAACAGAGCATGGCACATCTCAGATACATTCGGCACCTCATCTTGCAAAGGCCGGGCTTCACCTCTTCGCTGATGTCGCCATCCTGTCATCATGTCACAACAACCCATGTCTCAAAATCCACGGGTCCTTCGAGGGACTAGCAAAAAGGCCGCAACAAACGGCAGACCTAGACGACCCGCAAGAAATCTGTAAAGACTTCTCATGACTTTTGAACATTCTTGCAAAAATCGCAATCTGAAAAATGTGCCAAATGTTCCACTGCCGGGGCGACCTATCAACATCTAAGTTCAACCAGCGCCGAAAACTCACCAATCAATCGCAACTGAATGCGGCATCCCAAACCAACCATGAACAACCCACATCAACCCAACCCTACCTCCACGCACTGAGGAGCAACTATGCAACAACAAAACAGGGCACTTGTACCAACAAAGAAAGCGTCCCTGCTGCTCGCAGTGGCCTTCCCACATGTGGCATCATGGTACCCAGAACTGCACCCGCGGCAGCACGTATCATACGTGCGGCCGGAAGGGTGTCATCCAGGGTTGATGGGTCGACCGCAACCATGCCTCAGGGTACCGCAAACGAAGGACCATTTTTGAGATCTTTGGGGCATACGGCATACATTTGCACTCATCTTGCTGCGAACTCTCTGCTCTTGGCATCTGACTTGCACTTGCCGGGACCCAAAAGTGCCGGATCAATATTACCTGGGGAGCATCGGACAGAGGGTTCTGCTCATGATGAGCAGCCATTAGCAAAGACTTCAGTAGCTGCACGCACAATTGTAAATATGTGCGTGCGCACATGAACAAACACGTTATATTAAACATATGACACACCTGATTGTACATGACATCCCAGATTATCCCGGATTGGAAAATGTGATCATGGGTGGGAGTGTGCAGCCTCGTAAGTAAGGGTTTTAATATCGCAACCACGAAAGTTCCAAGAACCTCTTGCAAGGGGCACGGTGACCCTTCACCAAGATGTGCTACAAATCTACCGCGTTCAATTGGAAGGGAACGTGGACGCACATTCCTGCGCAACAAAACTAGGACACTGTTCTAGCACGTTGTTCACCAGAAAATGCTTTCTGTTCAACAGCAAGTGGCTAAGCCAACAACGGTTCACCCACCTGTAGCAAATGTCATTTCACCCTGTCCCCTACTTTTTTTTTTCGGAGCCAAGCCTCACAAGCAGTTTGAATCCCGTCTATAGGCAATAAACCTGAATTCTCATCTAAACAACCCTACCTTGAGCGGGTGCCAGAGGCTACCCCGAAAAAATAGCACAAAGAAAGTGTGTTTTGAAAGTGTGTTGTGATTAACCTGGACAACGTTTCGTTGTAAATGTGGGGCGAACAGCTAAGCGATTCTGGCCCCCTTCGCAGTGACATCCAAGATCGTCCAAGTGGCCACAGGTCATGTCATGGCCAAAGCCCATGACACAGCCACGACAGCAGGTGTCAAAGGCCTTGCCCCTCTTGGTGGTTCCCGGAGCCACTTTCCGACCGCAGCCCTGGGCCGAGGCCATGACATCAACTCAACGGACATGAGGCCCTGCCCTGTGCCCTCAGTCCTTCTTGCAGTAGCCAGGCTGGACGCCAGGTGCATCTGGAATTCCTTTCTCCATGAGTGCCTCGGAGTCCCCCAAAAACAGAAAAAATGGGAAGCTCCAAAATGAAGCCAGTGGAAAGTGAAGTGGTGATCATGGTGATCGAGAAACCATGCAAATGTTGGGCGTGCCAGCTACACTGATGACCAAGAACAAATGTTTGCAGACCGTTTCTGGATCCTGAGGCATCCACAGCCATGCGTTCCTCCCACGCACCCGAACCCAACTTGGCACGCTCTTCATGCTGCATTCTTTCCTGCTCCTTCGCTGCCACCCCTTCCCAAACCATCAAGCGGCAGTTTCTTGTCCCAGGGCTTGGGGGGTTTTTTTTACAATTAAAGGGATCAACATGAATAATTAGCTCCAAATAAGCCAAAATTGTAAGCAAGGAACTATTCGCTGCCTTCAAGACTTTGAAAGCTTCAAATATATTCAAACATCACTATCAGGCGATAGCAGGCGCGCGTTTCACAACGGTGCCAAAAAATATCCTTAGGAGCCTCAGTGGGGCCCAACAAAGGGATTGGTAAATGATGGTAAATGCACAATGGTGGTTGATATTGCACAAAATGGAGGTAGTTCGCAAGTACTGACCAAGATTAACCGCTAATTGTTCAACCAGCGGATTTGAGGGCAACCCGTTTTCAAGAACAGAACCTATTATTTCAGTTAATGATATGTCGTTTCTAGTGGTGATTCTTTCTACTTGTGCATTTCTCTGTAGCTTAAAGTCGCTAGTTCGACGTGTTTGTTGCTCCAAATTGCCACACTGTTTATGGAGGGTAGGAGCAACTGTTGCGTGGGTAGGTTGTATTCTTGGGTCGGCAGTCAGAGTTTGCAAATTTGGATGAATTTGATCCAATTGCAAGTCAAGAGTTCTTATCTTGTCAAAGCAAAACTAGGCAGCAAGAGGCCAAGAGCCCTTTCGCCTCCGGTCATCGACTGAGTTTAACTATTAACCAACCAACCAACCAACCAACCAACCAACCAACCAACCAACCAACCAACCAACCAGTGAATGGCGCATGATGGCGCCCCCCATGTTCCACCCGCAACCTTGTCCACCCAGGACAACTTCCAGTTGAACTTCTTGGCCACGGCTTCCACACGACTTTGCTCCGCAGTCCCGCGGTGCCGCTGATGTGCCACCAGGCGTTCCACGTGTTTCGTGAAGCAAATCTCTCCGTGGATTTGGGTCTCCTGGTGGCATCCACGCACAACAAAGGATGGAGGTCCGGCGGCGAATCTGAAGGAAATCTAGTGGAGTATTGGGAGATGACCATTGGACGGACAAGCTGCGGTTGCAAAAATGGTGGGAGATTCATGGATCTAACTTCAAAGTGCTCCACCTGCCACACTTGAGAAACTCAGCTGTGAGGTAAGAATGGCACCGTATACCAGGGTTGGGCCGTGCCCCTTCTTGAGCAGGTTTGAACCCTGGTTGGAAGATGGTCTCACCACAGATAAACGATGGGTTTAAACACCATGAGCTGCCCAACCTGTTGTCAGAACTCTCCTGGAAGCTCCGGAGCTACCCCTGGCTCCAAATCGCTCCCTTCCAGCCACCCGCCAGATTATCAACCACATTACCCATGGTAGTTCACTGGTTAACGATTACTTTCTGATTGGTGGTTTCAACCCCCATGAAAAGTATGTTTGTCAACCAACCATGTTGCTACTAATCACTAAAGGCAAAGGGAAAAAATGTCAATCAAACCATCAGCCAGGTGACCCCTCAGCACACCCTCAACCAGCAGCTTTTTAACGATCATTGGCCAATTTATTAAGCATAGTAGTTCACCAGCTGGTCAACCATTACTGGTTGGTGGTTTCAACCCCTATGAAAAATATCGGTCAACCAACCATAATCACTAGGGAAAATAAAAAATGTCAATCAAACCACCAAGCAGATTCGTTCACCCTCAGCCAACCCTCAACCGCCACGAGCTCCCAGCCTTGTACTTCATCTTTCCAACTCGCTCGGAGTTGCCCAGCAACGCCGCATCGGAGGACTTCGCCACCTGGATCCTGATACCCACAGGAACTCAAGGAACCATGAAGTGGATCCATAGTGGTTACGAATGGTAAATGGTTGATAAACGGCTGGTAAATGCTTCGTCAAACATGGTCTATGATGAATGATTAATCATGGCTGCGAATGGTTCGTAGTGGTTGGTAAGTCGAACCTTGACAAAGGGCCGCTCAAGTGAGAAAATTTTGACAGGGGCATACAGCGGCCAAGAATGCCATGTAGCCCCTGACGCTAAGGGATCCGCGTCTCTTTGAGTTCTGCATCACTGTATTCAGCAAGCCTCAGAGAATCAAATTCACCACCCAAATTTGGGGTGCTATCCTTGCTTTTGCAGCGTGTCCAGCATCTGCGTTTCTGGATGCATGGCCAAACATGTATCCAATCCCAATGTTTTGTTGGCATTCCCATGTAGTTCGCAATGTATTTGATGCAGCATGATGCAACTCCTTGGCTATTGGGTAGACATCAATGGCTGATCCTGAGCTCACTACACGTGGCCATAGAAGTCCAAGACGGCCAAGCCTCGATCGACTTGGCAAAGGTCATGTGAAACCTCTGAGGCAACAACTGTAAGTGGCATATCAAACTGGATCGGCAGCTAAACAAAATACATCAGTAGATATGATGGATAGATTGGATATATGTGCCCAAACCCTCAGAAGCTGTTTTTCAGGAGGGACTCAGCGAATGAGGAGGTGATAGCTTGATGTTGTGTAGCTTGTAGCCGAGCCGGGAACCAATGCATATGCAGAAGGCGGACATGCATAAGATGAATCAACCTGTCTGCAGTAGATAATAGTTATGGTCTGTACGTCTTTCTAACATATCTACCGTATTGAAACCGTTCCACGAACAAGCCTGTGCACACACACAAACACTCGCAATATCAGGCGCAAACCAGTCACAACTTGGTGGAACTCATCTGATCCCTGGCATGATTTGCACCACATGAGCCATGAATCATACCAAGGTTGTCACATTAACATTCATGTTATTCACAAATCTCATTACAAGGCTTGGTTCAATGGCATTTCAAGACATGCCATCCCTACCCCGTTGGGATTCCAAGATATTCCATCCCTACCTTCTTGGGACAATGACTCAAAGGGTTCGTGTCCGTCCGTCTTCAGCCCTCCACGTTCCGCTTTGAGGTTGGCCGAATCCTCTGGGGAAAAGGTGCACCTCAAACGCCTCAGCAGTTCGGCGGCTCCAGCTTTTCCGTTGTGCATGAACCAGGGGGTCCCTACTTCGAAGCCGAGAATTCTCAAAAAGTCATGAGCACCACCACCCCAACTGTCCGCTGTCTGGAACGTGCCCAAGCAACCCAAAGCCATGGACCAAGGGACACATCTTTCAGCACCAGGTAGCTATCTCCGTACTGGGCACATTTCACCACCCCGCGGTGGTCGTTCATGGCGTTCAGGACTCCATACTTGCATCGGTCATGACCCTGAGCACAGGGGATGCCTTCTTGACGGTTGCCACCCACATCAAACAGTCAAACAAAATGCAAACACCTCAAAATCGACCAAACCCTGCGAGTGTGTGCTTGAACGTGAAAACCTTTCTGTGTGCAAAACTGGGAGTTTTGGCAGTAGAGCTGTGACTTTTGTCATGTGCTTCAGATGTGTTCCACTTGCTTGGGAAATGCTGGCCAAGGCTGGCAACCAACCGACACAGAAATCTACACGAAGCTACCTGCTGAAGAGCACATGTCACAGGTCCAGGGAAGGCCTTGGCTCCATCATAGCAGCCACCAAAGAGGTCACGTTCCCACTTCTCGCGTGTGGCCGGTTTCAGCAAGCCTTGCGGCTGAGATCCCACAGCCCAATGCACCTTGCAGCTGGCCTAGCTGTGCTGGCGCCTCCAGAGGTGGCAGTTTCAAACCTCAGCTCGGCCAACAGCTACGAGCTATGCATAGCTATGCTACCTCAACCTTGCGCCTGGACATGTGACGTGCCAAGCCGGGCTGCTGGTTGCGGTAGTGGGTGTCGGCCTCCATGAATTTCAGCATCTTGGACAGATCCAAGTGCACGATGATGGGAGCCATCTCGCGGATCCATGCCAACCTGAGATGCTGGTGGATGTGGTCAGGCTATGGTACGAGTAAGGCTTGGTGAAAACAGGACAGCTATCCTAATCTCAGCATTTCATCGAGAGTCATCAAGATCTCTTACTCACAACAGCTTAGACTTGTTCCCTCAGAACCCAAAACCATGAATTCCCAACTGAACCACTTCATGAAATCCGCTGATTCCGGAGGTTTCAAAGGATGGCGGCTACCGAGGTACGTCATCCAGAGGTCGTTGTCTTTGAAGCCCAGGTTCTTCACGATGCGTTTCTGCAACTCGGGCAGGGCTTTGTCGTGATTCTGCTTGGCCAAGGTGCGGATGTGGGAGACCTGCAAGGCGCTGGGACCATCCCCCAGTTCGCTTGCACTGCCACCACTGCGCCCCTTTCCAAGCACCCAACTTCTGCACAAATGCACTTTGTGATGCATAGAATCACACACAAAAACACACATAGAATACATATCTATAAATCTCGCTCTGTGTGATACAAAAGTAAAAACAAGCCGCTCACACAAATATATATAGAGAGAGAGAGTTATACATGTCAATGTGCATGTGTAAGTATGAGTGTAGAAATATGTGTGTGTGTGTGTGTGGTGCGATGTGCATACATACCTGGAATATCGTGGGAAGCATGGGATGCTTCATGATGTGTCTGTTCTTCTAAGCCAGGCTTTCAAGGCTCCAAAAAAGTTGCTGCGAGCCGAGTCGCTGCGCGCTTCTGGCAGTGGACCAGTGCTGCTGCAGCGGTGAACTCGCTGCCAGGCACCACCAAACGCCAGTAGGCCTGGCCACAAGGAATGGTCAAAACAGTGTCGACTAGATGTTTGCGTGTGCGTGCAAATGCCTTCAATACGTATGTTTATAGATATAAACAGGTTATTGTTATTCTAAAAAATGTATTTCTTTGATCTGCATATTTTTTAAACTTGCCAATAAGGATAATAAGGATTCCGCCCGCGCCAACGATGCCGCAGCACCGTTTGTGCTAAAGACTTCGATTGTCCCGGAAGGGACTCTGAGCCCAACTGATGACCGGCGAGGATGTCAGGCAGGTAATTGAAAGATGGATATGGCATCCTCGACGAGACGGTGCCAAACATGGTGCCAAAGACGGCACCAAAATTACACCGAAGGAGGTAGCAAATGAAGACTGGTGAAACAGCTTATGACTATTAGCATTGCGACTGGCCGCAGGAGGGTCGATTGGCTTCCATTAGACGGCCCAAGATGGCCCACGATGTGCCCAACATCTGCTCCATGCCCCACTGACAGAGAGGCTATATAATATATGCCCGTACCATATCTTCAAGTTTTGAGCTTGGAGAAGGAGAGAGAGAGAGGGGGGAAAGGGATACATAGGACAATAGAAAGATAGATCGATAAATAGGTAAGGCAGGTAGATAGGTAGATAGGTAGATGGATATATAGTTACTGGTAGACAGGCACTGTAGATAATACATTGAAGACCTTCAGGCAATTTTGATCTTGCATTTTTTTCCACTCATGCTGTTGGCGGTCTCAGTCATGAAGCGATCCAAGGGGGAAGCCATCCCATTTTTTTGACACAACTAGTCTTGGTTGGGAAGTTAATCTACCCTTTTTGGATGGCTAAGACCATATCGATGCACAGTCGTGGAATCGCGGACGGCCTGGGCATCATCCCTGATTCCAGCCTTGCCGAGGCACAGGTTGACACACTGGGCCAACGATCCAACCACCATGGTGACCATAGAAAACCAGCAACAAGAACATCTGCTGCTTCGCATGGAGATGGACATGCATGATGAGTACTAGATATGTGGGGTGCACTAGTACTGGTTTAACCTCCCAGATCTTCCCAAGCTGAGCGCAGAATCAGCCTTCGCAATAACTGTGCAGGGAAGAAAAGTACAAAGAGGAAGTTTGAAGGGAACCTTGCAGTTATTGTAAATCAAAGGAAAGAATAAGATTGCGACTTGCGGATCCATCGTATGACCATCGTATGACCATCGTATGACCATCGTATGACCATCGTATGACCATCGCTCAACGAGTGCCTTGGGGAACACCCAGTTCTGTTGGTCCCTGCTTCGATGTCGGGAAAACCTGTCGTTTTGCAGGGGACACGCCTTGGCCCTCAAAAGCTTGGTCTGATTCTGGAAGAGTTGTCCAATATAGAGTTCTGAAGTCCCATGCTTTCACGACATCCAACGCGAGACTTTAAAGACAAATCTATTGAAGCATGAAAAATGTCGGAAAGCATAGATATGTAGAATCGAAGGGATAAAAGAGGCACAACAAGTGCAAGTCAACATGCGCCCCAGCACCCTCGAGCATTTCATACTCAGCGATCATGTCCACAAATAGCTCCATGATAAATGGTTCTTCCAATCAAGTTGGTTGGTGTAGGAATTATCTATGATTGGTTAGTTGGTGTAGGGATCCTGTCCATGAATGACCAATTTTTGTGGGAAGATCTTAGTGAAAATAGAGGACTGATCCTGTGATCTGACTTAGCTTTCCCATTGCAATGGAGTATGTCGTATTGTGTTCATGGCGGACAAGTCATTCAATAAAGTAGGTGGCGCAAGAGTGTGGCAATATTGATGATAAAAGTGTGCAAAGAAAAAACACACAAGCAAGAGCACACAACCAAAGGACCCAAAATCATCAACAACCACATTATTGGGCTATTGGGCCCAGACTAAACCAAGCAAACACTTGCCGAAGGCGCACGGACAGGTTTGCTGTTTAGATACGTACACATGTCATCATTAATCATTACTAGCAAACTATGTTCCAGATTCTGAAACCTTGATCAACCATCATTGGTACTAGTAACTAAAACTGGCTGGTGCAGTTATCCCCTATCATTGGCTAGTTGGTGTAGTTATCCCAGCTATAAAGCGAATCAATACGCAACCATCAGGCTGTCCCCGGTGGGGTTGACACACTCGAATCAAGCACAATGCTCAGGAAACAAGAGAAACCTCCATCATATCTACCAAAAAAAATATCAACAAAACCAACCATCTTATAGCCCCGAACTTTCAGCCATTCAGAATCAACTATCAATAATCAACCACGAATAAATAGTAATTACATGGGGCTTATTCACCAATTGATCAACTATTATCACTAATACTAGTTGTTACATTGGGTATCAAATAATCAACTAATCAATATAACAACTAATAATATTGATATTATTATTGACAACAGCTAAGATGATTTGTTGTTATTATTCTTATTGTTATTGATCAACTATCTATCAACAATCAAAAAACCTGCGCATCACCAGATCTTCGCACCTCCAAGAGGCTCATCCTCAAAGCCGTAGGATCGATGTCTGCAGCAGCCCTGAGGCCACCCCGGGAACTGGTGCGTTTTTTCCTGCAATGGAACACCATAGAAAAATGATGAAAAATGGATGGTTTACGTTGCTTTGCCATGGCTTGCCTCAACGAAATGACGATCTTTATCAGTTACAGCCATGGGTTCTCATGGAAATTGCGAGGTTTTGCAGTTGTAGATGGCTCACCCTTGGTGGCCCATGAACAAATGGTTTTGACTGCAACCAGGTGATGGCTTACCAAAGGGCAAATGGCTTACCAGGGTCTACCGACTAAAGCTTGGGATTCTGAACTTCTACATTGGGGTCTGAACTTCTACATTGGGTCATGAGAGCTCCTACCCACCCACCCCTTACCCCCCTCCCCTCCCAAGTTGTCTATTCCCAGCTTATACCCCAATGGGGTATAGGGTGATCCATTCACAGCAACTGAGGGGCATGATTAAGTTAAACAGCAAACAACAACAATAACAATCAGTCGGACATGCGGAGTAACATCCATAAGTCATAAGCCAAGGGTAACCAAACAATATCCCCCCACATCCAGTGATGCTTGATCGTATGGAATGGCACATTGTTTATCCAAGCTGGGAATTAAACAAACAAATATTCCAATAACATTGCTTACTACATCTTCTGCCAGCACTGGTAATCATATTGCTGATCAGTCACAAACATTGGAAAACATCGATTATCACAAGAGTTACTGTAACAGCTGTTGTTCAATATTAATATTCAATATGGCGGTCGACCGCGGAAAGAATATTAACGACAAAAATTGACTAGTCAACAGGGTGAACAAATTAATATGATATACTAGATGGTCTAATGAACCAACGGCTACAGTAACAAATGATAATACTTGAAAACGACATAGGAGTGCGATGGATAGTCTCCAATATTGTCCATTGAATCCATTTAACACAACCACAAACATCATCAGCTTAAAATGGCCATGGCCAGTCATCAATAAAACACATTGATCACAATGGCAATTGCATGGTAACTATACATGCTATACAATGCTTAGTTTCTGCTAAGGTTGCTGGTCACACTAGCATTCTTGTCCAAACTCGTCCTTCTGCACTGCCAGGAGGAGTGAGCTCAGGCCCCGTCGGCATCCCAAACGGCATAGCCCCATCGGGATCAGAGTGGCTCAGCCCCAGACCCGTGCCCGTGCTTGGCTTCCATTTGTTGCCTCCGCACCTGCGGAGCCAGCAACGATCACAGCTGACTATCACAGGTTGCAGCCATCATATCCGTAGAATTCCTCAGGTCTTTCTGCAAGCTAACCTTCGGAACCTTAGGTCGTCTACCATCCATAGTGCAGGTATAGGTCAGGGATACTCACAGCGAAGGGATGAAGTTCATGATTGATTGGGGGATATTGCGGGTTTGATTGATTCACATTGATTCACGACATCTGCGGGGGTGCCCGCAGTGGGACACCACTCCTCAAGTTGCTGCGAGTAATTAATTACCCCGTGACGAAGTAAACCACCCACAAAAATCGTGATTGAGCGGGTTGTCATTCAAGTTGTCATGAAACTGCAGGATGATGCAGTGCCATCTGCTGCTTTCCAGCTCCAAACATGACTTGCACCTCGAAAAGCCTCAGGCTGCCTCCCATTCGACCCACATAGAGCTGAAACTCATTCAGGCTCATCCTCCGATCCTCGGAACACGACCGCACCGCATCTCTGGGGAAAGCTACGCAATCCCCGAGACGCCGACGCCATCTGTGTCAACTGCCTTGATGACTTTCTCGACATCCTCGTTTTCCTGGAGGCGAAAAAACGAGGGAGGGATGGGATGGGACACTGTATGACACCGTGGACCGACAGCTCCTTGGGAAAGCCGAGGTAGTCCAGCATTGTTCTCACCTCGGCGCCCGTGTTGACAGAGAGCTGGTGATCGCTGGGAGAACTGGTGCTTGAGGGAAAAGCGGCCATCTGATATGGGATATTTGTACTACATGCAAGGGAGTGGAGCGGATACCAAATGAATGAATGGAAAAAAACGATTCGTGATATCAGTCAGCATCTTACCTTCTTTGATTACTTTGCAACTAACAGATCTGACAGTGTCAGAATAGCCTCCACTTCAGACAAGCTATCCTCCTTGGGCTTCTTGAAGAGGTTGAAAGCTGCCGTCAAGGTGTTGATCTGCCGCCGGGCGGCCCCCCCAAAGGAAGTTGGAGATAGCAATGTCACTGAAGTTGCGCATGATCAGAGTAAGGGGGGACATTGCAAGGTCATATCATGATAAACATTGGTAAGCCATGATCAGAGTATCAGAGCATCTTCCTGGGCGCCGATCGAAAAAAATCGAAGGTCAAGGCCTCCATTTCAACCTCTTGCTCGAGTCGTATCAGAATGTCTGCGGCTCTTTCTTCGTCACCGTCGCAAATGGCATCTTCACAGTCCTACCATCCGGAGGCTACCACCAAGGATGAACCGGTCTAGCCATGTCTAGCCAAGTAGCAGACTATAAGATTGAGGGCACAATTTTTTAGACGAAGGCAAACACCAAAAAACACGATCCAAACCACAAATATCCACAAATTTTGCACCAAGGCAAACACTTTTAAAAACAGGATCCAAACCACGAATTTGGACAGCTTGCTCACCAGCTCGTTCAATCTGCCGTCTTGACCACTATTATCAGCACTAATAGCCACATTTCTTGGTTGGTGAACCAGCCTTGACCAGCATTAGCACCTATATATGGTGACATATCTTAGCCAACTATGCCATTTCCAGCCTACCCAAGAAGCATCACAAACCAAAGTGGAACAAGCAAAAACCAATGGTGCTGGATGGCGCAGCAGTTGGCCCACTTCTCGAAGCCACAGAATGCCATAAGATCAGGCTTCACAATGCTTCACTGATTAAGTTAATTGAGAAAGTCAAAGGTATAAGTACATGTAGACAAGAAGGATTCATGGATTATCAGGGGTCATGGATCATCATGGATCGTCATGGATCGTCATGGATCGTCATGGATCGTCATGGATCATTGAGGATCATCGTCTTCCTTGATGCGTGGGTTGGGTGGTGATAGCATGATAATCCGCGACATATGCATAGATTCAGCATGCAGTACCAAAAAAGCACTTTCGATTCATACGATCGTCAATGGCAAACACAATTTCTCACTCCTTTCTGAGAGAAGTCAGATGAAGTAAGATCAAGTAAGATGAAGTAAGTCTCAGCAAAAAATCAAAGATTAACCACACAGATTTGAGAAAGGCAAGAATGAAGCTTTGAGGCCAAGTTTATTAAGAGGGGTTTGAAAGATAAGTTTCAGGAGACTAGTTAAGAGATGTTAAGAGTTAGGTTTCTTGATTAGGACAAGTTTCAGGCCTGAAAGTGTGGGTACTGTATGTGCAGATGTGTGTGGGTGTGTGGGTGTGTGTGTGTGTGTGTGCGTGTGTACGTCAGCCAAATTCAGTGTGATAGAACTTGGCAGAAAGTACGTCTGAGCGAAGGGTGGAGAGACACAAGTCTTGAGTCTGGACGAGAAGTTTTCGGAAGTGGACAAATGATACTCCATGTTGGAGACTAAACCTGCTCATCAATTTGTTTTTGTCGTGTGAGAAAGACAAACAGGTTGGAGAGACCGAGAGATGTCTGATTTTCGCAATACTTACTCGGCTCTGAAACCTCCACGGTTGCGCAAGGCAGACCGGAACAGGTCAGCCCCCCCTCGCAAGGGAAGCAGCAGCAGCTGACCAAACTCCCAGGAGCGGTCAAATGGCAGTCCTTCACGATGCTGTACAAACTGTGCGCCGGGAAGGCTAAGAATGGAAATCTTCTCTGCATTTCTTTCAGGGCCTTTCCGGTTTTGCTATCCTTGGTGTCGCCGCAGCACCCCTGTGAACCACGAAACAATCCAGGAGTCACTGTGGCCGTGGCGGGCACGCTGCGGGGCACTGATCCTCTGTGACCACCGGGGTACCCGGATGCTTCATCTTCTTTCCTGGTGAACCAACGGGTGCCGGGCAACTTCACCAGCTGCGGCTGACTGGCCTGATTTCCGCGGCTGACTCCGATCCAACGGAGCAACCAGTAAAAAGTCCAAACATGGCAGCGCCCACCCTGGATGACAGCTGAAGCGAACTGAGGAGGGCCAGTAGAACTATCTTCAGCTGGTTGCCCTGGTGCTGATCACCTAAGGGGCATCGTGGCAAGAAATGGTACCAATAGGTTAGTACTGTCTATAGTCTATAGTCATGTATTTGGACGAACTCGACCTGATTTGATGATCTACTCATGACTCACAACTCATGATCATCATTGGCCATCATTAATCACACATTGAATACTATTGGCCAACACTGACCTGCATGGATGATTCTAGCCGCGAAATTCCAATGGTACGCCTTCAGTGAGCCATTCTTGACTGCGGAGAGCGGCAGCGCTTCAGTAGGCGAACGACTTGGCTTTGGGGGAAGCAACCAACAGAACGCTGGCCCGTCAAAATAGGGCTGAAAGGGGCTGATAATCACCCATGTCTTGTTAAGAGAGCACCTGGTGGGATAATTTAGGCATTTTAGGACATGGATTGAAATTTCATGGAGTGCAAGGCTTGTGGTCCTAGAGGTGGCTGGTGGATTTCAACCAACAACCACCAAACATGTTCCGGGCTTCACGAAGACCTGGATGAACAAAGGCTCAAACAAGAATGGTCCCAGACTTGCCTCAGAATCACAGAGATTTCAGATTCTGGAACAAATCCATCGCCGTCGGGCCTGCCATAGCCAGATCCAGCTGGTTGGCTAATGATGGTTGGGGCCAAGTATGGCCAAGTGAAATTCATAGCGCATAGGACTTCTGACAACTCCCTTGGACCCAGTCATTGCTTGAGATTTCTGCGAACAGGTCAGAGAGGCGAGTCCATGCGTTCCAGAACATAATTGAAGACATCTGGGCCTGGGCCATCCATCAACTTCGGTCATCCACCAGGTGATTTTCCACGGCCAAAACAGCGATGGCAATAGGACAAGACTTGTGGACAGCAGGGCGCTTCGATCAGAACTGCAAGGAGTTGGAAGAACATGGAAAAACACCACGCCTGTGCACAGCTCCATCACGAGGAAAAAACTTCCGACGTCGTCAAAGTATTCGATGACCTCGACGATATGCGGATGATCCAAGGCCTGTAGCGCCTCCAGGCACGACCGGTGAAGGAAGCCCTCCCTGAAGCCCTCCCTGAAAGCCTCATCTGAAAGCATCTCCCTCCATGAAATTCCATTGATGTTCAGATGCTTTCAGATGGTTTCGGTCCCACGGCATCAAAAAGTTCGGCTCCAATGTAGAGATTAAGTGGCGGACGTGTAGCATCGTGTGGCATCGTGTAGCATCGTGTAGCCATCTCCTGCCTTGAGCTCAAGCTCAAAATCTTCATCTCCTGTACCACTCTGAGGAATTTCCTTCACTGCCTCGCAGCGATGCATAGCAAGCGATGCCATTCGCGTGATGCCATTCTGAGGCACGTGCCCGTAGGATACCTGTACGCCGGTGCTGGGCCTCCAGGATTCCCATGGATGCAACTTGTCCATGCAAAAAAAGTCACCAAGAATATCCATGAGGTGCCAGTAATCAAACATCATGGGTGAACACCAGGAATAATTCTGCTATATGTTGTTAACAATGACTTTCCATGAGCAGTTCTTAACATCTCAACATTGACCAGCAAGGCATGATCCACTGCCATGATCCAGGGCACCTTGTGCACCTTCCCGAAGGAACCTTCACCCAGAATCTCTTTGAATTCATACTCCGCGTCGATCTGCCAGAAATGTCAACAAATCAGACTGCATCAACCATGGATTGAAGTTCGAGCGGACTTGAGGCCAAGTGTTAAGGAAAATGGCATTTCTTTGCCGGGGCGTCACAATGGGCCCCGGCAAATGGCATTCAGGGTGTATTTGTTTCATAACAAGATGCCAAAGACAACACTCGACATCAAGTCACAAATTCCTTGAACGTGCGCAATCAAATGCGCTCTCCAGTGAACTTGGCCTGCCGCACGTTTTTTCTGACGAGATCCTGACAGTGGAGCAACCTTTGTCAACTGAACTGGGTGCTGGTTGGTTGTTTGGTTCGTGCTGGTGGTGAATGTTAATGGTGATTAATCTCGGCTGACTCTGGTGCACAATGGTTATATCTCTCTCTCTCTATCGCCATCTGGTTAGTTCAGCAGGGCTGAAGGCGACCTGGTGGCCCAGCCATCTCAACCAGCCAGCTCTTCGGCTAGCAGCTTGATTTGGCTGAGCCAATTCGGAGGCAAGGCCGAAATTTCCAACACGACTTTGGCGTGAAGGAGGGCGCATGAAACAAAGGAAGTTCCCGTAAAATAGCTGATGCCATATCAAGAGCACAATGGTTATATATAAGTGATGAATATTGATTCAACCAAGGATATCTTAATGGTTGTTTCATCTCAATTAACACAGTGTGGTACTCCTGGGGCAGCTGTCAAAATGACCTCCTGGTCACCTTCCATGGGCCACCAGGGAGGTTCAGGTTCACAGGGGGTCCCTGCCTGTCGATCAAATTCTGCCGGAGATGGACACACCACTGGGCTGCAGGGAAATGCAGGGGCCTCAGTGGTCAACACCTTCCAGACCAAGCCACCAACACAAACTATGAATCACCATGAATCTGCTTATTCTGCTTGTCCTCCTGCAAGTGTTGGACTGATTTCCGAGGGTTTGATTTGGTCGGGTCCAAATCCATGAGCCATGAATGATCCACAAATGCCAAGATCCGAGAACTCTGTCTATGTGGCTGTGGGTCAAAACCCTGTACCCCTGGTTCTCCATCATTAACCATTGGTTTCCCTTTAAAATGGTTGGTTATTATACCCCATTATACCCCAGTATTGGTTGGTCAATATTGACCCATGGCTATGTCTGTCTTTCCCCCAACATCTCAAGCATCTCCATGGCTTGGCGGAGGCCCTCCACTTTCACGTCCTGTGACTCCCATCTGTCCCAGCCTCCAAATTCGCCCAGGATCGATCCTCTTCCGGCGACCCTTGGGGTGAAGGCGTCCCACAGTGCACCTCATCGCATTGTGCCCCATCGCCAAAGCTGCAAAGGCTCGGTGTTCGAAACTGTATTGATTCCTCTGTGTGCACATATTCCCGAGACGTTGGCAACGTGGGCTTCGCCATCTCCACCATCATTTTGCCTTGGCAGACAGAATATGCCATTCTTTATCCAATTCTTGATCACACGGCTAGATTTGCTATTCCGAACTTCGTGGCATCTCCGGGCATTCTTTGAGAATGCTCTCCCCCAAGGTTTACTCCAAGTAGTGGGCACTTTGATGCAGTTTTCTATTCCACAATCTCCAGAGATCCTGTCGATGCCCCTGAGTTCGAAGCTCCACGGGGGTGGCTGCCGGAGTGCTGCGCCGTCTCTTGCGGTGCCACTCCTGAGGGCCAGGATGCAAGCTGAGCATTTCAGCCCGTGAATTGTTGTATTTGGTTGTAGGTTGCTGCTGGTTGTTGCCGGTTGTTGCTGGTTACTAGTGGTTGCTGCTGATTGCTGGTTGCTGGTTGCTTCTGTTTACCCATGCAATGCGACAGGAACTTCCAACTCTCAGCACCCTCGGCTGCTTCAGCGCTGAGAACGGCACGATCAACACAGACGACATCGGAGACCCTCTGCATCCCCTGGGGGCGGCTGGGACAGCTGTCCCACCGTAAATCTTCATGAGCCATCAAATTTGATCAACAACGGGTTCAATCATTACCAACCATGGGTCATAAACATGATCAGTATGAAGCACTATCAACCACCATCAGCCATTGATGCATGACTAACCAGCTTGTTCTACAACCATTGAGCCATCTGCCTACGCGCTGTCACCACGAATACGAACCCTGGTCACTCGCTTTCGCTCGCACGCGCCGGCTCGCCTCGGCATCGCTCGCCCATGTGGAGGGAACGCAGCAGGCGAACGCAGCTGCACCCAACTGGGATAGTCATTGATACTGGTTGATACTGGGTGATGATAGCTGATAATCATTGATACTGGTCGAGTGTGTGAATAGTTGACATTGACACATGGTTGATAACGGTGGATGCTCCTTGAGAATGGTTAAATATGATTGATGATTCCATGGATGATCCATGAATGATAACGGTTGAAAACTGATCGCAACTATATTTTGTTCACGCTATCACCAGAAAATATCAACCACCAGAACCGCAAGCTGTAATATAGGTAAGGTTATCACGAGAAGCTGGTTGATGATAAATCTGAAAGATCACCCAACAAAAAACTGTTGGTGATGAATGGACTCTTTCAACAGCAAAGAAACAACGCACCTGATACTGCTCAAGTTAAGTGGCAAAGGAGCTACCTTTGCGCGTTTTTTGCTCAGACAATTGCGGATTACGCCTCAAGACCGGCAGGAAACGCTTCATGGATCTGGCTGCCGCGGCTTGGAGTTTGCCGACAATCCAAGGGTCTGTTTGATCTACGGCGGTAGGCCCAAAGCTACATCTCTAGCCCATGCATCGCCATCTGAACAGCGCACCGGAAGCTTGCAAGCCAAATGCTTTGATCATGGGAGAGGCTGAACAAGCTTGAGACGAGCAATATCAGCATGTTTGAAACGGCCAGAAAGTACATGATCTGGGCACAAAACCCACTAGATCTAACTGGTGCTTTCCAAATCTCTCCATTTTTCATCGCACGCCCCTGGCGAATGCGGAAGCATCTGTCCGTCGCACCGGGACACACTCGTCCAACTGCACCGAACTGGGTCAGGGGACGACCCCGATCGACCAAGCATCTTTGGCTTGGCGGAGTCTGGATCGATCTGGGCGCTGGCAGCCAAGCACAACAAGGTGACTCTCCAGTAGACCGTCCATGACATGCTCATGCCTGCCTTGTCCTCCGTGACATCTCTTCTCGGCGTTCTCTTGCCTCCAATCTCCTCCGTTGAGTGCTTCAACCGCCAACAGGGTTCATTGGAAGAAAGCTTTGGCTGGGCAGTTGCCCAAGCCCTGCTTCCTTCCCAGGAACTTTCTCCGAGGCAAAGCCTTTTGCGAAAGGAGACTCGAAGAAAGCATCTTCTCCAACAGCTGCGGTCTCACTTGACCGAAGACGGCTCTGAATGCTCGAAGCCTTTCCATCGTCGTCATCATCCTCCTTGTCCATGTCATCGGCATCTGTGGGCTTCTGGGTCGTAAATGACCTGGAAACTGCTCCAGCGGTTCCAGTTGAGCCAAGGCTGCTTTTGCTATTCAGAAGCTCGGCTTTGTTGCCATTGGCATCGTACATGTTGGCTGTGTCTGCGGACTTCTTGGTCGCAACTGATTGTGAGGCCCTGTCTGGAGATTCAGGTGCGCCACTTGAGCGATGGCTGCTTTGGCTGCTCATAGCCTCTCCTTGCTCGAGACCGCCGCCTTTCTCAATGCCAACGGGGGCTGCTGCAAATGACATGGAGTCGTGCCCACGGGCTACTCCACTCGAGGGAAAACTGCTTTTGCTGCTCAGAAGCTCAGGTGGGTTCCTGTTGCCATTGTACATGTTGGCTGTGTCTGTGGACTTCTCTGACTCCACGCCACTGTCCTCTCCAACAGCTGCTGCTTCATTTGAGCGAAGACTGCTTTGGCTGCCCAAATCCTCTCCTTTGTCATCGTCATCATCGTCTGTGTCCATGTTGTCTGGGTCATCTGTGGGCTTCTGGGCTAAGAATGACTTGGAAGCTGTTCCTTCTCCAGCGGAGGTTCCAAAGCCAAGGCTGCTTTTGCTACTCGGAAACTCGGCGTTGTTGCCATTAGCATTGTACTTGTCGGCTGTGTCTGTCGACTTCTTGGCCGCAACGCTCAAAGCCTCTCCTTCATCGTCACCACCATCATCATCATCTTTGTCCATGTCATCGGCATCTGTGGGCCTCCGGGTTGTCAAATCTTGGGAAACTGTTCTTTCTCCAGCGGAGGTTCCAGTTGAGCCAAGGCTGCTTTTGCTTGTAAGAAGCGCGGCTTTGTTGCCTTTGGCATTGTACATGTTGGCTGTGTCTGCGGACTTCTTGGTTGCAACTGTTTGTGAGGCGGGGTCTGGAGATTCAGGTGTGCCACTTGAGCGATGGCTGCTTTGGCTGCTCACACCCTCTCCTTCATCCTCATCATCGTCTTGGTCCATGTCATCCGCGTTTGTAGGCTTCTGGGTCGTAAATGACCTGGAAACTGTTCCTGCTCCAGCGGTTCCACTGGAGCCAAGGCTGCTTTTGCTGCTCTGAAGCGCGGCTTTGTTGCCATTGTACATGTTGGCTGTGTCTGCGGACTTCTTGGTCGGAATTGACTTGGACATGGTGTCCTCTCCAATGGCTGCTGCTTCATTTGAGCGAAGACTGCTTTGGCTGCCCAAATCCTCTCCTTTGTCATCGTCATCATCGTCTGTGTCCATGTTGTCTGGGTCGTCTGTGGGCTTCTGGGCTAAGAATGACTTGGAAGCTGTTCCTTCTCCAGCGGAGGTTCCAGAGCCAAGGCTGCTTTTGCTATTCTGAAGCGCGGCGTTGTTGCCATTGGCATTGTACATGCTGGCTGTGTCTGCGGACTTCTTGGTTGCAACTGTTTGTGAGGCCCTGTCTGGAGATTCAGGTGCGCCACTTGAGCGATGGCTGCTTTGGCTGCTCAAAGCCTTTCCCTTGTCATTATCATAGTCTTTGTCCATGCTATCGACGCCCGCAGGCTTCTGGGTTGTCAAATCCTTCGAAACTGTTCCTTGTCCAGGGGAGGTTCCAGTTGAGCCAAGGCTGCTTTTGCTGCTCTGAAGCGCGGCTTTGTTGCCATTGTACATGTTGGCTGTATCTGCGGACTTCTTGGTCGGAATTGACTTGGACATGGTGTCCTCTCCAATGGCTGCTGCTTCATTTGAGCGAAGACTGCTTTGGCTGCCCAAATCCTCTCCTTTGTCATCGTCATCATCGTCTGTGTCCATGTTGTCTGGGTCGTCTGTGGGCTTCTGGGCTAAGAATGACTTGGAAGCTGTTCCTTCTCCAGCGGAGGTTCCAGAGCCAAGGCTGCCTTTGCTATTCTGAAGCGCGGCGTTGTTGCCATTGGCATTGTACATGCTGGCTGTGTCTGCGGACTTCTTGGTTGCAACTGTTTGTGAGGCCCTGTCTGGAGATTCAGGTGCGCCACTTGAGCGATGGCTGCTTTGGCTGCTCACACCCCCTCCTTCATCCTCATCATCGTCTTGGTCCATGTCATCTGCGTCTGTGGGCTTCTCACGTGTAAATGACCTGGAAACTGTTCCTGCTCCAGCGGTTCCACTTGAGCGAAGGTTGCCCTTGCTGCTCAAAAGCTCAGGTGTGCTCCTGCTGCTGTCCTGAATGCTGCCTGGGTCTGCGAACTTTTTGGTCACAAATGTCTTGGAGGCTGAGGGGTCTCTAGCTTCAGATAAGCCGCTTAAGCCAGAGCCATTTTCTAGTCTAGAACTCCTTGCCTTGTGCGTTTCCTTGTCCTCGTCCTTGTCTATGTCTGTTCGTGTCTGGGTAAGGGCTGGTTTGGAGATCGTATCCTCTCCAACTGCTGTTCTGTCACTTGGGACAATGCCGGTTCTGCTAAGAACATCTGTTTTCTTGTTTTCAATGCGGGTGTCCATTGCTGCATTTTCTCCAGCCATGGCCTTCGCTTCTCTGTCCTTACTGATGTCTATGTCTTTTCCTGCTG
>VSDK01017319.1:431396-445019 GCA_009767595.1 Symbiodinium kawagutii | reverse complement strand
GTCGCGCTTGAGGTCCGGCAGCCACCACTACTCGCGCTTGGTCGCGGTTGAGGTCCGGTAGCCACCGCTGGCCGCAAATGGTCGCGGTTGAGGTCCGGCAGCCACCACTGGTCGCGCTTGGTCGCGGTTGAGGTCCGGCAGCAACCACTAGTCGCGCTTGGTCGTGGTTGAGGTCCGGCGAAGGAGAAGGAGGAGAAGGAGGAGGAGGAGGAGAAGGAGGAGGAGGAGGAGCAGTCAACTCTGATAAAATCTAACAACCCTCACCTGACAGGTGGGGAAAAACATATTAAACCATGTTGATCTGGGATTGTAAGCTTGACACTGGGTGATGGCGGTGATGATCCGATACTCGAGCATATACCATGATCAGAGCGCGCAGATATAGCATATGATGAGTGCTGGATGATTATTTATGGCCAATGGTGACAAATATTCGGCCTAAGGATGGTAATGAGAACGGTTAATCATGGTTATGAATGATTATAGCATGATGAACATTACCATTCTTAAGGGATATGATTACCTTAATCTTAAGGAACAATTGCAATCATTTGATTTTCTTGGTTCCGTCTGGAATCATCAGTCGCCATAGGAACATCACAGTGGTTTCTTCATGGCTGGATCTCCTACTGTCATTGACCATGGTGAACCACCAATATGAACCATGGTTACTAATCAACTAGAACCCTTGTTGATGATTTTTGATAATGAACCTTTAAGATTATTCATCATAGTTGAGTAGGCCACTTTGTCAACCACACATCCGATCCAAAGGATGGCTTACTGCAATAGATCATTGACCATTGTTGAACATTCCCATTGAACAACTGACAATTGACTGATTACAATACATCATAAGTGCTTAACCAACCATTTGATTCAACGATAATCACCCAGTTGATTATCAAAATTCCTAACTCATAGATTACCAACAGTGAAACCAAGTAGCCAATTGATTATATTATTATTGGTAGCCAATGTACAATTAGGTAGCCAATTTGTACCTATAGATGTCATAACACACGAGCAAATGATTATAGCCAATGACTACAGATTGTGAATTGGCTATGAACAATCATTGGCTATCAATTTTACATCGGCTATAGACGATGATTCAGAACCAATTGATTTTTCCTAGTCCATCATCATCATCATCATCATCATCATCATCATCATCATCATCATCATCATCATTGGTGATTATTTCCTAATTATAGTTATATAACCATTAAAAGGCCACTAATCGATCAATCCTTGCTGGTTATTCAATACCATTTAGTCGATCTTAACCCTTTGTTGTAGCTCTTCACCGCGAGGAAGTTCTCCTTCCTCGAGCGCCCAATGATGAGACCTCCAGCGAGGAGGAGGTTTCCGCCGTTGCAGCGGCTAGCTATGTGAGCCACGTGACGTGGCAACGGTAACGGTGGTTGGCTGCATGGTTGTTACAAGGGAGCACCAACCAAGTGGTTGTGGTTGTGGCTTGATAATGGTTGCTGATTAGTTGAGGGTGCCGAAATGGTAGGCTGATGATGATCACCAGCAGCAACCATCATGATGGTTCCTATCATGATAGAATGATAGGCCAAAAATGATCATCATGGATAGTATTAAATATCCATTATTCATATCAAACTGATATTTCTATCCCATTACTATCCACTATCAGGCTGAAAATGATATTACTAGCAACCACCATTATGATCAACAGGTTGATAGTAGATAGTAATGGCATGGGTCTCCATCGGGGTGAAGCCGGGCAGCCAGGTATTGTCCAGTTTCAACCAGCTTGACTTCTTGGGTGATTAATGATGATCAGGAATGGTCTCATGCTGACTGATGGACTGATAAGGTTCAATGGGTTAACAACGGCTTCTTCTGCTGGGTTCACTGTTTCACAACATGAAATATGACGGTCAGAGGGTTTATAAAGGCGGCAACAGGGACCAAGAACCAGCTATAG
The DNA here is from genome assembly GCA_009767595.1 of Symbiodinium kawagutii. Taxonomy (NCBI): domain Eukaryota; class Dinophyceae; order Suessiales; family Symbiodiniaceae; genus Symbiodinium; species Symbiodinium kawagutii. Next base: position 443,059 of record VSDK01017319.1, on the reverse strand, counting down.
GTTGAAGGCACGTCCATGGCCATGAACCTTCCACAATCCCAAGCTATGAAACATCAGAAAGCAACCCCCCGCTCTAGCCGTGAGTCCTGGCGTTGAACACAGCATCCTCTGGTCATGTTCATGAGGGTGCAACTCATGTGGATGTGATCATGCCAATGTAGAATGAGATGATATGATATAAGTGCTGGGAGGTTTGATTGACATTTTGTACTTTTTGTGTTTCACGATTTATGTTGGGATGTTTGGTTGATGAAGCAATTGTTTTTCAGAGGGGTGGTTCGACAAAACCAATTAATAAAGCATGGTAACTCAGATGTATAGATGGGTGTTTCTCAAAATAGGGGACCCCCCACTTATCATCCTTTATTAAGCCCTTACATTAATGAACCAATCATCTCTTTGGGTCCCCTGTGGCTTGAGAAACCAGCAGATGTTTGGTACCAGGGATTGGTGACGTCAGGAGTCGACGGCGCATGGAGAGTTGGCCGTGGAGATGCACCTGGGTCTTGGCGTGTCCGGGGTCCTGGGGGGAACGTGTCCACCAGGGAGTGATGGTGAAGGGTTCAGGGGGCGAGTGGTGGGTGAAGGAGAGTTGAAGGATGATTGAAGACTAGGTGAATATGGTTGCTGGTAGTTAATATGCTAGGGAATACTCAAATTTACTAGGTGATTGTGGTGAAATAGTGTTTTATGATGGTTGAATAATGGTTCATGCTGTTTTAATGATTCAATGATGGTTCATGCAAGGTAATTATGTTCACCATGGGCATTTGGTGATGGGGCATTTGCAGCCGAAAAGATTGAGGCTCAGAAGCTTTTGGTCAGACCGACCCCTTAAAATGGGACCCCCACAACGAAGAACTATAAGGTGCCTGCCGTGGTAAGCTTCGCTCAGTTGCCAACAAGAACGTGGGTTTTCCAACCTGCTGAATGGTATTATTGTCATATGGTTTTGTCCATGGTGTATCCCCAGAAGAACTGGCAGTTTCCCTATGAATGCTCAGCCAAGGCCGAGCGGTTTAGGGGTACCACCATTGAGTTTGTTAGCTAAATAGCTAGTAATACTTTTTATCAATAGTTAGTTTGATGAACCATTTTAACTAGTAACGGATTGCTTTATAACGGTATCATTAGACTCACAATAGGTGGATCACTGGTAAGTCACCATGTAACTGCTATCCTTTACCAGCAATTGCCCCTAGTAACAAGCTACAACAAGCTAGTAAACTCATATACTTGTTTAACCATTTGCGGTCATAATTCACTATCATTAATCATTAGTCATTAGTAACCATTCTGAACCATTATAAAGCCACCACAGACATGGCCAACCCCCCTAGGACCCTTCTTAGGTGATAATTACACACTATCAACAGCTGGTAGTCTAATGGTAAACCATGAATGCTAGTCATGTTATAATCCATGGTACCTGGTGGGTCGTTTTCCCAACACGAGCTGTAGAAGGTGGTCGTTCCTCGCCCCAGGATGGACGTCTTGGGTTCAACGGAGCCTCTGGAGCAACGCGGCATACCTCAAGCAGCCGGACATTTGAAGGAGATCCCGGTGGATCTGGGTCCAGCAACTGGGAAGTTGCATGGTGGTTCATAGCCATCCAAAAGCAGTGGGCTACCAATGGTTGTCCACAAAATCCAGTTGAATGGTCATGAATGACTGGTTGGTGGTTTGATGAGTGAATTATAAGGTTGAGAATGATGATTTTTAAAGGAAACCATGGGATTTGCTTTGGTCAACAATGCATGAGTTGATGAGTGAACCAACTTATTAATCAACTGGTACTTTATCCATTGCCATCGACACGCAATGTTTGATCAGTTGGTGAGCAATGGGTGACTCAAGATCCAGTTGAATGGTCATGAATGACTGGTTGATGGTTTGATTCGTGAATTATAGTGCTTAGTAGGGAATAACTATAATGCTTGATAATGATGATTGTCAAAGGAAACCATGGGATTCGCTTTGGTTAACAATGAATAAGTTGATGAGTGAACCAACTTATTAATCAATTGGTAATTAATCCATAGCCATCGACAAGCAATGTTGAATCAGTTGGTTAACAATGTGTGACTCAATATTGACCACAAGATCCAGTTGAATGGTAATTGAGAAGGATTATGATGTTTATAGAATTAGTAATTTGGTGGTTTGATTGACAATTTTTTAGATTAGAGTGGTTGGTAGGGGATAAGAACCAACAATAATGGTTCACAATGATTATTCTAAAAGGAAACCATTCATCTGATCTTCTATGGTGAACCTGTGGCTAACTACTGGGGCTAACCAGCCACAATAGACAATAGCTGCTTGGTGGTTTGATTGACATTTGTCTATGTCCCCATGACTTTTGGATGGTTGATTTCGTAGCATATTTTTCAGAAGGGGTTGAAACCTCCAACCTGATGGAGGTTTCTCAAAATATGGGACCCCCCAAAATGGTTGATTGTGCTACAAATGATGGGGCCCCCAAAATATGGGACCCAAATATTGGATGATTGAGGGGACCCCTATGACATGTTCAAGCATTTTGAACCATCACTCGCTCTTGTTACCCAGTTGGTTTCGCGTTTGCTTGTACATGACCATTGCTAAACCATCTGGAGACTCCCAGCTTAAGTCTGGAGTGCAGCTCACCAAGAAATGTACAAGTTGATGAATGAACCATGTAATCTGTGGCTCAACATGATACCTGTTATCTCAACATTCATGATACCAGTTATATCATGGTATATGGATATGGGCCAAAACCCTTAGTCTCCCCGGTTCCCCTATCATTATCCGGCTTGTTTTCCCTATAAAATTGTTGGTGAATATTCCTCATGGAATTGGTTGGTTAATGTCGACCCATAGCCGTATCTGGCAGTGGGTCAAAGCCCTTAGTCCCCTGGTTCCCCCACTGTTAACCATTGTTTTCCCTATAGTTTTGTTGGTCATTACAAGCCATTATTGATGGTTAATATTGACCCATAACCAGATAGTTGGCATATATCCCTTATAATTGTTAGTTATCATACCCCATGATTATCCATTAACCAGCCAGTTAACCATTGGTTGGTTGGTTAATATTGACCCATGGCCATATCTACCACAACAATTGGCATGTTGTGCTGCATCAGGAGGATGAAGGGCCACCTCTGGTGCAGGACCACCGGTTGGGCTGGCGGATGATGGTGAATGATGTCAGTAGAGGCACATGATGCTTGATACGTAGCTGGTGGTAGTGATGGTTGATGATGACTAATGATGGGTGATGGTTGATGATGACTAATGATGGGTTATGGTGGTTAGTGATGTTTTATGATGGTTAGTGATGGTGAATGATGGTTAGTGATGCTTAGTGATGGGCAATGATGGTTAGTGATGCTGAATTTGGGGTTGATGCTTCATACTTGGCAGTGATGGTGGTGAATTGTTGGTCAACTGGTTGGTGGTTTCAAGTACTTACTGTTGTGAGTCGTACCGATTGGGATGATTGGCAAGTGACTTGCGCACATTTTTGGGGCAACCAACCATTGGATGATGCTTGATAGTTAGTGATGATGGTTTATAGTCGTTAGCTGGTGTTTGATGATGGTTTATCTACGGCCCCCAACTCGTTTGGCCTGGGCATGTTCTGAAATTGACCCAGTAACTTCCAGGAGTGGTTCCGGCGCAGACAGGTGTTGCAAGGTGAGGTTTCCACTTGGTTTTTGGTTGGTTTCACCCAGCAAAGCCTACTTATGAGTGCCACAAATCAGCTTTTTGGATCTTTTTGGGTGAATGTCTTTAATGTATTAGTTCAATGTATATATATATATATATATTTACATATATATATATATATATATACATGTATCTATATGTATATATATATATATATACATATAAATATATGTACATTCATATTATATACCTTTGCATTTGCAGCACATGCAGCATGTATCACAGATATACCACCTACATGGGTATATGTACAAACATAGCAATGCACACGCCACCAGCAGCATGGTTCCAGCAGTTGGGATGTTCATCTGTGGCTGTTTCAGGAGGTGGCGCTGAACTAGGTGCGGGGCAGGGATGGGGTCCATGGGCGACTGCAGGTCGCGAAGTGACCAAAACTAGTAGGTTTGCAGTAGGTAGGTCACACACTTTGTATAGATTTTATTAAATTGTTTATAGATTTATAGATTTTTTAAAATCATTGTATTAAAAACAACTGATAGGGGATTAAAAGCCAATAGTGATGGTCGAAAGAAATAGTTGGTTTTGAACATTTGTTATATTCCTAAATGAAGAGGTCAACCACCAAGCAGAGAAAAAACAGCATGGTTGAAGAAATGATGGTTGATGTGATGATGGCAGATACTGTCAGATACCGGTGAATGACCATGCCGTCCCTGTTGCAAAGGTGCAGTCGGTTGATAGGTTACTGAAAGTGGTGAGAGTGTGACCCAGGAAGTTTCTACAGGCACAAGCAACCAACAGTAGGAGTAGAACAGGCCAACCAAAGACATGGCATTTGACCTACCAACCTCTACCAACCAACCAGCAAACCATGATGGAAGTCTTTTGACGGACGACCAATGCCATGTGACGGGATAGAGCTATGATTGTGGGGTATTGTGGTTACTGTAATTACCAATTTTATCATTGATAAAAATGTTATCATTAAACAATGATTTTCTTTATTACTGATGGGGGTATTGTGGGGCATTGTGGCTACGGGTCAATGTTCAAAATGTTTCTCATTGATGGCAATGATCGATCGGCCCCATGATGTAGTCAGGGGCTCGAACTCCAGCCAAGCTTCGTATCGCAGTATCAACTGTTGCAGCAGTTTCGCAAGATCAGCTAATGATCCTAGGTGTTCTACCATGGCTGGTGGGGGAATCTGGGCAAGGATCCCCTGGTTGCGCAAGCCAGCACCATTACAAGGTAAGCCATGCAATTCATGCCGGGTTTTCCACTCAGGGCAATGCTTGCCATGGAGAGAGAGACTCGAACGCGAAATTCAGCGATCGGAAAATCAACCACTCTGGTTCAGCGCTGCCAGGAGATCGCCCTTCCGTTGCGTTGCTTTTCGGGGATTCCGTTGCGACATGTTGCGACGAGTGGGGTCCTGACAAAAAGTTGGCAATCCAGGGCTGCGGCTGGGCTAAAGAGACCTGGATCAAACTTCGTACTCCAAGGCTTAGAGCGATATGAGTCGCTAGGATATTTGAAGGTGAAATTCACCGGCGGATCCTCCACCCATGGAAGCCTCAGCCGTGAAATCGTTGGTCTTTTATACACTATATAGTCATTTGGTTTATAAATAACCAACTTTGATTGGCTAAATACTATGAAGCTTATTAGATCTACATAGTTTATTGGTTGGATAATTGTTCTGTTCAGACCGACTTAGAATCACTTTCCATTAGCAGTGGTGCGTAACGATCAATATTTCCAAGGGGTCGCTTGTTTACAAGGCAACAGTGTTCCTGATGAGCCGTCATTTTGGTACCAGATAATGAACCGTAATTACTATATTGGTACTCTCTAATGGTTGGAACCATCTGGTGAAGTTCACACTAGTTAGAAACCAAGGCTGAACCCGCCTGCACCCCATCGTTGGATGATGCTCCCTTTTCGGGCTCGAGCCTGAACGTACCCATCGGGGGCGACCGCTGCATGGCTGTAGGTGGGACGCGGGCGGGAGTGTGAGGGGATTTTGCCAGTGAGTGTTGACAAACTTGTCCAACTTGCCTGGTTTGCTAATTCTTTGCTAGTTGTCCATGTTCAAACTGGGCAAATATATAGTCGTCCATGTTTGCTAGTTGTCCAGCTTGCTTTTTTTGGCCCGTGTTCACCCAAGGAGAGCAAGCTCAGCTAGCAAGAGCAGCTATTTTTGCGATTAGTAATATGTAGAATATGTAGTATCTACGGATCATGGGGATGTACTTCTGAGTTGATCATCATGATTATTTTCTGGCTGCTGACTTGGAGGGAGCAATTTGGAGCCTGCGGTATAGCCATAGCCCTTGAAAGGGGGAGCCAGGCCAGGAGCTACCAGGAGCGCCTTAACCAAATGATAGTATATTATTGCTAATACTTTTGATCAATCATTATGATTAGTCGTCATTGATGAAGCTACCTAATGTTTGCCACTGTATCCATGAGTCATGACAATGCTCCATAAATTTATTATCAAATAGGTCTGATTTCTTCAGGTATGACATGCCTCATAGTGCAGACAGCAGTCCCTGTCCTTGCAGTGAAGCCGTCACCAGGTTGGAGAAGCATGATTGGGAGTTTCATGAGACACCCATCAACCTTGACTACCAATCATGTTTCTCCAATAGTTTGTTTCGTTTTGGTGGGTACTTTAGTCAAATACCCACCAACATCCTGGTAGTTTCATTATTGTTGGAGAAACAATTGTTTGTTTTGGTGGGTATCAGTGCTGAACATTGACCATTGTCAATGATTGGAAATTCGTGGTTTATCAATTATTGCTCAGGATAACCCCGGCATTTGCTAGTGTTTTTTCGACCTAAGTAGAAATCAATGGTATGAATCGTACTGGTGGTATTCATGCCCCAATTCATGGTTTGGGGATGGTTGGGTATGGTCAAGAAAGGTCAAACAAAACGCCACCATCCATTTATTCGGGCAAAGTCATTGGTAGCTGGGCTAAAATTCACCATTACCACATATATGATGTCAACCAGTTGGATGGATTTTAGTCATTATGAACCTGTGGTAAAAACTAACCTGGTTGCCCGTAAGAAAACATCCTCATTTTCAAGGGGTAAACTAGCTATTTCTATGGTTTCCAGGCAGCCAGGGCAATGTTTACCAGAGTGTATGAGTTATACCATAAATACACATGGCCAATAGTATAAACAAAACATTCTAGGACATCGGCTATGCCATTGTCCTGTATACTCACCAATGGTCAACTGTTTACCAGAGTTGTCAAAACAATGAATCAAGTCTTAGCTGGTGTTGTTTTGGCATACCAACTGTTGGCTATGCAACAACTAATAAACATCATTTACCAGCTGTTGTTTATACTCACCACTGTCCTGTTGTTCTTTATTAGTTGAGCCTTGAGTTGAAATGGGCAAACCACCTTTATTGGTATATGCCATCTATTGGTATACCATCTAGTGGCTATACTACCAGTATTGGTATACCATAGATGGTATCTATGGTATATGCCATCTATTGGCTATATACATTAGTGTCACCACTTTATTGGTATACCACCACTTTATTGGTAAACTTTATTGTTGTCTATGCCCATTGAATTGGACAAACCACTTTATTGGTTTGTCAACCACTGTTGTCACCACTTTATTGGCTATACCATCGATTGGTTATATGGTTACACCACCAGTTGTTCAACTTTAGGTTATACCACCAGTTGTTCATACTCTAAAGTGATGTATACCATAGATGGTATCTATGGTATACCATCTATTGGCTCTACCACCAGTGGTTCATAGTCACCATGGCATAGCCAACCGCTGGGCCTTGACCAACCACCACTGACGCAGCGCGCAGGTCGGTGAAGCCACGAACCTCACCACCAGGCAGGGCATCTCCCAAACATAGCTGCAAGGCATGGTGAGTTGAGTGATGCTTAATGATCAGATATTAGTGATGGTTCATGATGGTTATAGTCATTGTTGAGTCATGGTGAGTGATGGTCGATTTTTAGGACGTAATGGGGCTTCGCGATGGTTTATGATGATTGAGTATTACTTGTTGATGGTTGAAGAAGGGTTTTCAGGGTTGGTGGTTGACAACGGCTAAGCATGACCTGCCAACGATGCTGATTGGTGTGTATTGTTTATATGGTGGTTTCTTAAAATAGGGAACCCCAAAACATGGATGGTTTATTACTAGAACTGGTTAAAAGTGGATGATTTGGGGGTACCCCTATTTTGAGAAACCACCATATGATTGATATGATTCGTGATCAGTGTTTTTTGATGATCATTAGCAAGATGGTACTGCATGCTGATGGCAAATCATATGTGCCAAGTATGATGATCCTACTCCAGAGTTTCTCAAAATAGGGAACCCTGCAAAAGCGACGGATTATTATTGTAAAATGACTACCGTGCTGTTAGGAATACCCCCAGTTTGAGAAACCACCGTTTGTGTATCTGAAGCTAATAGTGGTCAAGTTACGCTCACCCAAATTAGAGATACACAAATGAGATGATTTAGCCTAGCCACTACTTTAGAGAATTACTGGTTCACCAATATAATTTGGTCAATTAGCTGTAGTTACGGTTACCATATTAGTCAAGAAACCATCATTTAGAGATTATCCGGGGGTCAATTAGCTGTAGTGATGGTCAACCATTTACTAATATGGTCAACTATGTTGAAAACCATTATTGGGGGGTACGCCAGCTATGAAAAAAACACTAATTATTCAGAGATTCTGGATGTTCGGACCCAACTTGCGGCTTGGAGATCCTTGGAGCCTCAGGCCGCAGCTGACGTTGTTGTTGGGACTGCCATGGGAGCAGTTGAGAGCCGGAACGTAGGGCAGCCAAGTTGGGAAAGGTATCAACTGGGTGGCATGAACTAGGTGGCTTAGAGCCACAAAGATAGATCCTTAGTGTTTGGGATGAGAGGGAGTTACATGGAGTTACTATACAATCAATCACCAAGTCAACTTTGTTGGGGTACCAACGGAGTTGGATCTAAGTGGGAGCTATTCTGAGTATCAACCAGCTTCAGCCCGCATCAAACAGCTTCCACCAGCATCCACCAATCAGTCAGTTAGCCATCGTCAACCAAGCTTAGAATCGCACGTTCTCAATCGTTATCAGCTTCTTTCGACCATGAACTAACCAGGAGTGAACCATTCTTGAGCATCATTGATTGACCATCAACAACCATCAATGACCATTATCATTCATTGCCAACAAACATTACATAATTATGTATTGTGTACATCTGTGCGTGAGGCGATCTGACGTGCAGGTGTACATGCATGTATATATTATTCGGATCATCAATTGTTGGATGAAATGCCTTGCATCAGGCAAATATATACTCTCCACCTGTAGACTTTTGGTTCTGACCTCCGGAGATTGTTGAACAACTGCTCTTAATAATCATTGACCAATACCATTAGACTTGAATATAACATTTGTTGTGCTATTTTTCAACACCAATCTCATGAGCAAATGTATATAATAAACAAATTACCAACAACCTTAGCAATAATAACAGGCTATTCACAAGCATCTTAATATCAAAATTTATCATAGGTTATTCAGATAGGTAGCAAAGACATTTGTTAACAACTGATTGCTGATAGATGTTTATTAAGCAAAAAGTTCATGAACCTCTATCTGTTGAATAAACATCTGGTTGATAAACAGTTGCTTCAACCTGTATGACTGTTTCTCAAAATAGGGGTACCCCCAAATCATCCATTATTAACCATTTATAGTAGTAAACCAGCCATTTTTGGGGTCCCCTATTCTGAGAAACCATCGTATCTCACTGTTGCTTAAAGGCAACCAAATGGTTATGCTCCCCGCCGCATCGAACCCTTCGGATCTCCTTTAGGAGGATGGCAAAGGTGAAGAGCTGAGCGACGGGGTGCGGTTCCGGGGGATCCGGCGCAGGGAAGCGGCGCAGGTGACGGGGACAATAGTGGGTGACGTATGGTGATCAATGGTCATCATTTTTCCATTAGCATGATGGGTAGTGCTCAAAAGAACACGCCTTCACTGAATTCGACTGCTTAGCAGTATCAGCTTCGGAACCAATGGTCATCAAAAGTAAATCATGGAATAGGTGACCAGAACCAACGACGGTTTTGGTTCTGGCTACCAATGGTTGCTTGGATCATGGCCAGCCAGATGTAACCAGCCAGAATGAGGGTTACTGACATTACTGGTTAGCGTATGTCAATGTCATTGTTGACAATGGTTGACGGTTGAGAATGTTAAAGTTTGATCATCAAAGAAAACAAGGTTGATATGGGTTAGCTTGATGGGTCGATGAGTCAGCTATGATTATTTTGATGAAAAAAACATGCCACATGGCCTGATTATGGGCTCATATCTTGACTTGTAAAACTTACCAGTACTGGGGTACATCACCAACAAGCACCAGCATTCCTCGTCAACAAATGTTGCTTAGGTTGGCCAAGACTGGTCATTTTCTCATGGCTAATCACGAGCATTGACCCTTCTCACCAGTTGGTTCTGCTTATTCATTGCTGGCGAAACCGCAGCAATTGTAGACTCAACAATCAATTATCCATGCTGAACCTTCGTTATTCGCCATCCATTTGATTCATCTATTAGCCAGCTGGTCAACTAATGATCACCATCAGTGATGATGGTTAACCATTGAGTCAACCATCATTATCTACCATCATTCTGTATCCATTAACCATCAGTTAACCTTCATTCACCATGAATCAACAAACTTGCGAACCATAGTTGCCATAGGTTGGCTTGTTAATTGACGAGCATTAACCTTCAAATAAGCATGAGTTATTGCTGCAAACTATCTATATGGGTAACCATGAGTTAATAACCTATCATATAGGTTTGCCTTGTTCATTGACCAGTATTAACCTTCAAACAACCATCAGTTAACTTTCATTCATCATGCATCAACAAACTTGCGAACCATAGTTGCCATAGGTTGGCTTGTTAATTGACGAGCATTAACCTTCAAATAAGCACCAGTTATTGCTGCAAATTATCTATATGGGTAACCATCAGTTAATAACCTATCATATAGGTTTGCCTTGTTCATCGACCAGTATTAACCTTCAAACAACCATCAGTTAACTTTCATTCATCATGCATCAACAAACTTGCGAACCATAGTTGCCATAGGTTGGCTTGTTAATTGACGAGCATTAACCTTCACATAAGCACCAGTTATTGCTGCAAATTATCTATATGGGTAACCATCAGTTAATAACCTATCATATAGGTTTGCCTTGTTCATCGACCAGTATTAACCTTCAAACAACCATCAGTTACTACTGTAACCATCTGCTTGCGAAGCACATAACCACTAGGCTCGTCATGGTCGGCAGGTGCTCTTGTCCCAGCTCATCCAGCTGCTCCACCGGCGACCAAAGCAAGAACCCTGGAGTTGGATGGTGTGACTCTGCAATCGGGACCCTGCTGGATGATTTTGGGGTACCCCTACGGTGGTTTCTCAAGCCATAGGGGACCCCAAGAAATGGTTGGTTTGTTACTATAAATAACTAGCAATGGATGATTTAGGGGTACCCCTATTTTGAGAAACTACCCTATAGCTTGAGGAACCACTAGTTCAGTGGAGATCTCGCTGAAGTTGTGTCCAAACCCGGAGCTGTGGGTGGTGGACCCTGGCCTGGTGATCAACAACACTTATAGAATGATGGTCATGAATCCAACAAGTTGGTTGACAATGGTGCTTGCGATGCTTAGCTGGTTCTTAATGGTAGTGGCTGGTGTTTTGGTTGATTAAATGCATGGCTTTATCCTTGGTTAATCCTTTGTAATTAAATCAAACGTGTTCGCTCCAACCCCGACGTTGCTCCACACCTGACAGGGGGTATATCATCCTGCGACAGCCAGAGCAACGATGGCCCAAGTCCACGCAGTGGAGTACCTCTGGTTCTGGAGTCAAACAGGACTCAG
>VSDK01017319.1:355916-430185 GCA_009767595.1 Symbiodinium kawagutii | reverse complement strand
AGAGCCTCATGGAACTTTTGAGGTGCCACCAATGCACAATGGTGGTCACGGATACGCGCTCGAACGATCTTGTGATCGCAGATCCGCCGCGTGCGCTTGGCAATGCTTTGGCAAGAGCGATTTACCCAGGAACGAGGCTGTTGTCGCGCTCCCATGGCTGCAAGGCCTTGTTCACCTTCCGCGCGCTTGCGCGCGAAATGTACGCCCACGATGTCGTCACAGGACTCACCACGGGCACAGCTTTGCTGGCATCGGCGCCAGATGATTTCAACACGAACAATTCTTGTTGAGCACAAGGCGATCCTGAGTAAAACCATGTCAAGGTGTCACTATGCCTCCTGGTACCAGTTTCTGCCACTGTATGCGACGTAGCCTCCGACAATTTCTCACCCATCTTTACATAATCTAATTATATCTAATTAGTTTCCTCCTACAAGTGTGCCACAACCATCATGAATGGTTCATCATTAGTAGCTGTTCGCAACTAATCATCATTCACCAGCGATCAACCATCTTGGTAGGAACCATCATGATGTTTGAAATATTATCAATTAAACATGCAACAGCTCAAACTATTCCGTAGCCATTTTGACGATGTGCACGATGCAATGACAACTTTATGCTGCAACATGGCTTATCTACAACTAACATCTCCAATCAATAACAGTGTTTTTCTATGGTGTTTTTATCGATATTTTTTTAATTATCTTACCATGGCTTCACTATTCGAATTTAAAACGCTGCACTGAGCATGGTTATAAGCCCTATACGTACATCAAGGAATGGTTATGATTCTCCATAACCATGGTTGTAAACCACCCATGACCATGGCTTATTGCAATTGAGCGCAGTTATGTTATTAACCCGTTTGCATCTTGGTTACTAGCATGGTTCTTAACTATCATAACCATAGGTCATGTCTAGTAAGAACATGCACCAGGATAAATTGCAGCTAGATCATGTTTATTATGGCAATAAATCATGGTTCTTAACCCTCAGAACCCTGGGACCATAGCTCCACTATCCCAGTTGGCCGTCACGGCATCATTTGCCAAGGCACAGCTTGCCGCTGGCGGATCTATCTGCCTTGCTGCCCAGCTCTTTGAGGCAAGGCCGAGGTCAGTGCGAGCAGTTGAGTGGAAGTTGAGTAGTTTCTCAAAATGGGGGTACCCCAAAAATAAGTCAATAATGGTTAATAATGCTTAATACTAATGCTGTTGATTGTAAATGGTGGTTTCTCAACATGGGGGAGCCCCCAAAATGGCTGGTTTATTACTATATATGGTTAATCTAAAATGATTTGGGGTTACCCCTATTTTAAGAAACCACCGATGCTTTCATAGGGGATTATAGGGGATAATCAGCAACAAATTATGGAACTTCACTTAAGGATATGGTTCATAATGATAGAAAAATAAGATAGTGAGGTTTATGGGAGATAACGACCTATAGTGGTTTCTTAAGTCAGTTTGGGGACCCCCCAGTTAGCATCCAGTTAATTGGTGATTTAGATTTAGAGGAATGATTCAACCAATTTTTGGTGGTCCCCCAATGACTTGAGAAACCACCATATAGTCTACTGGTAAAGAAGCTGGTAGTTTATTGGAGTAGTTCAGTGGCTACCAACTTTTTAGTGGCTTTGGATTGGCTGAAGGTCCGTACTTGGACAACGGCGACTTAGCGGCTTTACCACAGCTATAGTTGGTCATTGATTTGTTGCTGTGGTAAAGCTATAGTTGGTCATAGAGCCATAGTTTTACCACAGCTATAGTTGGTCATTTTGTCACTGTATTTGGTCATCAAGTTACATCACCATGTCTGTGTTTGCACAAGTAGTAACCCTTGGTGTTTACAACTTCTAGTTGTAATGCATTTGATCACTGATAGCTATATTTGTGTATTATAGCTTAGAGTTGGTTCCCTTAGTTGCCACTGCTATATTTGTTGATTTTGGTAGTTAATAGCAGTTGGACCACGACCGGAGCGTTCCCCAACCTCTAAGGAGCAGCCACGTGGTGGGACAACCATTTTCAACGAAGCATTGGGTCCGATTTCTGTGGGTCAATCCGAGCCACCTAAGATGGGCAGGCATGGACAAACCAAGATTCTGCGATGATCAAGAGGCATTACGAAACATGTGGTAACTACCAGGAGTAGGGTGAGGCAAGGCGATACATCATATATAGACAAGGAAGGGCCTCCTAGTTGCAATTTGGTTTATAAGCCATTTGACTATAGTTATACCTATTATAACTAGTATTCACCTAGTTATAAACCAACTTAGCTTGCTTGGGGGCCGCACTTTGTACCGACAAGTTCAACGCCGCTGCTTCAATCGATACAGGGCCCCAGTTCCCTGGTGGCCCAGCTGTTGCTTGTGGCAGCAACAACTAGAGAAAGCAGGTTGGTCCCCTGAAATATGGTGGTTTCTAAACATAGGGGACCCCCAAGTTATTGTTGGTTTACTAGTAATAATTTGGCAGTTCCCAAGTTTGGATACATATGGTTATAAAAGCGTTTCAAACATCATAAACACTATCAACCATTAGTCATCACTATGTAGCATCAATGACTAACCATTTTTCAGTACCATTTCCGAAGACTACCCAAAAGTGTTTTTCTTTACTACAGTGATGATGATGATGATGATGATAATGATGATGATGATGATCATCATCATCATCATCATCATCAGTATCATCATCATCAGTATCATCAGTATCATCAATATCACCAGTATCATCAGTATCATCAGGATCATCAGGATCATCACCATCATCATCATCATCATGATTGATCGTCATCACATTGATCATCATCACATTAATCATCAGCATGAACCGTTCTCAACCATTATTGATCATCAGACCATCACTGTTATTCAGTCTTCATCAACCATCATTGTTTACCATACTGTAGTACAATTATCATTATTCATGGTCATCATCAATCCGTATTCCTTGTTATTAGCCGCTATTGTTTGCACCTGTCTTTACTAGTAGCCACTATGAGTACCATTGTTAGCAACCATCACCAGCATTAATCACCACTGTATTAGTGTCCATTGTTAGTAACCATTCTTCGTAACCTTTTTTAACCATTGAACTTCAATAACTTGTAGAATCTATGAGAAAAAACATTACCATTCCTTACCATTATTGATACTTTGTCAATAACCATTGTATAAGATTTGTGAATCATTACTATTGTTCATTAACCATTACTACTCAATCTATCAAGCATCACTTCGCCATGATTGATAATAAGTTGAAGAACATGTATCCATCATTAGCCTTTTTTTAAATCTACTCACCATTACTTGGTACTCAATCATCAGTCACGGTCATGATTGGCCGTAATTACTACTCAATTACTACTCAATCACTACTTATTAGCCATTACTAAGCATCACTTGACCAGTATGACAGGTATTTATTAACCATCACTGCTCAATCTACAAACCATCACTGAACATAACTTGTTACCATCCCAAATGATTTATCACTTAATATTGCTAGTGGTTGATGGTATAAGTTATTATTGTTACCAATCATTTGATTACCAGACCACGCCAATTATTAATCTACCAAGCCATTACTTATAGCCATGACTTAACCATGATTGATGCATCCCTTGCTACCAAAACTCAACCAATTTCCAGCATCAACCGGTGCCCCTCAGGAAACGCGCGCAAGAACACGGAGGACTTCAAAGTTGGATCCGGCAGTACAACAGGTGGATGGGATGGGACCTGGGTACAACGGTGAACGCGTTGCGCTGAAAGGTTCATGATTGGTGAAGGGTTGAGTGAATGGTTCGTTGAAATCATTTTATTGTGGTTATAGTTGATTGCTTAAGGGTGAATGAAGGGATTTTTAGAATTTCTTTAGTGGTTTAGAATTTCTAGTTGCAGGTTAAGTAAATGGTTAAGGAATGGTTCGTTTCGCCCCGACAAGCCAAGGAGGTCATTGGGCTATAGCCTGGAGTCTTTCCACTATGACCAGTTTCACATGATTTTTAATGATTACTTATGTTAACCATTGCTGGTTGATGAGTGGTTGAAGTGACTATTGGTTCAGTATTTTGTAGTAATGATTATTGTTAGATGGTGATTGACTGTATGGTCGATATTGGTTAATGTTGGTGAACTATCGTTGCCGTTGTGAGTATTGGGGTTAACGATACTTTCTTGTTAGTGAAGCTGAAACATGGTGAAGGGTGAGTGTGCTAAAATGTGTTTATAACCCATAGATACTCATAAGCTGGAATTTACTATTATCACCAACTAGTACAATAGGTTAGAATAGAGCTAGCTATGCAGAATAGATGGTTCAGAATCACACTTTTTAGTGGATCATCATAGGGTATCACAGTCAAAAAGCATCAACATTTGATTGCGAATTGGGAATCAGGGACAAACACAAGGGTGGATCATTGGGAGTACCAACCTTAAAAGAATGAAACTTGCCTGAATTGGCTGAATGTTTTTGGATGGGACAAACATGGCACCAAAATATCAAGCCTAAAAAACGGCATGTTTCGATGGTTCCGTTTCTCGAACATCATCAACTTCAAGGCGTCATGACTTCGCTCGGGGTTCGTGGCGAACATCCATCGCGCGGAAATACAATTGGCTGAAAATAGTCCTTAAAGATTGAGACCGGCCCCATGGTTTGACCACCCTGGCTGTCGACATTTCACACACTCCAAAATTCTGGATCCTGAAAAGTTTACGACAAAAAACGCACAGCCAACACTGAGGCAAAATGATATGATTCAAACAGCATCAGTGATCGATTCATCCCGCTTGCGGTTCACCATGGCTGCCACGTCACCTGGACACCTCAGCTTCCCAGCCCTGCGCCGCAGTTTATTCGAAGTGTCTGGGGACTTTGGCCAAGAGACGGTGGTGCTGTCGATCAGTTCCTCGGCGGACATCTGGGACCGGTGGCGGAAACTGGCGCAGCGCTTGCTGTGGAAAGATGGTGAGAAGTGGCTTGTTGGGTGGCTAAGTTGCTGACCGGTGAGAAGTAGCATTGGTTTCTGTTCCACCCCTAGGTACCTTTGCCTTAGCTACCTCAGATAAGTAGCTTGTTCGGTGGCTAAGCTTGTTCATTTGCGGGATGAACGCCAGTTGGGATGAACACCAGTAGCTGGTTCATAAGCTGGTTAGATGATAAAGTAGCTATGCTTCATGCTTGTAGTTATTTGACCAGCTCATTTAGGGGATGACAGCAGGTCGTTGGCTGGGATCAACCAACACAACTCAGAAAACCGGGGCCCACATTGTACCTGAACCGCCCATGGTTGGGGTTGAGGCGCTAAAGAGTAGGCACTTTGGCATGTTAACACATGGTTGAATTTAGTATTGACACTTCACGTTTGCATCGATATGTCTATTGCAGGTTCATCTACGAAACTTTGGTCTGAGTCGAAGATAGTTGGCTGTAGTACTGTTTCTTGATTATTTGAAGTATCCTCACAGGTTTCCCGATACATTACTTCAATATCACCTCGTGTTCCGCCATTTGTTAAATGTTTTACTTGTTTATCCACCGAAGCACCATGTTGTCATGCCAGTCCAGTTTCAAGCGATTCTCTCTATCCCTCCTAGCCGAGAGTTGTTGGCGGTTTCAACGATACCTACTGACTTAGCGATATGGTTGTGGGTCAAGGGAACCTGTAGCCCTGGCAGTTGACATCCTCAAACGAACAACTAGTCAAATTGTTGGCACTGTATGTTCACCTTTCCCATATCCATGTAGTTGGTATATGAGCTAGAGACCAAAATTATAGGCACTTGCATTTTGCTTGAGCGTTACATGGAGACGTGTTTTGTCGATGTCACTCGAAAAACGATAGGGGATGTCCTAAAGACGATACCCCAAAGGAGTATTCCAAACTTAGAAAACGATAGGGGACGTTCTAAAAAATCTGTGAATACACCTCAAGCAAATAAATTTGACGCTGTCTCATATCCTCTTTATTTTTTTCAACCAAGCACCATTATTGACCATCACCATCAGTTTCTAATGTTTTTTTTGGGGATGGTTGGTTACAGTATGACCCACAGTCATTTATCAAGCCAAATCATGGGGTCCCTAAGCCATGGCTACCAGCTCACCATGCAAATCTTCTGCTGCACCCCTTGGTCGACAGTTTGGTGCTAACACCAGAGATGATCTCAAACCCAAAAAGAATTGGGGCGAAGCGTGGCTGGTTGGTGGTTTGATCGACATTTTGTTCTTTTTATTTCCAATGCTTTGCATGGTTCCCTACCCTTCCAGTTACCCCTATAGTAGGTAACCAGCTGGTTTCTACCTTTGTTTTTTGGGGTTGGTTACTTACTATAATGGTAACTGGAAGGGTGGGGGTTGTTTTACCAGACTTATTTTTCGGATGTCGAAACCACCGACGGTCGTAGCCTGGAAGTCAGCCACCGCTGATGTTCACATTGGAAACAGTTGGGGCAACAGTTGGGGGGCGTCACTCGAGTGGATCTAACCTGGGTACCCCATTTTTGGTACAGCTATCAAATGCTATCACCACAGTGCAGTACTTGTAGCTATGATGTATAGTTACCATTCGTATCATCTCACACCCGTTTGGGTAAAGGATACTTTGGTTTCAACAACCCCCATTACTATACCAGTTTTTTTCAGAATTCGTAGTTGGTTTCGCCAGTTAGAAAGCAAGAGCTAGCTAGCAGTCAGGGGCTGTACAGGTCGAAAACACTGGTCAGCTACTATCCTCTCTCTATAACCGCTAATCTTTTCGATCATATTGGCTACCCACACGATTGTACCACCAGCGCTCATCACCACAATTGTAGCATCCCCTTCTGCTTCGCTGACTGTGTGGCTTACAGCCACTACCTTAGGTTTTTAAACTTTTAGCAAGGGATCTAAAAGCCACCAAGCTAAGGGTCACAAATTACAACCACTAAGAAAAGGTTATAACTTATAGTAGTAGTGGTTATAACTTACTACCCTTCGGGTGATAGGAAGCAACAATTAGGGTTATAAGTCATAAACAGTTATAACCACTACTATCATCCCTTTGTGCTTCCCTAAGGGTTCTAAGTTACAAATTATAACCACTACTACTGTATGGCCATGGGATGCCATGGGTACCCTCTACCCCTGGCTGCCAACCCATCCCAGCCTGACATGAGTCCAGCGCTTGGGATCAGTGAGCGCCGTGTCTTTGGGCGGCGGGCGGCTGCTTGACCCATCGACAGGTGGCAAGTCATTGGGGTACCACTGAAACCATTGGTTGATAATAGATGTCCATAGATTTCCATTATAAATGGATATAAACTCTTGGTTGATAATAGATGTCCATTATAAATGGATATAAATCGTTGGTTGATAATGGAGATCTGGTTGGTGGTTTCGAACATTTTTTATTTTCCCTAGTAGTTGTTAACACATGCTTTGGCTGATATTTTTCATAGGGATTGAAACTGCCAACCAGATTATAACCACCATAACCCACCATGTTACGACAGCTGCTTGCGCTGGACTCCTTCCCAGGTTCATTCATCCCATCTGCCGAGCCACAGCCACAGACGGCGCGGTCTGGATGGGCAAGTTATACCACGGGTTTCAGGTTATATCACCACTGGGGGAATACTTGGATGTGCTGTTGGGGTTCTAAGGGGGACATAAATAACTACCATTGTTTTGAAGACTACAAAGGTGAGGGATGTCCCAGATTGAACCAACATGGACGTTTTGCAGAATTCTCACCCTCAAGATACTTCCAACACTCAGGCAAACATAGACCGCGCACCAAGAAAGGGGGTTTGCGAGGTTCTGCGTTAGAGGCCAGCAACCCTTCCAAAGATAGATGGCTATGGGCTATGGGTCAATATTAACCAACCAATAATGATGGATGATAACCAACAATAATACGGAAAACAATGGTTAATGATAGGGGGGCCAGGGGTACAGGGTTTTGACCCACAGCCAGATGAACATCCAGCAGTTCGACTGATAGTTTATGAGATTGACAGCCATATGATGGAGAATGGTCTGTTCAAAATGACATGATCACTGCAGTGGCTAACAATGGTTGATCTGCCATGATCACTGCAGTTGAATGGCTTCTAAATCACACTCTGACAAACTAACCTGGAAGTGGAAATGATCACTGTTTAGAATGTGTGCCCAACAAAAATGGTGATTTTTAGCTTCCACGTGCTTCCTTAAACCTGAGTCTAACATTTCGCTTTACAGTATGATGGCTGTCCAGTCGTCATTTGGAGATGAACAAAATGGCTGTTTGACGTGGGATGATCATCTCAGTGGTGAAATGTAGACGTACATAAATTAATTGGATATGGATATGGTGATTTCCTACAAAGATAACCCTTCCACTGAGATGGTGGTTAATGCCAAATTAATAAATTGCCAAATTGGATACGATGGTTTCTCATGATAGGGAACTGGGAACCTCTAAACTGGTTGGTTTGTATCTCTAAATAGTTAATAGAAAAATTGTTTTGGGAGACCCCTATGATTGAGATATATTGGTCATCATTGAGTCACCATCATGTTTCATTATGTTGCTGCTTTTGAGCATTTCTAAATTTCCCTTGTAGTTGGGGATGGTTGGTTATTCTCGAAACTGCTTGAATATTTTCCCAGGGGTTAGAACCACCAACCAGTCATGATTCATCATGTATTGACATTTACGTGCATATATATTGTTGCCATTAATTGGATATTGGTCATCATGTGCATGGCGTTTGCTCCGCCACTGCGCAAATTGCAATTTGTTTCCAGCAACGATCTTCGATGCCGGCGTTTATTGCTGTCATGAAATCAATTGATCTAAACACAGGATCTATCACCTGGTTGGTGGTTTCAAACATTTTTTATTTTCCCTAGTAGTTATGAACAATTGGTTGGTTCACTGATATTTTTCATAGTGGTTGTTCAACCAACAACCAGTCACTTGTATCACCTTTTGTGGGGGTCACGTGCGCAATCCAACCATGAATTTGACAGCTTCTCAACGCACTTTTGTTTTCGACAGGTCATTGTTTTTCAAAGAACCTATGGACCAAGTTCAGCCTCAACCATCCTGTTTGCTGTACAGCAAACTTCCGAACCATCATCAATCATCGCGACTGTCATCATGAAGCATCATCAAGCAACCAAGCACCATCAACCATCATTCAACCATCAATCAACCATCATTCAACCATCATCAATCATCGCGACTGTCATCATGAACCATCATTCAACCATCATTCAACCATCACCAACCAGCCCTTCACCTACCTCAACCCACCCTGGGACGCCAATGCGCCCCCGGGTTCGCAGGTGGATTCGCCTGCCTCCGAACCTCAGCAAGAGCCGGATCCCACGGTGCGCAAGCCCAGCGATGGTTGGAGTTCAACAGGTGGCCTTAGGGATCAGAGATCAGATGGGTTGGTTCACAATGATTAATGATCATGGTAAGGACAATCAGTGATAATGATGATTAATGATGGCGAGCAAGTGATAATTAAGTTCATCATGGTTCAATATTAACCAACCAATCATGAGGTAACAACCAAGTAATGATAGGGAAAACAATGGTTGATGATAGGGGAACCAGGGGGACTGAGGATTTTGACCCACTGCCACATGGCTTCGTTCACAAATGGTAACTTCATGATGGTTAATGATGTAGAGGAACCACTCCAAGCATAAAAGTGATGATTAGTGATGGTGAATGATGGCTCATGAAGGACGACGATGATGATGATGGTGAATGATGGCTCATGAAGGACGACGATGATGATGATGGTGAATGATGGCTCATGAAGGATGATGATGATGATGATGATGATGATGATGATGATGATGATGATGATGACGGTGATGGTGATGGTGATGGTGATGGTGATGGTGAATGATGGTGATTGATGGTTTTAGCATGGTGAAGGATGACTAAAATACGCTGAATTATGGCTACTGATGGTAAGTGATTGTCCAGACATGGTTTAACATGGCCGACGATGGCTCAGCCATGGTTCATAATTAATGGTCATGAAGGGCTAGTGTGAATGATGTCAAGATCAGTTCAGGATGGTTTATAGCGGTTTGTGGTACGGAATAACGACCCACTCCAATAGGGATATGTAGACCAACGATCCCTGCGATGCTATTGCTTATGATTTATCATCGCTATTTGCCATGATCACTCATGATGAACTAGGCTCCTAGCGGTGACAAACCACTGCGAACCATCACCAAGAAGCTTATCAAGCAGCTCGTTGCTAAACTGCTGTAACCCCCGCTGAAAGGTTGATACAGACCACAAATATCAATCAAGCTACAGTTTCTTTGAATCATGTGTGTTTTTTGCAATGTGTCTTTGCATACATTTACAGAAGTGCGCACACGTGTATGCTGGTTGGTTATAAACAAAGGGTTGGCTGACTAATATTTTTTTCATACGGGTTGAAACCACCAACCAGTATGTATACCAATTTCTATTGCACATTGAACCATTTCTTGAAACCACCATATTACCAATATAGTATATCACTGGTTGGTGGTTTTAAATCACTTTTTATGTTCCCAATTGTATTGCCAAATGATTGGTTAGTTGACTCACGCATAGGGGTATTGCCAAGTATTTTTCATAGGGGGGATTCGGCCACCAACCAGGTTTGCTTTGGCGGATATTTACGGTAAACATTGACCATTGATCATGATTCGCAATCAATGGTTTATCAACCATCATTAAGGATAGCCAGCAGTGGCTAGAGCTTCTTCAGCCTGACTAGCAATCAACCACACAACCATCATATTCATTACCAACTACTATCACCTGTATATAATCATTATTTTAAAACCCTATTGAATATATTATCACCAACCATATCACCACTATAATCATTGCTAACCTATTATAAGCACTACTGTTGATAGAGGAAATCCTGCACCAGCTGGTTGGTTGTTTATCCCATGATTTATAGGGTTTAATCATCCCAGGTGGTGCAGGATTTCCTCCATCAACAGTATTATTAACCCTACGAAATCACCAATGTCACCAACCATATCACCAATGTCACCTTCAGTCTCTGTCGCCTGTTGCTTCGCCAGGGCGAGACGGACTCGTCCAAGCGACGCAGGGTCTGATGCCCGGGGGAGCCATGGAGGTTGACTAAGGGTTCGTCTAGTGATTGGGGAGCTACCAGGAGGGGAGCAAGGCCAGGGGAGCAAGGCCAGGAGCTACCAGGAGGGTTGACAACAGATTACCCTCTGGTGAACTAACCTGGCTGGCAACGGAAAATCCACCATTTATAGCTGATTTCCTAGGGTTTTCCTAACAAAAAATGGGTGTTTTTTCCGTTGCCATGTTAGTTTACTAGAGGGTAAGGGTTCGTCTAGTGATGCATCGAATGGTCTGCTGGGTGCTGCTTGGACTGATCAGTTCATCATGTTTTCTGCTTACTATGGATTTGCTGCTCACCAATCCAAGCAACGAGCCTGTAAATCCATAGTAAATGGTTAAGCAAGCCTGAAAAGTTGCTTACCACTTCATCTGTTTCATCCAAGCAAGCTCTTATTTGATAAGTTCTGGTTTTGTTGGTTGCTGCTGTTGATAAGTGGTTGATCAAACAGACAATCAAAGCATCAACTAGCATTAGCCATTTACTGGCTGGTTACTGGTTGGTTGCTGGCTGGTTACTGGTTGGTTGCTGGTTGGTTACTGGTTCGGAAGGAGCGTGGGCCGGAGCGAGGGGTATAGCGTTCTGCCCTTGGGGAGCAAGGCCAGGAGCTACCAGGAGGGTTCGAATGAAATGGTAGCATAAATGGTTTATGATTTATGATAGATGAGAACAGATTATCCTCTGGTAAACTAACATGGCAACGGAAAATCCAACATTTATTGATGATTTCCCAGGGTTTCACTATAAAATATGGTCAAAATCCATTGCCAGGTTAGTTTACCGGAGGGTAGCCATTATGCATCCTAGTGAAGGATCTAGTGAACCATCAGTACTTCACCATGATTAGCCAACCATCATGAACCATCTAGTGATCGATCATAAACCATCATTAATCCCGAATCACCCTATCACTGTTGGTTATTATCCCTCATCTCGGGAACCCCAGTCATCAGCATTTCCATCTCGTTGACCATCATAAGCCATTATTTTCAAACGCACCAGTCGAACCGTATAATCTTCATCTAGACAATTATGATGATGATTAGGCTTCACTAGATGATGATTAGGAATGACTAAATGATCATTTGGGTCAGCTAGATAATGGGGATGAACTGATTATCCTATCAGCTCTATCAGTTTAAAACCTTACAAGGTGAATCTATCGATGCCTTATGAATCAATGAGATTCTCATGTTATCTAGCCAGCATTCTCCATCTATTAAACCTTGCAATCTCATTCTTCACCTCACCTCCATGGCAGCCACCCTAATCCCCAAACTCATAGTTGGTATATCCCTTACAATTGATGGTATATTCTTAACCATCATCAACCATCATTAACCATCAATTCTAAGGGTATTAACCATCATTAAGCTATTACAAACTGATTGCCTTAACCATTCAGTAATATAACTTGTAGAATTCTAAGATATTATTGAGGTATTATTGAGGTATCATTCAGCTATTATAAGGGTATTAACCCTTCTTCACCTCATCCCCACTTCAGATCCCTTGGATTTCGGAGCCGACAACGGAAGCCACCGCTGAGGGCCGGGACGAGGGTGGCTTGCTCTTTGATGAGGCGCCGTGCAGCGCAGCTGTGACTGCTTGTGGCTGCCACGGAGGTAGATGTCCGGGTTCAAAATCCAAATCCTGGGTGTTCTAAGGACTAATATGGCCATGGGTCAATATTAACCAACCAATAATGGGGATAATAACCAACTATAATAAGGGAAATAATGGTTAATGATAGGGGAACCAGGGGTACAGGGTTTTGACCCATAGCCATATGGCTTAGTGATGGTTGATGTGGGTGTGGGTTAATGATGGTAAGTAATTTCAGGAATTAGCAATCAGAAATAATAGATTAGTCAGCAATTACCAAGAGATTAATCAGTAATTATAAATCATAGATTATACTATCAATCTCTTGGTTTGTATCAGTAATCTCAGTAATTAGCGATTTTGAACATTATCTATGAGTAATCTATTGGTTTCTCCGACCAAGTTAATGATGGTTAATTGGTTAATTGATTGGTTGATATATGTTAATATGAGTTGATATGGATTAATGTGTGTTTTTTGAAAACTCACGCTCGATGACTAACGGTCAAAAAGCTGGTTTGTGGTCTATCCTGGGGGATAATGCAACAATTATGATATGGGGATACACCATCCAATTTGGCGAGCTGGGTCAATATTCAACCATGAACAATTGGGGCTAATAACCAACCATTTTGGTTTAATGATGGCACACCAGGGGTACAGCCTCTTGACCCACAGCCATATGGTTTAACGTTTTTTTGCATTTTATCGTCATTTAATGGTCCATTGACTCGGTTAATTGCTGGAATGGTTGGCTATCTTGATGAAACCATAGTGCGCACATGCCTTTCTATTTTCCAATAGGTGCCAGAAATGGCTTCAAATGGTGATACAAAGGTTAAACCGGGTAAACAATGTTTGACCACTGGTGATATGATCGTGACCATTTGGATTGCGCAAACCTGGTTGCACTCTGATTTTCACTCCTTTTTTTGCAGCTGAACCAACGGATTTTTGGATGGATTAACTAGACGCGACTAGGCTAGTTTATCAGTACCCGTTGTGGTGGAAAGAATAGCTATACATGGCAAGAACGAATCATAATGACCATGCTTATGAGCAACTATGGTTGACTTGTCTAAGTTATGATACATATCGATTTGCTGCTTAATTAGCCATTCTCGGAGGGAAACACAGTGGGGAATAGTCGATGATAACCAACAATAATAGGTAAACAGTTAAAAGGTGGTGGTTTGATTGACATGTTTTAGTTTCCCCAATGGCTTTGGGATGGTTGCTTGATTGACGAGAGTATTTTTGGGTATCACCGCGACCCCCAGATTACCAGTCTAAATGCTGGTGAATAAGCCAAACATTGGCTATGAACCAATGGTTCATCAATCAATTGTTGATACGGGTCAATCATGGTTATTGTGGTTGTATAAAGAACGTTTAATGCTTGTTTACAAGATGCTTGCCATAACCTTTGAATGATAATAAGCAAGGCTTTACAAGGGTTCATAATACTTAGTGATGCTGAATCATATTGGACTATGTTCAAATGATGCCAAGACTTGGTTAAGGATGCCTAAAAGATGCTAATGTGCAAACATGGCAAATGTGTTTGCCGGTATGGCAACTGCCGGTATGGTAACTGGTAAGCAACTCATAGCAATAACCGCTTATTGATCACGATAATGGCAAATCATGGCATTGCTGATAATCACCATACACCATATCCTATTAAACAACTATTTTGCTTCCCATGAACCATAGCTCAGAACCATGGCCAATAAGCATTTACATAACTTTGCCAATCAACTAATCAACCAACCACACTTGAGTGGGATTAACTACTAGTTAGCCACTATTCAACACTAACCACTATTCAACAACTCCAGTTGAACACTAACCACATCAATCAACACTACTAACCACGGAAA
This sequence comes from Symbiodinium kawagutii, assembly GCA_009767595.1. NCBI lineage: Eukaryota > Dinophyceae > Suessiales > Symbiodiniaceae > Symbiodinium > Symbiodinium kawagutii. The sequence continues at coordinate 415,521 of VSDK01017319.1, read as the reverse complement.
AAAATTCCTGGAAAACGGTTAATCACACTCTAAATTGGTTGTTTTTCTTTTTTTCCCTGTTGGCAACCCCTGGTTAGCCACTACCACTAGTTAGCAACCCCTAGTTAGTAACCCCTAGTTAGCCACCATTAAACACCTGGTTACTTATGAAGTTGGCCCGTGGCCGAACTCCCCACAGCCCCACACGAAGTCGTCGCTCCACGGCACCGGTGCCGTAGGAGAACCAGGGGCACCTGGCGATCCAGCTGCGGGGCTTGCCCTACAAGGCCACCGTCGAGGCGCGGTGGTGCCTGGGGGGTGCCCGGTGGTCGTGGTCAATGGGGGTCACCCGGGGGTTACCTGGGGGTTGCCTGGGGGTTTAAGGTGCTGAGTGGTTGGATGATGGGTGGATGATGGTTGATGATGATTAATCATGGTTGATCTCACACTTGATGATGGCCACGACGAATTATCGTTATTAACCATTCACAATTGTTAATTACACAATGGTTGATCTCATGATAAATCTCATGGTTTAAGCAAAGCAACTGGTTCTAGAAATCCTGGCTAGTTGGCTTTTTCGCCGCAGCAACTCCCAACTGACCCCTGCGGAAACTGAGAAAGGCCTGCCAGTCTGGAGAGGACTGGTGGTTGTTAGGTTTCAGAAGAGTGTAAAACCATTGGGTATTAACCATTGGGTATTAACCATTCTACGTTGGCCGGTAGTAACCATGACAAACCTTCATCAATCATCAGCCATTCTTGACAAGTATTTTTTCATTAACCATTGCCATGGTTGGTCCAGTTCGCCATGCCAAGTTGTAACGACATCGTATTCCCATTGCAAACAAGCCATGGTTTGTCTAGTTCGTCGTGTAAATCCCAAGTCGCAGGTGGCTTCCCTAGTGATGGCGAACTGAACTTGGACGGTACTACCATTGGTGGTTTCCCAGCAGTTTGCAAGCTCCCCCAAGGTGGGCCGCCTAAATGTTGTAAGTCGGTTCAGATTTGCCATTGAACTATATAGCTATATCCACCGCATCTATCATAGTAGATACCCTTATCACCCCTAGTTTATAATAGTTACCCCACTAGTCTATCTATATCATAGTTATAGTGGAGTTTCCCTACTTACCCCTAGTCTATAGTTACCTTACCCCACTGGTTATTCTATATCATAACTATATAGTTACCCTACTTAAGCCCAGTTATTTGATTCATAAACCAACGAATCGCTCACGATTGCGGGCCCCTCACAGGATATTCGGAACTTCTTGGGTTCCCATTCCGACAAGCTTTACGTGCCCTGGCGAGAGTGGAGGGTGTGGACTGTTGTGCGGACGGACGGTTGACCCATTTCGGGCTAATGGGTAAGGATCAGTACCAAGAGTCCCAGATGTGTTGACTAAGAATGGTCAATGATGACTAGTCAATAACGATCAATAACCAATGCTTAATGATGGTAAACATGTCCATAATGGTTGAGAACAATTGCTTAGTGATGGCAAATAGCCGTTAACAGAGAAAAAGTGTTGACAAATCAGCTCAGCAATGGCAAATAGCCTGTTAATAGTGTTGGTATATCCTGTGAGTTAATGGTTCATCACCATTGCTAACGAGAATCACAGGATATACCAACTTTATGGCGAGCTGGGTCATCACCAAGAATGGATGAATGATCGTCCCAAGAGCTTGACTGGTTTGATCATTTATGGAAGGTTTACCAGGGGTACAGGATATTGACTCACGTCCATACAACCAAATGCAATGATTGGTAGTGGTTGACATATATAGACCTACTGCCAAATGTTGCATTGTTGGTGTTTATGTTGTTTTTACTTGTTTTTTTCGTTGCTTCTGTTGTCATTGTATTTGTTATTTTTTGCTGTTGCTGTTAGTGGTGATGATGGTGTTGTTGGTGATGTTGCTGCTGTTGTTGTCGTTGGTGCTGCTCATGCTGCTTATTGTGTTTTTTTTCTGATTCTGCACTAGTCGCATAGCACAGGCAATTAGTAACCATCACGGGGTGCATTTCCGTATAGCGAGCACTAAACAATGACAAGCATGGATGGTTCATTGTTCATTGTTCATCTGAGTATAGAAGGCACTAAGCAATGACAAGCAGAGATGGTTCATTGTTTCCTATGACACTCCCTGTATGACTGGCCGCATACCTCAGAGATGTCTCAGCAAACCACCCAGTTGTCACCTGGGAATCCTCACTGGCAACTCGCACACCAGGCAGAAACAGGAAGGGACACTGTCACAACCAGCGTGAAGCACCACGGGTGGTCGTTGCTTCCCAGCCACCACCGGCCAATCGCTGAGGCGGAGAACCCCGTGCATTTGGTGGCCACTTGGCGTAGCCGTGCTTGCCCATCTCCCAGCCGTAGGTGTTGTTCTGGATCACCGTCAAACACGGGGAGAGATTCTTATTTTCCTGGCTGGTGGTTTCTCAGAATAGGGAACCAAAAAAAATGGTTGGCTTAATACTATCAATAATCAAATTGGATGATTTGGGGGTACCCCTATTTTGAGAAACACCCATATCACCTTGGTGGAATAAGGATTAAGAACGTAACCCATTTAGGTGGTCTATTTTGAGAAGATATTCATAATTTTACTGTTTTCCCAAGTCATAGGGGTACCCCCAAATCATCCAAGAAGAATCATTATTGGTAATGAACCATATTTGGGGTCCCGTATTTTGAGAAACCCCCCATATTTGGGACGGTTGATTGCTTGACATGTTTTTTTTTTTTTTTTCGTAGGTTGAAACCACCAATTGGTCATTGTCAAGCAATATCAATCATTGCAAGCCTACAGCGATCACTATCAATGAGAATGATTGAGCAGTATCATCCTTGTGTTGTTCTCTCGGAGTAAGTGCTTGTTGCAGGTCATTCTAGTGACCCCCCAATAATCATGTCCATGAACGGGAATAGTTGACGGTGAGCGCTTCACAAGCCCATTGGGGGTATCTACGTGCTATCCCTTGCTGGAGAAAGTGCGATTTGGAGCCATGAGTGGCTGATAAGCCAATGGTGATTCACCTGATGATCTACCAGCGATGAAAACTAGTTAATTATGCGTAACCCATCATGCAGCCGACTGGTGAAACCATGACTGATTGAGAAATCATAATGATGACTATCAATGAGTTCAATTATGCTTAATTAACCCATCATGCCCATTGATGATTTGTTCTGATGTGCTGCTTCAGCTCGCCATCCTTGGCAATGCCATAGCAACAAGATCAACCTGGATGATCAACTGGTTTGCCATGGAGATGCTGTTGATGCAACTCAACAGCTGGTAGCAAGCAAGGCTATGACTCCAAGTTGGTGACGAGGATCAATTTAAAGTGGTTCACTATTCCAACTGGATATCCATGGTAGCCATGGTCCTCCATGGTGGTGACGATTGGTCAGATCAATTGGATTCACTTTGCTGGTCGTTCGTTGGCGTAACAATGCTGAATCTTCAATGGCCAACTGTCTACCATATCCAAAATATGGTCGTAAGGCTTCATGGAAGGCACTTGGTGATTTCTTCTTCGGTTTCTTCTCCGATGAACATTGATTAATGTTGACCCAGGATTAATAAACCCCAGGTTGATTAATAAGGGGTATCCTTTAAAAGCCTTGGTTTTCCATTAAAATGGGAACCCCCCTAGTTAATCAACCAGGGGTTTATTAATCCTGGGTTACCATTACCCCAGAAAATGCTTCAATATGTGCTGCGCTGTGCTACCAACATCGGGTGAACGTGTTTCTCAGGTCGAAAATCAACTGTTGAGATGCAGACTGTTGCATAGAACTGGTGTGGCATGATGAAGTGATTCGCTACTCACCTGGTAGTTCACCAAACTAAATTCTAGCCATAGACTTACTGTACTACCATGAATTCTCCTGTCAACTATATCCTAGAATTTTACCATGGAGTACTACCAATTAGGTTAAAGATAACCACTCATCCCAATTAAGGACAATACCATTATTCCGTGTACTAACTTCACCAGTTGAATTACCAAAAGATAACCACTATTTACCGCGAATTTCGCCAGTTGGAATCAAGTAACCGCTATTAACCACTCATTTGCATGGAGTACTACCAGTTGGATAAGAAATAGCCACTAGTTTCACCAGTTGGATTACCTAAAGATAAGCACTATCAAACTAGTGGCTATTTCTGATCCAACTATTACTAACTAATCTGGTCCGAATTTCAGATACCTTACTAAGATATGCACGACTAAGCACTACAAATCTCACAAGTGAACAGGAATAGGTGGATTCCCACTAGTACTACCAAGTGACCATTAGTTTCACCAGTGAAACTGGACTACCAATTGCCACCAGTTTCACAAGTTGGATTTGCCTAAAAACGGCCACTATTAGCCACTAGATTCACCAATTAACCACTATTAAGCACCACAATTAACCACTATTAACCACAAGTAACCACTATTATCCACTATTAACCACTGGTAGTGCTACCAATCAACCACCATTTCACCCGTTGGATTCCCACCGTGGATCACCACGGGACCCCGGGGACCCGGCCCCGGGGACCCGGCTCCGCTCAGTTGAACCGCGACGGACGTCCCTCGGGCTTCGCGCGGGTCATGTTCGAGAGCGAAGAGGCGCCGCCCTGGTATCCGTTGGAGGTCCAGCCCCACGGGATGGCGGGTGGGTTGGTTGGTTGGTTAATGAGCCAGGTATCCCATCGATACAAGGTGGGGCCCCCTTGGTTAAGTAACTTGGCTTACAACTGGGGTAACTACCAGGCAAATGGAAGATATGGCTGTGGGTCAAGCAGTTCATCCACCAACTTATGGGGGACTTCCAGCAACAAAACTATAGGGAAAACGAGCTGGTTAATAGTGGGGGAACCAGGGGGACTAAGGGTGAACTGACCCACTGCCAGGTAGCCATAGATGGGATATACCAGTGATAGGATATACAGGTATAGATGGTATATCCCTACCAGTTATAGATGGTATATACCAGTTGATAAGCAGGTATCCCATCTACAACTGGTAGGGATATAAGCAGGTATATACCATCTACAGCAGGTATACCATCTTAGTAAGCAACAAGGTTGTAGGGATATACCATCTATAACTGGTTGGTGATAGTTGAGCTGATGGACCAAAGCCAGGTTCTTGGAGAACAGCTGCTTGAGAATCATTGAGAATCATTGATTGATTGAGAATCGTGGACCAAAACGAAGTGTGGTTGTTGGAGAAGATCGACCAAAGCCTGGTTTTTTTGAGAACAGCTGGTTGATTGAGAATCATTGAGAACAGGTGATTGAGTGAGAATCATTGATTGATAATAATTTGCTGGTTGATTGAGAATAGCTAGTTGATCGAGAATCATTGATGGAGAATAATTGGCTGGTTGATTGAGAATAGCTGATTCACCAAACCCTGGCTCTTGGAGAACAGCTGATTGAGAATCATTGAGAATCATTGATTGATTGAGAATCATTGAGAACATTGAGAACAGGTGGTTGCTTGAGAATCATTGATGGAGAATAATTTGCTGGTTGATTGAGAATAGCTGGTTGATTGAGAATAGCTAGTTCTTTGAATTGGAACTGTTGGTCCAGCCGCAGTTTTTCAGCTGAGAATTGCTGGCTGACCACAGCATTAGCCATCATTGTTCAGCTTATCAATCCTCATCAACCCTCATCAACCCGCATCAACCCTCATCTTCTTAACCAGCTTCACCTCCGTTGCCCCGGCCCTCCGCGTGAACCGGAGGCTGCGCGCATGGCTCGTGATGAATTGCACCTGAAAGGTATGGAAGATCGTTACGTGGAGGCGCCGGTACTTGCGCGGCGCTGCGCAAGGGATGGAGCCGAAACCGTCGTTCGGGTGCTGGAAGGTGATTGGTGGATGGCCAGGTGGGAAAAGTGAGATGGGGAAGATATTTGGCTGGTGGTTTCAAACATTTTTTATTTTCGCTAGTAATTGTTAACCATTGGTTGGTTGACTATTATTTTTCATAGGGGTGGTTCAACCACCCAGTATAAGTGGTGAATGTATGTGAATGTGCAGTGTTATTTTGATCAATGTTCTTCTTTTTAACAAGTGATGGTGGGGTGGGCACTGGTGAATACCAATCTGAATAATGAAATGATGTTAACGCTGATGAATGTGGATAGGGGTGGTGAGGGTTTACAGTGCTGAGTCCTGCTTGGAAAACGGTTTCGGATGAATGGCAGGATGCTCCTTATGAATCATGCTGGCTGGAGGGCGGAACCAGCTGACCAGCATTGCCTGGACCACCAGGTTTCAATGATGATGTATCATAGGTTCATGCTTGCTGCCGCTGTATCATGTTCATTCATCTGGTTGGTGGTTTCAAACAGTTTTTCTTTTCCCAAACGTAATTATTCACAAATGGTTGGTTGACTTGCGCATATTTTTCATGACGGGGTGGTGAGCACCACCAACCAGAGATGATCATCATTAACATTAGCCACTATTACCATGTATAGCATAATTAATTAATCATTATTACCCATTATTAACCACTAGTTAACCATGAGGTGGTTCAACCACCAACCAGCCATGGCCAATTCTATATGGGTCCCTGGGTCCGGCGCTCCCATTCGTGTTCGCCACCTGTCGCGACTTGGAAGTCATGGCCAGCTGAGATTGCTGGACGAAATCATCCCCTACTTCTGCGGATTGATAGGATCACCCAGCATAGGAGCTGCTGGGTTCAATAGTAAACCCCATGTAGGGTTTACAGCGGTTTCTTCGCCAATTCGGGAGCTCATTGTTGTTAACAAGTATCGTTCATGATCAACCGTTCTCAAGGATGGTCAATCATCATCAACCATCATTTAACCCTCTCATTAGCCATCATTTTGACCCTCATGAACCACCATTTTACCATGAAATCAGCCATGACGGGCCATGATTTCCAGTTCCATTTGGTGGTTTCTCAAAATAGGGGTACCCCTAAATCATCCATTAATAGTCATTTATAGCAATAAACCAGCCATTTTTGGGGGTCCCCTATTTTGAGAAACCACCATTTTGCTTGGCACATGTCTAACGCACGGCACGTCTCGGCCGAACCTCGAACCGTTTCCGGGGGAAAATCCTCTTGGCTTCAGCTCTGCCAGCTGAACAGGGACGACCAACAGTCCAACAAGAATTCATTGCCTTCGTCATTGATTCACCAGGGGTTGGTAAATATCCCATTTTAGGAACATTGAACATCACCTTTGGATGACTGCTGGGGATCATTCCGATACTGGTTGGGTGATGTTCAATTAGGACATTTAATGACCCCTGATTCACACTGGTGGTTCAATCGGTTGGGAATCAAGCCATGGTTGGCTAAATTGATTCCTTCACAATGGTAGTCAACCATGGTTGATTCATTGAGTCCTACGAATGGTTGTTCACCACAAAAATAGTGCAATAATGAAGCAAGCAAGGTTGACTAAATCCTTGTGGTTGACTATTACCCATGCTTAACTGGCTGAAAATAATGGTCATTACCCAGAGATGTTGATTCATAGCTAATGTCAACCCCGGATTAATTAACCCCCGGTTGATTCATAGGGGGTATCCCCTAAAAGCCTTGTTTCCCTTTAAAATGGTCACCCCCCGCACAATTGATCAACCTGGGGTTTATTGCTCCGGGGTCAACATTAAGGTTGTCGCGTTTACGCACTTCTCCGTACAGCCTGACTTTGCCACCAATGTGAACAGGTAGCCACTTCTGCAAGGTTTGGCAGGCCTCCTGGCCAGGTACGAATCCCTCGAGGGCAGTGGTCCGCCATGGCGGCGCATCTTTTTTGCATTGACGCATGTGCGATGTGCAATTGATATCCAATGGTCCAGTCAATATTTCGACTGGGTCGTCGAATTTTTCTTGCTGGTATTGCAACTTCCTTGTTCAGTCTTTTTTGCTTCCACCGTTGGTCCTCCGGGGGAGGAATTGGTTCGGTAACACCCATTGGCTTTCGACAAGAACTGGTCGGATCAATTGGTTGGGTGACACGCATCCAGCAAGAAAAGATCAATGGTGTCAGTGCGGACGTTTGTTTGCTTGATTCTGAATCGATGTGGGGTACACGCCTTCACACATCTCCCAATTTGAGTGGGCTCAAGCGTGCCTTTGAACAGCTTACCCACGATGTTTTCAATGCAATCAAGATGAATCCAGTGCCTTGTGGAAGTGCAGTGATCCTATTGAGCCTGTTTGCCAATGCTTCTATTCAAGGCCGAGAGAGACGTTCCAACGAACATTTCATAAACTATAAGTACACCGGGCAAGCCGGTTGCGGTATCCTTATCTTAAGCGATTGGCAGGCAAAGGCAGCAAAAGCTGCAGCTGAGAACAACACTGAGAAGGACACTTGGTGGGATTGGCTTTTTTCTTACCAGCAACTGTACTCCTGGCGTGTGGTTCCTTTTGCAACAGATGAATTCCTCAAAAACATTGGCAATGAGTCCAAGTCCAATGAAATCCAACGATTATCCAAGTTGCTGAAGAGTGCAGTGCCATTGTATGTGCCACCAGACGTGCAGAGAGTCACCTACGCAGATGCGAAGTGTAAGTTGGACATGTTTTTCAACATGTCTTCCAGAACTGATCTGGCTAGTGGGCCTCCTGCAGACATAGTGACCTTGCAACATCCGGATCGTTTTCAATCACCTTTCAATTTGAAGGATGAATTCACTACTGTGCGACAATTCATGACTAAAAGAAATGAATTGCCTCCAGTGCATTCAGACATCGACAGGCTGGAAAAATTCTTGGGGCAAGAGCTTCTCAACAAGACAGTGGACATGCCAGACATTATGTGCATGACCTGGCAGAGGAGCAAAGCTGTAGAGACTTTTGCCCGCCGCTGGTTTTGGTATATCGCTACATTCAGCATGCGCGGACAACTCAGTTGGAGTCCTGCAATGTTTGATTGTGGGGAAGGACTGCGGGTCAAGTACTTATCAGGTGGGGGAATTCATACCAAGAGCCAAACGGAAGTCAGCCAGAAGAAGATCAGACACAAAAACGTTAGCCACATGAAAGTCGGCCAAAAGAATGTCAGGGTTAGCCAAAAGAACTTCAGCCAAAAGAATGTCAGCCAAAAGAACTTCAGCCAAAAGAACTTCAGCCAAAGGAACTTCAGCCAGAAGAACGTCAGCCAAAAGAACGTCAGTCAAAAGAACGTCAGTCAAAAGAACGTCAGCGAAAAGAAGCGACGTCCAAAGAAGCGAAGATATTTTAACGTGAGCCAAGAGGAGCGAGCATTTTCCATGTTCAGCACTGGATTCAGCTCAAACAAGCGAGAAAAACGGTGACTGCTGGGGCCATGGGATAGGCTGCCCATGTCGAGACAGCCACAATCCTCAGCTATGGGCGGGGGTCGATGCGATAGTTGCTGGCCATGATTCAACCTATGTCTCCTGGCTGAGAGGACAGACATCTCCGCCGTTCTTGTGACATCATAGAGCACGAATGGTTTCACAACGTTTCGCATTATTTTTACTGATGTCACGGTTCCAATGCCATTTTGGTAGCCCAATAATTTTGGATTCGCCTGTGCTGTGTGTGTGTGTGTGTTTCAGTCAATGAGGGAAAACATGCACGATTTGTTTTTTCGCGTGCTTTTTGTTTTGTTCGCTTTCTTTGTTGTTTCAATGACCCAGATACATTTTCCAACAAAAAGAGTGACCAAAATGTAAGCAGAAGGTGGGCCCCTAGCAATTGTAAGTAGAGTTGTAAACCCCTAAAACTGGTAGTAAACCCTAGTTGACTCGGTCATAAACCAACAGCTCTAACTCTAAGTGGTTAGGGGCCCACCTTGTACCAGCCCCAGGGGAAGGTTGGTATCCCCGCGATGGTGATGATGGGAGGGAAAGTCGAGGTCCAAAAAGTCACCAAGGAGGACTCCTCCAGCGACTCGGGTTGATCTATAACTAGGATTAACTAGGGAAACTACCAGTTAGAATAGATTATTTGCTGTAGATTGTAGATATGACTTATATGTCTATTAGTGAAACTACCAGTTGTATAGTGGATTTTTATGGGGTAAGTGCCAAAGTAGGGTAACCAATAACCCACCAAAAATTATCATTTTACTAGGAAAATATTGTTTTTGGGGGTACGGTTTTGGCACATACCCATATGTAGATATGACTTATATCTAGTATATGTATACGACTTCTATCTATTACATAGTTACAAAAGTCCAACCTCAAGCAACTTCTAACCTTCTGGGAACCCCTCCTTCTACCGGGTCTCTGTGCCGTCCTTGCCTTACATCGCACAGGTGTTCCTCTATCCGGAACGGCCAAGCAAGGGTCGGAACCGACGATTGGAGGCGGACATCACGACATCCAAAAGACCCAAAGATTTGACCGGTTGATTGTTGATGACGGTCTAAAGGTCACCATTCTCAACGGTGAAGCTTTAATGGTAAAGCCTTATTAGCTCTAGATGGTGAATCACCACTTATTTACGGTAAACCAAGGGTGGTTGACTGATACATGGATCGTACATTAGAGTCATTTGCCAAGGTCACTCCAGAATCATGGTTTCGAAAGAGCAATCGATGCTGGTATCGCAGTGTAGAAGTCAAGCGGAAACTGACCCATGGAAAGTTACAGTTCATGGTTTAGAAAAAGACTAGAGAAGACGTGTCAGAGCAAAAGAGATGGGTGTTTCTCAAAATACGGGCACCCCAATCATCCAGTGGTCGTTGTCAGCCGTGGCGGTTTGGCTTGTTATCCCATGTTTGTTGTTGTCAGGGTATCCCAACCTATGGTATGGTTAGTGTATTTTCCTACCTATTCCATCATATGGTGGTTTCTTAAGATACGGGACCCCCAAAAATGATTGGTTTATTACTATAAATGACTAGTAATGGATGATTTAGGGGTACCCCTATTTTGAGAAACACCCATATTCCCGCACGATTTTTGCTGTGAACACCAAGCATGGCTACCACCCCAGCATCAACCATCACACGCGCCGCAGGATGGTCAAGAGCAGGATGGTCAAGAGAGGACCGGCGTGGCCGAAGCCACCGGTATGACGGCAGACGTGGTGGCCCCTCGCCGTTGATTGATTGTGTGGGCGCGTGCCGCAGCGAGGAAATGGTGGGGTTAAGTGAACGTAGTGCCAACACATGAGGCAGAGACAAAATTAGAACAAATTTTAGTCGATTGCGTTTAGCTTAAGCGTGACATGGAGACGTGTTTTGTCGATTTTAGTCGAAAAACGATAGGGGACTCCCTAAAAACGATACACCCGAAGGAGTACTCCAAAACTTGGAAAACGATGGGGGATGTTCTAAAACATCTGTCAATACACCAGAATGACTATATTTTTGACGCTGCCAGACAGAGGCAGTGCCAACGGGACGTGAAAGCTTGCAAACCATTGCTGGTTGGTGGTTTGATTGACATTTGTTATTTTCCCTGTTATCAACAAATGGTTTAGTATTTCCATTTTCCCTATTGATTACCAGCAAATGGTTCGTTGACTAATATTTTTTCATAGAAACCATCAACCAGTATTGCAAACACAGTTTTCGTACGAGATTTCCTCCACAAATGGTTTGTTCTCATCAGTTTCATCTCTCTCATGATGCTTCTTATGAATGTGATTTCTCTGTTGACCTCCTTGCTCATGTGCGGTTCTTCTCAGTGGAACCTCTCTTTGCATGTCAGCTCTTTTTTGACATCTTGTGCTTGGTTAGTTTCATGTTCGTAGAATGGACGTTGCTCTTCTCAATTTCTTTTGACACGTGAATGATATACGCATAAATCATGTACATATATATTTGTGTATCCTCGATTTCTTTTTGCACATAGCGTTCCAATTTCTCGCAAATTTTGTGTTCAGCCTGGCATTCCAGTTGTCTGTAGGCAACAGCTTTGCATTCCACCGCTCACATCCACGTTGCTTTCCCCGCCAGCAAATGAGGTCAACGAATGCCGAACCGAGATGGGTAAACCCAACAAGAGGCCACGCACCAAGTTGACTCTGTAGAGCATGTTTTTTTTGCAGTTAGACTTGTTGGTATTCAAGTCAAGCAATTCACTCATGGGCGTTTCTCAAAAAAAAGACCTCCCAAATCATCCGTGATTAAGCATTTAATACCAACCATTTTGGGGGTCCCCTATTTTAAGAAACACCATAATTATGCCATATCTATAAAGTGGTATTATCAGTGTTGTTTTTGCCCTCACCACATGTTCTTTGATGATACATAGTGGGACCACTGGTCACCAGAAAGAGATTACCGGGAGGGCAGCGGGTGTTGAAACAGGACTGTCTAGTTAACTAATAATAGCTGCTGTATGTATCTACCTGTATCCATCTGTTCTATCCATCCGTCTGCGGACATCTATGAATGTTTATCTACAAAGCAGCTCAACCGTGGGTGGTACCACTCCTCGCTGCTTAGCTACCAGTGATCCCAGAGATACTCTACCACTCGGCGGTTTACAGAAAAGCAAATCCAACTAGCAGGTGGTTGCGACCAGTTCTGACAATGCATCTAGCTACCAGTAGGTGGATTGAAAATGAACAAAGCTAAGTAGCTGGTGGTCATGTATGATGAGTGTTGTTCCTTTGGCTGCCGGTTTGGAGCGATTCGGAGCCAGGGGTAGCCAGAGTTGTCACCTCCCTTGCTAACTCCGACGTCTCATTGGCTTGCTGATCACCACGGGGACATGGACATTGGATCGGTAGGTCAGTTCCTGAATATATGCATGATAAATAGCTTTTTAACTGACCCCGTAAAAATCCATGGTTAGTGGAAGTAAGTTTGGACATGTTCCAGCATGGAAAGTTGGAGCAGGCAGTCCTGCAGCAGAGATGTCACGGAGAGATGTCAAGTGCAATGTTGGATCCTGATTACTGATCCAATATTAATGTATCATCCAATATATACAATAATATTGGATGTATAATGTTTTATAGTGTAATATTGGATGATAATAAGTGATCAATATACACCCGAGTTTCCTAAAGTAACCAAAAGCCAAAAAGGCAGTAGCTTTAGTGTCAACCCCCGAAAAGTAATCAAGATCCCACATTATGATGTGCACATGGGTAAAAGGTAGGAACGACGCGAATTCACAAACACTTTAAGGAGCTTTTCCATGGCTTGATGCTCCCAGTTTGAACTCCCAGTTTTATGTTGGGACAATATTGGATTGTTGTTTTCATGTGTAAAACTAGGTGGCAGTGGGTCCAAACCCCGTACTCCTGGTTCCCTTATCATAAAACAATGCATTGTTTCCCTAGTTATTGTTGGTCATTATCCCCGACTATTGGTTGGTTATATAATAGTGACCCATCGCCAGGTATGAACCCGATTCGTTTATTCAATTTGAGCTCAACGAGGTTGTCCCTGATTGATGAAGCCACCAAGCGGTCGGTGGCGATCAATGTGATCCTGGGGTGACATCATCTTTGTGGGTGGTTTGGCGCATAACTTAGGTGGGAGGATTTAACCTTTTGAAAGGTAGTGCCTGACCGAAAAAATGTAACTTTGAATAGTTCATGGCCATTTTGAACTTCGAACTGACTATTTCTATAGTCAGTAGTCATCAAGTAACCATCATCAACCATCAATTAATCATCAGTTATCAACCATCAATTAAGCATTGTGTATCCATCAGTGATCAACCACACCATTCGACCACTATTAGCCATTGAAAACCACTATCAACCAACATCAACGACTATCAACCACTGAAAACCATGGCACCACCAGTATCACACCATTCTTATCCATTGAACCCACGGCACAAACTGAGCTTCCTCAGCTTCAGCTCACAGGCGCATGCTGCTGAGCATGTTGGGCGTGAACCTCTCGGCAGGCGCACGACGCGTGCCGCGCACGTTGGTGTCAACCGAACGGTGGGTTAAGGTGGCATTGGTTGGTGGATTGCGTGAGTGGTGGCTGGGTTGGTTGGTTGCTTGCTTGGTTGGTTGGTTGGTTGATTGGTTGTTTGGTTGATTGGTTGGTTGGTTGGTTGCTTGGTGGGTGGGTGGGTTGGTTGTTTGGTTGGTTGGTTGCTTGCGGGGTCTGGTTTCAAACACATGAAATGTTGCCATTTCATCGTCGTTCTGAGCTCACAGTGGCCAGTTGAATCTGTTGGTTGATACATCACAAGCTACTCCGAAATAGTAATGGATGTAATGGAAGATCCAGCTGTCAATGGACCACCATTGGTTTAATTGTGAACAGGTGGTGATGTACCATCAAATGTAGAGGTTTTCGTCAAATCTATCTCCCATTGTGTGATATAAATCTGTTTGTTGCACTAGTTATGCTTATCAGCAGTTACATCATGGAGCGATGGCAAGGTGATTTACGCTTGCCAGCCAAATCAGCCTCGTGAAACTTGCGTCGGGTAGCAGCCCAAAGAACTCGTGAACCTTTGATGGTTGAAAATGGAGGCTCAATCACCAGTCCAACGAACCCTTTTTTGGATCATCAATGAACAACGGTATCAAAAAGGGAAGATTTAAGTGCAAAATGCCTGTAAGGGTGTGTCCTTTGCCATGATGCACACGCACGAAATCGATGGGTCTCTGGCACCAGCTAGGGACCACCCCTTCGATGGTTGTTGGTGGCTGGAGTGACTTTTCATCCTGAGGGGTGAGCTTGATTTTTCAGCAGGTGGGGCAATTACTCCCATGGAACTGGTATCCAGAAATGGTTAGTGGGAAAGGGACATGAAACCCTCTTGAATTGCCAGTTAGAACAATGGTTATCAAGATCGATTTTCCCATCAAGCATCCTAGCGATGGTGCTTCACTTCACTGCAACCAGTTCCTTTGTCCACTTCAACACCAGGTGTTGCAGTCCGATGTTCCCGTCCCAAGTCATGGTTTAAGCTTTGGCAACAAACCCAAATAGCTGGACAGTCGCCTCTCAGTGCACTCCATGGCAAGCAAAAAACAAGATATGGCGCTGAATCAATCTCCAGCAACTGAAGTGAAAAAGACATGCAGTCAAATCGATTGGATTTTCAAACGATCTTAGGATCACGGCCGTCTCAACAGCACTGGTAAGATGTAAATTCAAGTCAGTAAATGCTCGACAAATAACGCAAAGAGTTGTTGCGACCAACAAAAAAAACGCCTGGAAGTTGACACGTCACCCGGTGATTTCATGCTTGAAAACCCATCGCGGTTGGAAACCTGGAAACCTCCACGTGGTCGGTGCCATGGTGGAGCACATCGTGGTTCGTTGTTTCTCATGCATCCTGGCAGCATGGGAATCACCATGGTTTTACTGATGAACGCTTTGGGAAAAGTCTCTTGGTAATAGTTAGGGTGGAGGAATCCTATCTTTAATGGCATTGATGTTACTTATGGAGTAATGCTATTGTAAGTAATGTTCAAGTCATACCAAGGTTTTAATGATGGGAATACTGCCGAGTAATATGGTACTAATGAACTTGAACCATGAGCTTTTGATGGTAATACAGCCCAATAAAATGGTATCAATGATGCGAAGGTTTCTTGTTGATATTGCCTAAGAAGGTATCTTGGTAATCAATTCCACTGAATAACGTTGCATCATGGCCCTATAATGATGGGAAGGTTTCTTGATGAAATTGCTTGATATTCTTGGGAATAAAGAGAGCTCAATAAACCTCCGCACTATTCAATAATGGTTCATGAGCTTAACATGGTGATTAATGATGGTTGAACATGAATACTGCTCAAGAATTGCCAGTGAGGCTCGACGTTTTTTGCAAATAAAGCCTGAGATGATGTATAAAAACAGCTAAAAGGTTGGTAAGCTTGATACGTTGATTCATGATGATTGATACTTACTACATCTTGATACTGCCACCCGGGAGGGGTTATATCACCATTACCAGCTAGAAACTACAGGTGGTCGGAAGCATGAAGCATCACCAGTTCACATTCATCGATCAGTTGACTAGGAAAGTGATCGGGTAATTCTGGCTGGCGAGTGGGAGGCTATTTGGAGCTAGGGGTTGCCATGTTAGCCTTTGAAAGGGCCGGTACAGGGGTGAGCTAAGGAGCTACCAGGAGGGTTTGAACCTAATACAAGCATTAGTGAAGTGAAGATAGACCATTGCTCAATACAGGGTACTTGTGGTATCCTGTGTCGAAATCCAAATCTTATGTCAAAAACGGTGTGCCCTTTTTTGCAAACCCAATGTTTGTGTATATTTTGTGTTTCTTACACAACTCTTTTCCACTTGTTTTTTGATAGTTGTTCGCAATGGCACACTGCACTTTTGGGATGCATGTCCTTCAAACTATCAGCCGCCATGCTCGATTCAGCACTAGTGTCGCTTGTTCCCTCTCAGCCAACCAAGTCACGTCGCTAAGGCAAGACGCATCAAGCAGTTAACCAGAACAAGAAGGGCAAGTTCGTATGTCCGACTGCCCAGAAAGGGATGGCATGTGGTGGTTGATTATTGACCATGACAGATCATGACAGTTGCAAAACTGGTGGCTTATAAGCCATCAACAGATGGTAATGTGGCAGTTGTATGATCATTAATCAATAGCCATGCTTAGTGATGGAGATGCTAAATGGTTGATGTTGGGCGTTCACAGGGTCGATGGTGAAGATGGTCCCTTCCCAGCGATTTCTTCGGGTGGCACCAGGGGTTTGTGCATGGATGCTACTCTCCAGCAGAAAAGGATACCCGATTAAGAATTGTAAGAGAAATCATTTGTGAGGCAGTCCGGGATAAAACCAGTCTTGCATATTTTTGGGGACTGGTTTTGCAATTTTTCTCAAAATCGGGAACCCCCCCAAAATGCTATTGAACATGCGTAATATTGAATGATTTGGGGGTACCCTCATTACAAGAAACCACCACTACTCACCCTCCATAGCATACAAGTTGAGGTTGACCCCCCCTAAAGGTATACAAGTTGGGGTTTCCAAGACCGTGACTGTCTCCTTGTGGTGAACCCAGGAGTATCAGCATAGCTGGAGCTGAACTGGCCGATACCAGGGTGCAGGGAGGGAAAAAATCCATGTCGCTTCATCTCCACTCGGTGACAAACATACTTACTCTAGGATAGACTACAATATGGTAGTACACATTGACGATCGGAAATTAAAACATGATTTTTCCCTATCAGGGTATTGCTTTAACAATCAGGACTACGATATGGTTCCCACTAGAACTACTGATGCTAGTACTGACTGTAGTTTGCATATCTGTGGATTTCCTATCCATTATTTTTCCCGTGTTGCCTGACAAACCATGCCAATTAATCACCAAGGGTAGGATTTGATCAACCATGGTCGAGGCCCTTGTTGGCCATTGTGCTTGGTTGTTGATGGGTGTTCTTTGTTGCTTGTATAGTTCATGATTTGATATAATTTCAACATTTTCTCCTATATGAATGAAGCAATATTCGCAACCACGTGCTGTCATTTACCATTGCCAACTTGTTGACCACCAACCTGACAAAGATCATCATGTTACCACAATCTTCATGCTTATCCCGTCATCATGGTTGCTCAGCTACAAAGCTTTGTCAATCAGATTATCATTTACGAACCATCACGTAGCAACGTCAACCATTCCCATCCATCATGATTCAGTACAGATTACTGTTAACGGTTAATGAATAACCATCACAAATCATTGTTGGCTGAATGATTCGCGCATATCATGGACCATGGCCAACTCCTTTAAAGCATGCTTCTTCCAGATGCTCAATAGGTATGGCATACGGCTGTGGGTCAAGGGCCCTTGTACCCCTCGCTATTCATATCCCCTAAATTCCATGGCCATTTGGGTGTTTCTCAAAATGGGGAACCCCAAAAATGGTTACTTTATTACTATAACTGGTTTCTAATGGATGATTTTGCTACTGGTTTTATTAGATAGATGGTTTATAAATGGTTTATATGGTTAAAATGGTTTTATTACTTTAAATTACCCCTATGACTTGGGGGTACCACCATATAGAAACCTCTGCAAGTTCGTTGCGACTGATTTCTGACAACCTACGACGTTGGATGCCGCGCAACAGCCAGGCCGCCTCTGTGGCGCAAATCAGTGCCTGGACGACGTGCGCGTTGAGGGATGGGTGGTCCACGTTGCAGTCCGCGAATGGATGGGTGATGCGATGCCTGGGATATGGCCATGGGTCAATATTGATTAACCAATTATGGGGAGATAACCACCAATAATAAGAGGGAAAATAATGGTTAATGATGGGGAACTAGGGGTTTGATCCACAGCCATATGGCAACTGCGTGGCGAAGACTTGACAAATACAGGGCTTGAGATTCGGTTTGATGATTGAAGCGGCAAAACGAAGTGACTACTGTGGACTGTGGCTATTGTTGCAGGTGACTATGCTATAGTTGATCAGTCGATTGATCATTCTTGATTCACTTGTGAACCAACACACGCATTCATGGTCAGCGGTCTCAATCTGACGTTTCTTCCTTGCATGCGCAGTGCTGGCCGTTTGTTGGGAGTTCATGACGGGTGTCATGGTAAACGTCCCAGAAAGATGGGTCAACATCTTAACAACTGACGAACCATAGCTTCATGTCGAACGCGCAACAGGTCAGCTCGGCATTTTCTCAGCTTTTTGGTTGGCTCACCATCATAGTAATAGCAACGCTGGTGAAACACATGATGACCAGATGATTCTTGACTCATGATTGAAGATATTTGACTGCTGAATCTTACGGAGAACAACAATCATGATGCAATATATGGCAATGTGGCAACAAATCGCCAAAATTCGGTATATACGAATTGCTCATGAGCGAGATCATACTTTATCGACGAGAATACCTAAAGTTGTAGTTATCCTTTATCATGAGCCAACAATAAAATCCAACAAATGCTGTCAAACATAGTCAAACATATTTTTTTTGACCGTGGGTCATTTTCTAAAGGATACCCAGCAGCCAGCAGCAATCAGGGCGAAGAACCCGGGGAATAGCTTACTGGTGATCAATCCGTGAGCCATGATCATCCACAATGGTTTTCCTATGGTGTTCCCTTGGTGTTCCCATGGTTTTCCCATGGTTTTTCCCTTGGTGTTCCCATAGTTTTCTCATGGTTTTCCCATGGTTTTTCCCTTGGTGTTCCCATAGTTTTCTCATGGTTTTCCCATGGTTTTTCCCTTGGTGTTCCCATAGTTTTCTCATGGTTTTCCCTTGGTGTTCCCATGGTTTCTCACGGTTTGTTTAAAATTTTCCCATGGTTTCCCATGGTTTTCCCATAGTTTTCCCACCGTTTTCCCATGGTTTTCCCTTGGTGTTCTCATGGTTGTCCCTTGGTTTTACCACGGTTTTTTTTTCAAATTTTCCAATAGTTTTCCCATTGTTTTCCCATGGTTTTCCCATGGTTTTCCCATGGTCTTACCACGTTTTTTTTTTCAAATTTTCCAATAGTTTTCCCATTGTTTTCCCATGGTTTTCTCATGGTTTTCCCATGGTTTTCCCATGGTTTTCCCATGGTTTTCCCACGGTTTTCACATGGTTTTCCCATGTTTTTTTTCCTTGGTGTTCCCATAGTTTTCTCATGGTTTTCCCATGGTTTTTTCCTTGGTGCTCCCAAAATTTTCCCATGGTTTTCCCATGGTTTTTTTCCTTGGTGTTCCCATAGTTTTCTCATGGTTTTCCCATGGTTTTTTCCTTGGTGTTTCCATAGTTTCCGCACGGTTTTCCCATGGTTTTTTCCTTGGTGTTCCCATAGTTTTCTCATGGTTTCCCCATGTTTTTCCCACGGTTTTCCAAAATTGCCCCATGGTTTGCCCATGGTTTTCCCACGGTTTTCCAAAATTTTCCCATGCTGTTCCCACGGTTTTCCCACGGTTTTCCAAAATTTTCCCATGGTTTTCCCATGTTTTTCCCACGGTTTTCCAAAATTTTCCCATGGTTTTCCCATGGTTTGTGCACGGTTTTTCCACGGTTTTCCAAAATTTTCCCATGGTTTTCCCATGGTTTTCCCAGGGTTTTCCCATGGTTTTCCCATGGTTTTCATCCCATTTCGGGTGGTCACTTGCTTAGATCAGCGCCTGGGGCCCAGGTCAGTACAGCACATCATCGCGCGAGGCGTCTCTTGGGAGGGGCTGGGAACCCCTGGTAACCACTGAACTGGGTGGATTACCAACCACTGAACTGGGTGGATCATATGGTAAATTAATAGGAGAACCATTGAACTGGGAACCACTGAACTGGTAACCCCTGGTAACCCCTGGTAACCAGATGATAACTAGCAATTGTAGGGGATATATACCAACTATATGGTGAGAAACTATATTAATGATAAACCTATAAACCACTGAACCATTAGCAGTGGTTAACGATGGGGTAACCACTGAACCTATGAACCATTAGCAGTGGTTAATGATGGGGTAACATACTATCACTGGGTGGATTACAGCTATGAACTTAGCTGAACTTAGCTTTTTTGGGATGTGATTGATTAAACCATTTGTCGCCACTAAAGCCGTTAGACTCTTAGCAAGGGATCGAGTTCAGCCACCAAGTGAAGTTTGATTCAAAAACCCTGAGCAAAGTGGAGAGAATTCAGAAATCGGCTCGCTGATCCGCTGAGTGCATCATGAACTACAACGCTTGGTGTTTTTGAAGATTCCATTAACAATGAGGATTAATAATGATAAATGATGATAAATGATGATAAATGATGGGTTTGATAAATGATTCCTTCCAGATTGGGTTTGATAAATGATGATTGCATTAACAATGAGGAGGTATAATGATTCCACATTGGTATTTTTTTGAGGATGGCCTATGCAAATGAATCGCTTCACCATGAACACATGACCACCGTTTTCCCATGAGAAGCTTGTAGTCCAACTGTTGGGATGGCTTCTCCAACCCTGACTTTTGGATGGTGGGGCATGACCCACCTTGCCATATGCCAACCATGAATGGTGTTGTTTACTATCACCTTTTCGCAACCATGAACCGCGGTGAACCGTGAGTTGGCGGTGAACCCTGAGTCTCCGAGCATCATGGATCATTATTCATCATTAGTCACTTACCATGATTTAACCATTACAGTACTTACTATAGAATCTTGCTAAGCATGATTCACCATCATCAACCATTATTAAACCTCACCATATGCGGTCAATAAAGGGTTAACTGACGCTCAACTGATCGTCAAAAAACTTCAGCAGTAGCAACTGAGAATTCAACCGATGATTATCAATTTATCAATCATTAGCCATTCTTAAGCAATGAGTTTCGACATGCTAAAACTCTCAGTTCCAACGAGACTTTCTCGTCGCAGTTGGCAGTGTCAGGCACGCCAGGGAAGGAATTGAGGCTCATCGTGCAGAACCTGAACTACACCAAGGGCAAAGAGGCGATGTCGCAGCTGCCGCTCAGGGCATGGCTAGTCCTGTTTCCACATGGCCAGACCCTGCGTGTTCGCGAAGCAAACTTAGAGACATCAGTTGGTCTAGCGAAAACGGATTTTCCAAGTTTTTTTTGATGGGCTTAGCGAAAAGGTTTTTTCATTCGTGGCATGATTTACATATACGTTTCGGCAGATGCCCTTGCAACAAGAAACCCACAAAAAGTTACGAGCCATTAAGGGTGTGGCCGGATCAGGAACGGGGTCTGGGGATACTTTTTTCGTTAAACTGGAGGTACTTACGATGAGAGCATTCACCAAGCATCACTGGCTGGATTTGGGGGTTTCTTAAAATGGGGGTACCCAAATTATGGTTGGTTTATTATTGTAAATAATTGATAGCGGATGATTTGGGGGTCCCCTATTTTGAGAAACACCCATTTGGAGAATATGCCCCCAACGGCCCCAACATGGCCGGTTTTGTTCGTTATCCAGCAACCATTGAACAACCATTAATTAACCAATCACAAGGTGGCACGTGGAATCCTCTTTGGCTGCAAGGCAGAAGCTGAGGAAGAAAGGCGCTTTCAGATGGAAGCAGCAGCACCTTGCTTTCATAATGTGGTGTGAAATCGCTATCGGTTTGTTGAGAATTGATGCAGCCTTTAGTACTAGCTAGTACCATGTAAGAAATCAAATAACAACCACCACCAGGTTCGTGTGTGTTGGCTCTTTTTGCAGCAGCCGATGGCGGATGGCCTGGTCATGACACCCAAGGCGCTGACCGGTGATGTTGAGCTGGTGAGAACATGGGGCTTAGCTGTTGATACGTCGCTGTGGTGAGGACGCAGTGATAGCATCTGGCTATGGGTCAAGCAGTTAACCAACCAATAATGGGGGATAATAACCAACAACAATAAGGGAAACAATGGTGAATCATAGGGGAACCAGGGGTACGGGGTTTTGACCCACAGCCATATCGCCATGTTTGATATCACGTGCTTGTGTTGCTACTAACTTCTTAGCATCGTTGATACTGATTGTCCCAGCTACGGTTAGCAACAACTCCGATGTCGTTGTTGGTGGTGTCTCTGCTGCTGTCGTTTGACCAGGTTGCCAGTGATGTTGTTGGAGATTTCCGGCTGGGTCGCAATCGTTGCCAATAGTCAATTCACCATCCATTAGACATGTTCAACCATGACTGAGCCATCAGTGGAACCATCAATTAACCATCATTGAACAATCGTTGAACCATCAAAGAATCATGAAGCATCAATGAAGCATGATTTTGCCATGAATTTGCCATCACCATTTAATGCTGATCCCTACCGTGATGCTTCCGTCCATCCGAGGTCGAACTGTTGCCGCTCCCTGCGCCGGAGGAAGCGGCACCGTAGGGCTGGCACGTTGAACCAATCGAGGCCATGAACAAAGCTATGGTTATGAACTGGTTGATATGCTTATTTGTGGTTGAAAGTGGTAATTTATTAGTGTAAGTATGATGGTAGTGGCTAATAGTGGTAGATAGATGTCAATGGTGGTTATTTATTACTGGTTGATACTGGTTAATGATGAGAATAGTGGTTAGGGATAATAGTGGTCACCACACAATTGTAGTCAAACCAGAGCTTTGTTAATATTGCTTAACAGTGGTTAATAGTCAATAGATGTCAATAGTGGTTATTCATTCGTGTAGTGGTTGTAGTCAAGCCATAGCTCTGTGAATATTGGTTGATAGGTAATAGTGGTTAATTGTGTGTAAAGTATGATAGTTGACAATCATGGTGGTTATAGTTCTGCTAAATTGTTTTGGTGATTGAATGAAATGTGGTTGTAATTAATGGTTTTAGTCAATAGTGGTTATTACTTTGTCTGAATTGATACTTGGGGCATTATTGGTCACATAGTTCTTAAAACCTAGTGGCTGAGAATAGCATTTTTTAATGACCAACCCAGAAACATGCCTAGTCACATGTTCGACTGGTGCAAATCATCATATCCCCAAAACATCCCCCCGAGGCATGCAAGCAGAGCCGGGTCCATTGTTTTGATAAACTCCCAAATAGTAGTCAATGACTAATGCTATTGGCAGTGTAGCAAACGCTGAGTAAATAGCTCATAAATAGCTAGCCATTCATGGTTATGAAAGAATGCGTCCGGTCCATGTAACATGGTTGCAATGTGTTGCAAAGTATGTTTAGTGGTCATAGTCATAGTTCAAACCAACTCGTAGCAAATGGTTGTTATAATCTACTCGTAGATTTTTCAATGGTTGTTGGTGATTGTGGATTCATTGGTGCTTTAGCAAATAGTTCATGTCTACAGTAGTAGTGATCAATAGTGGTTCATCAATAGCGATCAAACCAAACCAAATCACCTTGTGAAAGTGTGTTTTATGGTGGCTAATAGTGGATGGTAATTGCAAAATCATGACTACGGATGTCAACAAATGCATCTATGGTAATACTGGTCAATCTATGGCTATAACGACGGAAAATGATTATGAATAAATTTGAAAACATGGTTGCAACTTTGGCCTCGAGTGTGGTGAGTAGTGGTTGATGATGATTACAAATCACAGTGTCATGACTACGGTTCTACAGCTATGGTTCAGAATGGGTTATAATGATTGTTATCCTAAGATTTGTGAACCAGCCGTCATATACGGTCACTATTGAAAAATTGTTTTTATATAAATATATCTTACTGATCATCGGTTGGTTGCTGCATGAGCTGGTGTTCTTAACTATCACAATTAATTCATTGAAAGTATCAAATATGGTTGTGACCAACAAGTTACTTCATGAAGGATTGCTACTTCTGACCTCAGCAATGTTTTTTATTCCCCAGTGATTCATACTTGCCTTGAGAGAGTATTTAGACTCTGAAGACGAGGTGTTTGGAGCTGTCGAAAGTTATACCAATGATGCGAGTTGTGAATATTTGGTAGGTCAATAGCGACAATATTGGTATAACTTCCTACAACTTTTGTCATTGGTATAACTTCCAACAACTTGTATCATTGGTATAACTTCCTACAACTATTAGTATACTGCTTCCAGTTATACCAAGTTGTGAATGATAGTGACATTCGCAGCAATGTTTGACCGCAGCATCTGGAAGAGCTAGGTTTTGTTGCTTAATGAGCCGCAAAAAAAAAAAAAACAAACTTCTGTTGCATGGTAAGATTTGTTGCTGTCTGATATGAACAGGGGAGAACAAGGGACCAGCAATGGTTACAGTCGTAAATCTATCACTATTATAGGTTGCTAACGGCCAGTATTGACTAGCTTTGAAGAATATTCTCGTTGTGTTCTGCTTTGTACTGTTGACTGCGTAGAAATTTAAGACCAGATACATCTTCATCCTTTCAGACTGGTGTCACTCCTCACTCCTTTTCCAGTAGTGGGTTCGAAACCATACTGACTACAGCATGCGTGGTGTCAAAATATCTTATGTTTCATCTTTCGCTAGTAGTGTTCAGCTGCATATGAAGCATTGCCAGATTATGAACCACTCTTCATTAGCTTCCCCCGCTAAGATCAGGGGACCATCTTGACCACTCTGAACCATCTTCAGCAGCTTAATATGATTTGTCAGCGGACCATGTTTGGACATGGGCCCCATGAACCAACCAGCCAACGAGCAGAACCCCACGTGGCACGCAGCCGACCCCAGCCATTCCCAGCCCATGGAGCACAGCGGAGCTGACCCCGCTTTGGCTCAGCTCCGAAACCTCGTGCATTTTTTCATGACTGCAGTTGTTGTGCCCAAGATTTCCGGTGGTTTTGGTTATCAAACGGATCATATATGACATTAAATCTAGGAAATAAGCTATCAAATCTAGCAGTTACCGCTTACTATCAAAAGGATGATGGTTGTCACCTTTGTTATTTGAAGTTGTTTATTTGGTAGTTACTAGATTCCCCATCAGCTGCCCAACTGGGTAGTCTTGAATGACCCACACTGCCTTGTGAATCTAAAAGACATAGGGATAATCAACCATTATCAACAGAGTTGAGCCATTTACCTACTACATTGGATGAATAACCCCAGTTACCCATTATCCGCAACAATGGTCATTGACCCTAGTCAAGATTGCAAATGGATGACCCGATGTCCATCTGCCAAGAGTGCCCCCCCCCCCAGAGCGTTTCGTGCTGGCACGCTCCATGGTGTTTCGATGGACGGACCCGGTGGTGCTTGCTCTATATCTCGCCAGCTACCTGTTGAGCAACGGTGAGATCCTCAGACTGGAGAAGAAGCTTCTGAGAATGCGATTTGTTATCCTGGCGAGCTAGCGGTTCTGGGAGATATAACTAGCGACTCTTAGGTGATAAACCAACAAAGTGAAAGCAACAAGCTTGGTAGGTGCGTTATAAACCTACTTGTAACCATCGGTTACCAGTCTGAAAGTGCAAGTGTAAGAGTGAGGAGAAGCCGAACAGCCGCACCAGAAGTCGAACAGGAACGTCAGCATGGTGAGCTTTGATCATGAGCCGACTATACTTGATAAGGTTGGAGAACGGACCACATCATGCCATGCTGGGGGTGAATTCATAGGCCACAATGTTTCCCAAGAGAAAAAGCACAATGCGAGCTGGGTCAACACCAACCAACTAAAAATGGGTAGATGAACATCCCACATCTTGACTAAGTTGGTCATTTGGGGGATGTTCACCAAGGGGGTATGGACCCACAACCATCATAGAGTTTTACTTAGATCCTAAGTCCCAAGAGTTTTACTGAATCCTGGTTTTTGGACCTTTGGACAATCTGCAAACTCATTGGCTGCCCAAACAGTATGCAAACTCAAGTTCATGAAATCCCAACTTCAGGGTTCAACGATGAACAATTACAAGACTGGGATCAGGACCGTTTCTGGTAGACTGTACTTGAATGGCTCCTCAAAACCGTGGAATGGAGGTCAGTTGGTAGGTCCGTACTGGTTGTTGCTCAAATCTGCGATGAGGTTGGTAATGCCTGCCTCTGCTCCTTTATTGAACAAGCCTTGATAACCAGTGAGTGCACAACGGTCCACTGTTTGCACATGCCCAACGCTCAAGTATGACAAGGAAAATGTAGCCGACAGCAGTGTTTGGTCACTGAAGGGAATCAACGGGTGGTCTTATGTTTGCTCCCAATTCCGTTGAAGGCACGAATGCGCTCCTCAACCCGAAGATGGGCTCCCGACCAAAGAACTCACACGCCAGGACGGGATCAACTTTTTGAAGAACCAAGCTCTTAGGTAGACTCCCTTGCGTCTTATCCTACAGGCGATCTCCCATGGCGATAATGCCAAGCCTTTATGACTTCAGCAGGTGTTGATATCGGGGGTTCTCAAGCCATAGAGAACCTCAAGAGATGGTTACTACCAGAAATGGTCAATAGATGACTTGGGGTACCCCTATGCCTTGAGAAACCACCATATGCTGCCCGCATTTCCGAGGTGTTGTGCTGGACTTTGTCGATCAAGTTGGACTTGTGCTTCTGATTGCTGGCGTATTGGTGTGCCTGGGCATTGCCATCAAGATCCGCCTCATTGGGCAAATGCTGCTGGGACTGAACCAGGAGGTTTTGGTTTGTTTGTGATCTACAAGGTGGGGCCCCCTCAGTTATAAGTTGGTTGATAAGCTTAACTATATTCAAATCTAGAATGAATGGTAGTTACCCTAGTGACTTATGATTACAATCATGATCAACCTTATTGTGAATTGGCTCAAAAGTCAACATAAAGTGGTATTTACCCTACTTAACCTACAAACCAACTTAGCTCGCAATTTGGGGGGCCGGCTTAACCACAAAATCAGCAGAAACCAACATGGCTTGACACGCGGCGTACCAATAGGATTTAGATACTTTGCACTGACTTCTTTGACTTCCCGAATGCGCAGCAGTAGGATTCAGATGCCAAACGGACGTTGCACTGACTTTCCCGGGTGGGTGTGCCCCTTCTGTTGGCATTGCAGTGGAGCACATGGCAGTTGGGACTGAGCCGATCTCTGAGGGGGGTTGATTGACCTGCAATCATCCATCAAGTGCGTCATTACCTTAGGGTGTGCTGATGGTAGCTGGTACTCAGGG
Source organism: Symbiodinium kawagutii (assembly GCA_009767595.1). NCBI lineage: Eukaryota > Dinophyceae > Suessiales > Symbiodiniaceae > Symbiodinium > Symbiodinium kawagutii. Next base: position 388,094 of record VSDK01017319.1, on the reverse strand, counting down.
CTGCAGCCCACTGTCCAAGAATGGTTGTATACAGGAGCAGATCATGAATAGATCACAGGTATATAGACCAGGGTTATGCTATGGTGGGAACATTTGGAGACTTACTACCTATGAAGCACACCGGAACTTGAAATGGACCTGAGACTAGGGATCAACCAGTGTGCCTTGCCAACCGCCAAGCACTTGGGATTGGCCACAAATCGCCGCCGAGGAGCTTAGAACCTCAAGACATAGCGTTTGTGTGTACATTCACCATGTCTATTTATCTGTGTATATGTATGCTGGCCGTAATACTCATATGTTCATTTTTTGCAGTCTGATCATTGGGTAACACGTGCTTTTACCTTATGTTATATCGTTTACACATCTCACACCCACATCTACTTCAAGGTCTACGCAACCTCGTCATCCATTCAGTGTGGACCTTTAGGCGCTGGACCTTTGCAACGAAATTCTTCCAGAGCGTGATGAATGCACCCATCAATGACCGCCAGCGACCCCCCGATGGGATTCTTGGCAGTTGAACCAGCGAACTATGACTGGCCCTGTGGCGACCGATGAGCAGGAGCATAGGGAACAGCAGTTGGCATAGCAGAAACACCTATGATCTAACTAGAGGATAAAAGGGGAAGTACCAGTTATGGTAGATATAACATGTTTAAGGGCGAATCTTAACCAACTTATATAGGGTAACTACCAGTTAGCATGACTGCCCGTTGGGTTAACAACCAGAATGACAAAGGCGCACCATACAGGCACCACGGCCCGACCATGGTTCGACCATGGTTCGACCATGGTTCGAACGAACGTTGGCGCGTTCAGCGACCAAGTAGGGATTCACCATCAGCCATCAACCATGTTCGACCATTTTCATGTTTGTTGTTTTTTGATTTGGTTGCATTTTTCATAATCAATATTTACACTGATCTAGAAAAAAAAACACAATAAACATGCTTAAGTCATCATGATGCCATGACAACTAGCCCCCCAAAATGGTGGGTGAACCACCCCCTACAACCCTAGGTGAATGTGACCAGAGCCGCCATGGCACAGCTTTGATGTAAGCAGAGTTCGCTGGCACTACAGTAGCCATTGCTGGTAGCCCTGCAGTTCAGGTTTAGTGTTTACGCTCCACCGAGCGGGGTGGTGTATGGCGTAGTTGCATAAGATAATGACCCGGGAGATATGTTTAATCCTGGAAGAGACTAACCAGCAAATCAACGGTTTTCGTGGTGAAAGCAGATGTTGGCTTTAAACCGCAAGTCGTTTCACTGGGATCAGTCTGTAATTGTCAATAAACCGCTGAATATTCGTTGATCGTGTTCGTGTGATGGACCATGATCAAGGTGGTCAACAGGCCGGTGGATGAATGCCGGAAGATCCGCCATTGATTCATTTGGTTTGCTGAGGTTTCCCGCAAGTTTGGCAAGGTTCCCTAAGGCTCCCTAAATCTCCCTACGGTTCCCTAAAGTTCCCTGAGTTTCCCTAAGGTTTGGTACCTTAGCCTCAGCTTCCCCAAGGTTCCCTACGCTTCCCCACGGCCCCACCCCTGTGGTGTCGGCCTCATGGGCCTAGGACTTCGATGATCCAAAGGATCATCGCTGAGATCGTTTCCTCAATGATCCGCTACCTGGTCATAGGGCTCCCTGGCACCAGGGGCAATCACTGGATCAGTGGATGGGAACTGGTGGATTGTTGGTTATAACTGGAGGATTTCAGTGGATCAATCTGATAGAAAACCCAGCTTTGAATTTTTGATTTGAACTGGAGGATTGGTGGTTATAACTGGAGGATTGTTGGTTATAACTGGAGGATTGTTGGTATTTTGTTGGGGCATGGGAATGTGTACTGTGACCCAATGCACTTGAGATGCTGGGTCACGGGTCGTGATATCATGATTGCAATGGTGGCACCCTGTCTTGATTTTTGTTTTCGGATCACTGCACGTGTTGGTTTTCCTCGTGCAATGCCGCTGTTGAGCAAGCACAGCTTGCTCTCTTCAACTTGTGTCCAGGGCGGTTGATACAGGGCTGGATTTCTTCGGAGGGCTTTCTCATTCTCACAGTGAATCATACTAATCAACTGTAGATCACCAAATCGACTATGAAGCATACTTATCAACCATAGATCAACAAATTAAGTGTAAATCATACTAATCAACTAGAGATCAACAAATCTACTGTAAAGCATACTAATCAACTATAGATCTACAAATCAACCATGAGTCATACTAAACAACTATAGGTCAACAAATCACTATCATTGGTTGATAGACTGGATGATAACTGGGGGTACCCCTATGACCTGACAAGCACCCACATGGATGTCAAGAACTACATCAACTGGATTTACGGATTTACTAACAACTAATATACTAGCCAGGAAGATTAACAAATTGTAATTAGGGTTAGGAAAATTAATCTAGCCATTTAGATTTGTGGATTTAAGGATTTGCTAACAACTACGAACCAACTATAAGTCAGCGAATCAACTCATCAAAATCATACTAGCCGTAGAATCAGCTAACCAAAATCATACCAATCAACGAATCAACTCAAACTCATACTAATGACCATACTAATTACCCTACTAACCATACTGACCATACAGATCTACCACCAACTCCCAAGCCATCCTCACCGGCTCAGCGTCTCCCAGGGTCTTCGCCGTGGTCCTTGGCATCTTGGGCGGCGTCTTGGACGTTGCACTGGAACTGCTGAGCGTGTTGGCCGTGCTGGTGGGCAAGCCCAAGGGTCGGGTGCGTTCGGCAGTGCGGCAGGTCATGGTGGAAGTGAGGGCGGAAGCCCAATGGTGACTTGGAAGAGATTGCATGGTTGATTTGGTCGATTTTTTTTCGATTTGTTTCTGGATTTTTAAAGATTTGCTTTTGGAATGAATAGAGGAATGGCGATTAGGTTCGATTAGTTACCAAACCAATGGTTGGGTGAGAATGATGGCTGACTAAACCAATGGGTGAGCACAAAATCAATGGGTGAGCAACAATTACCATAGGTTGACTCATCACTAAACCAATTGGTAATGATTGTTGTTGTTCATGAGAATGAATCACGATTGGTGGCTACTGGTTAATCTACGGTTAAGTGATGGATGATTTCTGATCGTTGATGGTGATTTGATTGTCAATGATGCTGAATTGATGGCTAATGATGGTTCCATTCATGGCTACTTGATAGTTGATTGAGAGTGCAACGTAATAACGGTTTGGTCAGTGATTGGTAATTACTGACATTCTTCATGATGATTAATCGTGGGTGATGATGACTAGATACAAATGACTTCTGTTGGGTCAACAGTATTTGATAGTGATTGCCAATAAATGATTAAACCTATCATGAAAAAACTATGATAGTTTATGGTCGATAATGTTTCAAATGCATGCTAATTTATAGTCAATGATGATAATTTCGAATTCTTTCCTTACTCCACGTGGACATGTCGTCGAAGGTATACACTTTATTGTCAAGTCTTGTACCACAGAAATCCTTCGCTAAGAAAGGGACCCAGCACGGCTGACACACGCTGACGTATGAAGCCGACACCAGGTCTTGATGGTCTTTGCTTGATTGTTGGGTGGCGGATCCTACCACTAAGCACGGCTAGTTGCACCCCTGCAAGGGAGCTTGTAACCCTTGTAGCCATAGTTAGTTCGGCCGGTTTATAACTTTGCTTTTTAGTGTTTTGGGCTTACGAAGCGGTCAAATCGATGGTGCTTTGTTGAGTTTTTGGATGTGTACTGCTGGTTAAGAGTCAGGTCATAGTATCAAAGTGTGAGTTGCTGATAAGTATTGATTAACCATAATTGGTTATTGCGATACTTGTTTAGTACCACAACTGTCTGAGTTTATGGCTAATGACAGATTATGGCTGATAATTACTCAGTCGGATTAGCCATAATTGGACGTTGTTACCATTCATTGTCGTCCACCAGAATCCAATCCCTACCGGCCATCATAAATCCGTACGACCCAGGACTATATGTAGTGTTGATCATATTTACTATTGTTCACTACTCGCCACCATTGACCATTCTAACCCCCATTGTTTGGCACCATACAACCATTTAATTATCGATGTTTAACCACTGCAAATTAGCGATTGTTACGTCACTTGGTATCAGTTGGTGCTATGCTGTTTTGCTATCATTGATATACAATCAACAATCTTAAATGAATCAGAGACCACACTATGGTCAATTGCGTTTAGCTGAAGCGCTGCACGGAGATGTGTTTTGTCGATTATACTTGAAACAACGATAGGGCACGGCCTAAAAACGATACCTCAAATGAGTACTCCCAAACTTGGAAAACAACAGGGGACGTTCTATAAAATCTGTGAATACACCTTGATCAAATAACTTTGAGCTGCCTCATATCATCCATCTTGCCTTATCCATTTGTGCGATGTATCTAGGATTATTGTGTTCCACCGTACTGAACGATTGTTATCAGATCATGTTTGTGTGTGTAACCATCAGCCAATCATATCCATGATCCATTGCTGAAACAGAACTGTGTTGCCATCAACCATTGTGGACCCGCCTCGTGAAGCTTTCACGAGGTATCATCAAGCATGATCAACCATCACTTTGGTGATCGACCATTAATCATTAACAACGATCAGCTTGCCAGGGGGTTCATCCTGCAACAAGGAGCTGCAAGGAGATTATGACTGCTGGTTCTTCAGCATTACTCCTGAACCCCTAGGAAATTGCTGGTTCAATCATCAACAGCTGCTGGTTCTTCACCACTAACATCCATCCACTGATTGGTGGTTTGATTAGCTCTTTTTTCTTGATTTTCACCAATATTTACTTAACTGATTGATTCACAGGCTTTTTTTCATAGGGGCGGTTCAAGCACCAATCAGATAAGATGGCTGGTGGTTGTTGTTGATAATAAGAGGCTTTTGAAAATGGTTGATCATTGGTGGCAATCATAATGATTGCCGGTGATTCGATGGTTGAGAATGGTTAGATGGTTCAACCACCAACCAATGAACCCTCCGGCAAACCAACCTGGAAGTAGCAAATCCACTACTTTAATGGTTTGCCCATCAACACGTGTTGATTTTCAGCGCAACCAGGTTGGGGGACTGCCAGGTTGGGTAACCCTTAACCTGCTGGTTCTTCACCATCAACATCCATTAACCTCCAGCTTTCACATGGTGTTCAACCACCAACCAGTCAACCCTTAACCCGTAAGGACCTCCCCTAGGCCAACCCCCAGCTGATCCAACGCCCACGTTGGCACACCACAGGTGCCGCTGGGAATCCTCCTTGGGATCCAACTGAAACGTCGCATGCCGCCGGCCACGCTGGAGATGATCAGCCCGGCCACGCGGACGCGTTGCCGGGACGGCCGGCCTTGGATCTGTGGGGATGTGGCCGGAGGGGTTGAGTGATGGGGAATATGGGTGTTTCTTACAAATGGCTATGGGTCAATATCAGCCAGCCAACTAATGGGGGATTTCCACCAACAATCATAGGGTAAACAATGGTTAGCAGGGGGCAACCAGGGGTACGGGGTTTTGACCCACTGCCAAATCTTAAACTGGGGGTACCCCAAAGCTATGGTCGGTTTATTGCTAGAAAATGATGATTGGATGATTTGGATGGTCCTCTATGACTTGAGAAACCACCATATTGGTAATTTGCTGGTCTACTGATGGATTATTGTGGATTATAGTGGTTGAATGATGGGGTACCCTCTAGTCAACCAATCTGGAGCAACTAAAGATTACCGTTTTTATAGCTCAACCAGCTATTTCTATGGTGGATTTCCAGCGTTTAGTTGACCAGATTGCGTTGGTCAATTGGTGGTAAATTGATGGTCACATGACCGATTCATACTGGGTGATCAAGATTTTGATACTGGTTTATGGTAGGTTCTTAAACATGGTTTATCATGGTTTAAAGTGTTTTTGAATTGATTTGGAACGGCTTATGACTTGTTTGATGTACTGCCACGCGTGGCTTAGACTTTTTGTGGGCCATTTCATGTAGCTACGAGTGGTTTAAGATAAGTCTCTGTAAATGGTAGTAAGCCCCTGGACTCAATGGCAACTCCACTTGGATGTTGGGGTTAGTTCCCTACGACAGCTGACCATGGAAAATAACATGTTTTCGGGTGAGCTGACCCCTACGATCATGGTCAATGCCACGAACTACAAGCAGTGGAGTCCAAGTATCAATGATTTTCACCCAGAAACTGACCATTCTTCAAGCATGGCTCATGATCAGATCTCTAGCACCATCATTCATCGCCATCATTGACCGTCATCCACCATCATCAATCATCAACCATTCACTTATTCATCAACATCAAGTCCTTAAGCAGCTCATTAACCATCATTGATCCACCATTTTGCCAACCACCATTGTTGCACCATAGGCTGATCCTGAGGTCCTGGGACGTTTCGGTTTCTTCCTGTACTTGGCATTGTTCCTTCGAATTCTGATGGGACGAGCTAGGAGAAGGTCGGACTGAGCGACCATCGAAATCCATCTGAATCAGATGGTGAACGTGACCGTGCTGCTCGAACACATGGATCACCCAGCCATTGCTTGACGTGGACGTCCAAGAAGCGCAAGCTCTCGCCATGGCAAAGCACATGGCAGCCAAAAAAGCCGCACGCGCCAAGCAGCGCAGAAGTTGATGGCAAGGAGATTCACAACTAGTTGGTGGTTTGATTCAGGGAAACCATGAGATTTTCTATGGGTAACTATGGTGAAAGATGTGGAAAACTATGGGGAGATGACCAACAATATAGTAGCTGGTTGGTTTGTTTTGAACATTTTTTCATAGGTGATTAGATCGCTTCATAGCAGAAAATCACCAAGAATGATGGCTAAACAACTTCGATTATTGTTTTTTTGACAGATTTGTACATTTAATGATGGCTAAACTTCGATTGTTGATTTGTACAATGACCAATGACGTCATTAAGGTCATGATGGCTAAACATCCCAAGGTCGTGATGGCTAAACAACATCCCAATGACCTTGAGATGTTGACGAACTTGCGCGCATGGGTGTGGGATGGCACTGGCCCGCCAGGGCACCTCTGGAAGGACCAAGTCGATGGGCTTCTCGACGACCAGGTGGTTTGCCAGGTGGTCAGCCAGGTAAGCGCATCAGAAGCCAGGAGAATCACCAGATTTTTTCAGGGCAACCCTGGCTGGTTGGTGGTTTCAAACATGTTTTTTCCCTAGTGGTTATTAGCAACTGGTTGGTTGACTAATATTTTTCATAGGGCTTCAAACCACCAACCAGCTGGGTTTGAGATCTCCTATCATTACTAGTGCTTCGCATATCGATTGCACCCCTGGGTTTTAGGGAAACCCCTGGGTTTTCAGGGCAACCCTGGGAAACAGATCATCCTAGGCAGGTGGTTTTCGAGCGAGGGAATCGATCTCATTGTTACTTGCAGATCGTTCTAACAAGGGACATGTTGGTGACTGATCTATGGTTCGTGAGGGATATGGAATTGTCTATAGATGGTGTGCTACCCAGAAATGGAGTTTCCCTATCAATGAATACTATTGTTGCATACTATAGGATGCTATAGTAGCTACCATCATTCATGTATACAGCAATCCTTGGCATTATATCACAGATGTGGTGAACCACTCGAAAATAATGGCTATCATTAGATACGGCTAAGATCAAGGTCTAATTTCTAATCAGCGCTATGGCTGTGATTAGACCTTGATTTTTGGTTTTGCCAGGCCAGGCGAGTAATTAGATTGCCTAATTACTAATTCCACCTTCCAAGAACGCGAATGAATAACGGTTCTATTCCACCAACTACTTGGACCTTCCAAAATCTTAACCATTAGAATCCATTATGATTACTTGGTAATAAAATTATTCCAAATTCTTAACCATTTATCTTAACCATTAAGATTCCAACTACCTGGTAAATACTTGGAACGCTTGGTCGAAAGCCAGGCTTCCAAGTTCTGAACGCTTCAACCGGAGCCAGTCACAGTTTCTGCCAAGGTGTGCCATTAATGGTGGTGGAAAATCGTAAGCCATGAACGTGCATACAGTGCATGTGCTATACAAGAATTCCATTTTTTTTGCCCAGGGTCCCTCAGATTCTTAAATTCAATAGCGCTGGATTTTGCAACATCATGTGTTGAGGGTCCCTTAAATTCTTAACAGATTCTTGTTTATGTAAACGGCGGTGACCATCATGAAAATCCATTGGCTCTGGGACCTGGGACGGCTTTTTGGGGCTAGTTAATTTTTGAAGGGTGGAAAATCAAAAAAAAACTTTTAAGCCCATTATCAAATGGCTTATGCCCATTATCAAATGGCTTATGCCCATTATTGTTGGCTGATAATGGTGGTTGATAATGGTTTAAGCCCATTATTCTTGGTGCTTATGCCCTATGACGCCTATGACCAACAATTATCAATCACAAAAAAGGCATGGTCATATTTATGATCAATAATGGTTGATAATGGAGCATAAGGAGCAGCAATAGTGCTTAATTGATTACATAGATAATCTTACACATCCACTATTCTCAAGATAGAAGCACCCCAAAGTTATGGATGGTGTACTCTTGTAAACGGCTGAGAATTGGATGATAACTTGGGGTACCCTATGGTACCCTTATTTTGAAAAAACACGATATCATGAACGATAATCAGCCAGCAATCAATCACTATTGACCAGTAGCCTGCAATATTTGCTGTATGATAGTTGTTGTTTGCTGTTGACTTTTAACCACCATTCGACTATTCTCGTTGAAATCATTGACTACTAACCACGATTGACCATTACTATTCACCAGTGCTATTATTTATCGGAGTATTGAATTCACCACAGCTATTCACCCCTATTGTTCGCTATAAGCCACTTACATTTATTGGATTGACCAGTATCAACAGTATCAACCACCATTGTTGATACTGGTCAACCATTATTAATCACTATAAACCATTGGGACTGACCAGTATCAACCACCAATTCGCCATGTTCAAGCATTGATCATCAATCGGTGTACTTTGGACCAGCTGATAGAGCATCAACAATAATCCACCATCAATTAATTACAATTGACAACTATGAATCATTCCCCCACTATGAACCACTATCTTAGCCACTATGAATCACCGCTATCAACCACTACTAGCCACGATTAACATCGATGAATCATCACTATTAACCAACAGTTTCACCATCAATCCACGGTTGGAAATTCCAGCCCGCTGAGGCTCACTTTACGACTCCCACGATGCCTGGAGCTTCCGCTCCCGTGGAGGCACGGACATCTTTTTTGGACGAACCTCGGGACCTTTCCGGTCCGAACCTGGCAGAAGTTGGTGGTTGGTCATCATGGTGTTGGCTATTCGAAGCATTGCTACGAAAGATTACAAGCATGAGAGATGCTATTCCCATGCGGTTGTAAACACCATGCAAATTGAGAGATGTTACTCCCAGAGTGCTACCAACATCTTGTGAAACAAGAGGTGCTACATGCAGAATGCTGCAAAATGCTGCAGAATGCGCCGCCATCAAGCTGAAAAATGCTCAGAAGGCCGCAACACGACCATGGTGAAACTAATGCAAAATGAGTGGACTCCACTGATACAATTTATGGGAGAGCCCAGTCATTGTTGTCATTCCCAACATGCCGCTACGGATAACTATCAAACATGACAACTTAATTTCTTGTTGTCACGTCATTGAAGCTCACTGGGCTGCAATTCCGCACCTTGAATCGTTATCCTCATCTTCCTGTAAGAAGTGCACCCTTCGGCATGGCGCAGGTGAAATTGCAACATTCAGATTTGACACAACACCAGGCCGGCATGCTGCAACAGCAGCGGCGCTTGTGGACGCAGGGCCGTTTCTGTGACGTCGAAGTGAAGAGCCGCGGTCAGAAAGTACATCGCGCCCATTCCGCAGTGCTTTCTGCAGCCAGCAGCTTTTTCGACACTCTGCTGGGTGGATCTTTCAGTGAAGCAAAGCAGGTGCAGCAAGGACAACCGGTGGAGATCGAAGCTTCTGATGCAGCTGTGTCAGCGTTGTTAGATTACATCTATGGTGGGCAACCAGAGCTACCAGTGGAAGATTCCATTGAGCTCTTGCGACTGGCGGATGCTTATCATTTGCCAAGCTTGGCAGCTGCGATCGAGGCAGGACTTGAGGCTTCATTGGACGGCTCCGAACCAGGCTCCATTGACATAGCGTTGAACATCTTGCAACAAACACAAGGCCTACATGACCTCAAGGCCACTTGCGAAGCCACTGTGGCTGCCAACTTCGGAGCTAGCGTCCAGCACCCGAGCTTCTTGAAGCTGAGAGGCCGCCAACTGGGCCGAATTTTGGAAAGACCCGACGTCAACGTGTGCCGGGAGGAGGAGGTGTTGAAGGGCCTCTTGAAGTGGTTCAATGCTTCTGAAGACAGGGGTGATGTCTTTAGCACGCTGTTGCAGCACATCGACTTTCGGGCGATTTCCCTGGACAACTTGGCTCGGATTGGCCACTTTGCTGCTTCGATGCGTGCGTACGGCAACGACCTGCAGAGAGAAGTGGATGAGGCTTCCCGCGCCAGCAAGAAGCGCAGCGCGAGTGAAACTTCAGATACTTATTGGAATTACTGGACTTATTGGCCCAAAAGACGTTGTTTCCAACATTGGTCACCTGACTTTGGTGCTAGCTGCTCGGATTTTGGTAAAAAAGTGTTCTCGTTGTCCAGTGTGTGCCACACGCTTTGCTGGCATGATGGTGCCATCTATGCCAATGATGGCGATAGAATTCTTCGTTGGAAACCTGGTGACACTGAACCTCAGGTTGTTGCAGGCCAAGGTGCCAGAGTGGCAGGCACCAATGATCTGGGAAAAATTTGCTCACTGTCTGTTTCGCCGGACGGCAGAATGTTTGTCGCTGATCAGTGCAACAACAGGCTGCTGTGCTTTCAAGGCGGATCTGGAAAGCTGGTGGTTGGTGATGTTGTGGATTTGGTTATGGTCTTTTGCTCGCCCAATGGGACGGTTTACGTGCTGGATCATGAAGGAAGTGCAGTTCAGAAGTTGGTCGGCTCAAGCCTGGAAATGGTGATTGACAGTGCGAATCTGCCTGAAGACCTTCGGTTCAAGTCGGACAGCCTGTTCGTGACCAGGGAAGAGGTCATTTATCTCTGTGATCGCAACGACCGCCTTCTGCGGATCAGCCCAGGGGAGAAAACGATTGTTGTGCTGGGCCATGTCCCCAATCCATATGATGATAGTTTTTCAAGTTTATTTGTGACTGATGAAGGGAAAGTCCTCCTTAGTGATGAGAGCCAGGTGTGGGCCTTCTATCCACCTGACACAACTTTCGTGAAAGTCTTGGACGCTCCAGACGGTTTGGAACCAGGTGCGGTGTTGGTTCAAAACCAGTCCCTCTATGTGGTCATGCATGGCTTTGGCGATCGAAGAGGCGTCTACGAATATTTGCTGCCGCCCAAGTTTCAGCTTTGACTTGCTTTGACAAAAAGGTACAAAAAAGTGACATGGTGGTTTCTCAAAATAGGGGACCCCCTGAATCATCCAATAGTAGTCATTATTAGTAATAAACCATCCATTTTGGGGGTCCCCCATTTTGAGAAACAACTACATTGTTTCTTGTTACAGTTTTGTACGCACTGTAACATTGGCAATGCATGTTGTACCTTGCGAACCAATTATCACGTTGTTGCGATTGCACCTCTTCGGATGCTGACAAGAGTTACCGCAAGCACTGATCAAGCTAGCTTCCTCGGTTCTAGCAGGATTCAGCTTATTGACCATCATTTCTCAATTCGGAATATTCTGGAATGTTTCAAGATGTGTAGTAATTATCTATGTATATTATATATAATATTGATTATCTATACTTTCAAAGATACACCAATGAATATAAATTACTCTAAACAGACAAAAGAACAACATGGCCAAACAATTTCCCAACTGTGGATATACAACAACTATACTTGTCACTGGGAGAGCCATATCAATCAACCCGAATGACGGTACTTGTAGATCGCTCAACATTTATTTGAAAACCAAGGGGCTGATTCATTAGCAGTCCATCCGTTATCCCCATCATTCACCATCACCGACGAGGTTGATCAACCATTTTTTGACCATTTACCACCCAATCAAGTCATTACCATGTGGCACTAGGTGGTTGATCTTGGAAACCATTCATTACAGTCAACCAAGGGGCATTCCTTCGAAAGTCGGAAGCGCTGGATTGAAATGCTGGTTCTGCTGGCTTCGGGGAGCGAACTGCCCTCATAGCCTGACACAATTTCGCGATTGATTTATGGATGAGCGTCACCAAACTCTGGTTGGTGGTTTGATTGACTTTGTTTATTGTCCCAAATGTATTCCCACATAGTGGCTGTTCATTGGTGAACTATGGTCAATAGTGGCCAACTATAGGGGACAATAACCAACAATAGTGGCTGGTTGGTGGTTTGAGGATGACATTTTGCTGATTTTCCCTAGTGGTTATTAACAACTGGTTGCTTGACTGATACTTTTCATAGGGGGTTGAAACCACCAACCAGATGAGCATCACCACAGTACCTTGGACTGTAACTTTGCACTTCTATTCAAACACCAGCCATCATGATCGCTATGCTCTTCTGATGTTTGGCTAGTTAAATACTAGCTACGTGGCTAGTATATCATCATTATAGCTGTTTTATTCCGTTTTGGCTAGCTATTAACTATATGTTCATCTTAACTATATCTGCATCTTCATCATCATCATCATCATCATCATCATCATCATCATCATCATCATCATCCTGATCCTCCTCATCACCCACCCCCTCCTTAACATCACACCCTCTTGCTTACAAGGCTATCTACCAATCGCCCAGCCAGGCAGCGGAAGAGGAGCCGAACTTTGCCACCAACTTCGGTGCACCTTGGCGGCCTTGGCGCAGTAAAGTTATGGCAGTTGTGGCTTCACAGCTGGGTTTCAGTGAAGGTAGCTGGTTGGTGGTTTTAAACCATGGTTAATAATGGTTACTAATGGGGGATCATAACCAACAATGACATGGTTAAACAACTACTGGTTGGTGGTTTGATTGGCATTGTTTGATTCACTAGTAACCATTAACAAATGGTTGGTTGACTAGTATTTTTTATACGGGTCGAAACCAGCAACCAGATAATGTTGATAACCCTTGCTATCAGTGGTGATAATAACACGTGATAATCCTTGTTGATGATAACCCTTGTTGGTGATAATCCTTGATGATAAATCACAGCTGATGTTGGCAATCCTGGATTTTTAGTGTCAATCCTGAGCATGCTCAACGTTGAGCTTCAACATCACCATTATTAGAGTTCATAATCCTTGGTATTTCTTCCCGAGGTAGAGATCAATAATAGTTTTGGAGTGTCTCGATAGTTTCTTGGTGGAAGATCATTATAGATTCACGTGAACGTGTATGGTGTGGGTTCCATTATGGGGTAAGGCTATAATCATTATACACTGCAGTCGGGAGCTAGCTTCAGAGAACCAACCCTTGACAGCCGGGGAGATCAAAACGGCGATCACTTACCAGGAAAATGTTCACAAATAGCAACAATCATTTTCTCAAACAAAAAACATTGATTGTTTCTACTTTAAACAATGATTTGAACTAAGATAGTGGCTGTTTGTTGTTTGTTACTATTTGTTGAACCACATTGAGTCACGTTGAGCAAATAAAAGTTTGAACAAACTGTAATAACAATACACAAAACAGTTCCGAGATGGCCTGTTTGGTTTACATATTCTGCAGCAGACTTCTGAAAAACAATGCTCAGTAATGCTTTTGTTAGTGCGGTTGGGGCTGTTGCTCTTCTTGTGGTAGTGGATAGCATCCCTTGGTAGTAAGGCTTATCAATCATGAGCAACCACCATTTGCCATCCCCAACCGTTTCTCTTGGCAGTAAACACTATCACCATTAACCCTTGGTTGTAAACAGTATAAACCCATGATTAACTGCTAGTGAACCTAGTAAGAGCTACAAACCAATATTAAACTGTTCACCTTTGGCAGGAAACAGTATCACTTCATATCCCATCCTTCCAGCCTTGCTTGTTGGCGCTGGTGCTCTCGGTTTGCGGAGGCCGGGTGGACCTTGGGGCGAAAGAGACCTCCAAAGGAACGCGTCGCTGGGCAGAAATGTTGTTCGCCAAGATGGGTGGCAATGATGGTGAAGTTGGCATGGATCACCCGGATGAAGCATGGTTCAGCTTACTCGAAGCTTACCAGCAACGAGAATCACCAGATGGTTCATAAATCATTTAGATCATCATAAATCAGGATAAATCATCTGAAACATCAAATGAAATAGATAGATTACTTGTGAAAATGCAGCAGGATTTTTCCTGCTTATCTTACCCAGCTCCGGTTGATGGTGAAACTCCGCACCGGCTCGCCTTCAAAGACCTGGCCACACCGAGGCATCATGGCCTTCCAAAAAGGCCAAGGCTGAGAGCCAGACGGAGGTGGGGGGCGCCAGCGTGGCTCAACGGGCCCGGGGTGTGCCAGGGCAGTGATGATAGCGCAACAACAGTGACCTAGGATATAACTAGGTAGAATATGAGAAGATTGCAGGGCATTGGTTTCTTAGTTTGGTTGGTTTGCTTGAATTGGTGACTTGTTATGACTTGTTTGATTGGTTTGGTGGAGATAGACTTCATAGATGTGCCCCCAAGATGAGTAGTCAAGTCCTCGTCAGGTGCTTGAGGATGGTGCCAACGAGTTAGTATGGTGCCAACCATTTGGCAGACTTCACAAGCTGTATAGCATGCGTGGTACATATATATGATGATGGCAAACAATGGACGATAGTCTATAGTGGACAATGATAGTGCTTAAGGAATGAATTTTGGCTAGGATCATATCTCTTCTCTCATATCCATTTTTTACATTGAAATCTCTAAACAAGTGCCTGAAACAAAACAGATGACGGTCCTGTTTGGAAGACTATGACCAATGTTTTTGCCCCTGGAAAGCCGTGCCAGTGCCAGGAAGAGACGCAGCATGATCCAGATCAAGGCTCGCTGCGTCGAGCGTTCCCATGGGTGCCAAGCAGTGGACCCAACGGAAACCTGTAGCCGATGACGGTTGGATTTTTGTTGGTGACGACAATGACTATGGGTCAACAATAACCAACAACAGAGCATACAATGGTTAGTGGTGGTACAAGAGGGGTATTGACCCACAGCCATGATGACCATGGTCACCAACATGATCAGCATCCAAACTGTAGAAATGTGTGACTTTTCTTTTGGATGACGTGTGGGGCAATTTCGTCTCCGGTCGCATTTGGCCAGACTAGTTCAGCTTTCAGACAGGGTTTTTTGCAGGGTCTGAGAGGTTGGAATTCTACAGTTTTGGTTCTTGGATGTACATGGTTGGCCTTGCTTGTGGCCGAGTTTTTGACAAGACACGCCAGCACCCTCCGGTAGATTAACCTAGCAACGGATAATTGACAATTTCCCTATCAAGTATGATGATTCTCCATTGCCACGTTAGTTTGCAGAGGGTAACCGCCGGTAACCCCAACTGCACAAGCATCCCACTTTTCAGGTTCACAGCGGCGACGTGATGCCATGTATCGGGAGCGGCCACCCTCAGCTCCGACACATGCTGCCGCGAGCGCGTCAACGCCAACGTTTCCCGCGTCCGGCGATCGGGGTCGCTGGGCGCGGTTCATGGGCAGTTGAAACGTAGAAGTTGAGAAATGTCGAGAAGCATCGTGAAATCATGTGAAATCTGGAAATGGTTGGTGGAAATCGTGGAATAGATGAGCATCCTGAGCTCATGATTGATTGTACTTATGTTAAATCGCTTAAATCAGTTGAACATCCATGTTGGTGATATTATCATCAAAGGTACGTCACAGTGGATGATTTTGAGAGTAGGGGTGGGTGTGTGCGTGGTATCATCGTCAATTAGACCTGTGAATTGATGCTTCCAATGTGGGCTGGTGACCGGAAGCTGGTGGTCAGCCGCCAAGAGCAGTAGGGGTCGACTCATTGGTGGTCGGAGCCAAGCCGGGGCTCGTAGAACCCCCCAGCCGTTGCTGGCCATAGAGAGAGACTAGGAGGAAGCAGTTGACCTATCAACATGTAGCACCAGCAACTTTGTAGAACATTTTTGTTAACAACTTGGGACCTGTGAGCCCTTCACATTCTTCGGTACCTCAGAACTTTGATAAAGTTGGCCAGGTTTGCGGGGTTGCTAAACCAGAGGCAGAATTTCCCGCAGTTACCCTGGGACTGCCCCAGTTGTACAGGGCCTTCAGCGTGCATGGGTTTGGGCACGTCAAGCGCGGGACAAAAGTAGCTGCAGCTTCTGGTCTGTTTGTGTTCTTCCTGGTCGTGCATGCAAAGTTTCGAGGGCAAGGTTGACCTCACAATGATTCATTGTGTGCAGCTGTATGCACATTGAACTCCGGGTATGACAGGTATCTTAACGGAACTGAAATTACGTGCTGCTAGTCACGACATATCTTACTGGTATCAGTCGGACATCAGCATGTTAGACTGCAAACTGGACATAAGCTTTGTATGTGCCAATTTGCCCGGAGTGCTGTCCTCCTTTCTTCACTATGGATGAATAGGTGCTTCAGGGGAATGAAACACAGAACCTGACTGTGATGGGTTTCCCATTTACATTTGCAGGTTTAGATACATGTGTGGCCTGGGATTTCATGTTGAGTCAAGGCAATGTGAAACTCGTCACGAACCATCATCAACCATAATTGGCCATCATCAACATGCGCTAGCCACGTTTTTCATCCATGGTTCTCACCCATTTGGTCCGCTTGTTTGTTCAAACCACACCATCTTCGGGACAACCCTTTCACAGGCGCTCGTGCCTACTTGAAGCAAATGGACCAAGGTGCTTCGCTTGCAAAATAGCTGCCGTTTGCGTGTGCGTTTCCTGTTTTGGTGCCATTCAGCTGGGCGCAATGGCTTGGATGACACCAGCAAGGGAACACTCCCCTTGCAAGGGCAAGAACCTAGCATGAGCAAGAGCTTAGTTCACCCCGGTTGCTAATCCCAAAACCGTGGGATTTTTAAGGGTTAACTATGCTTAATAGTTAAAGTGGTTATCTATATAGGAGGAAACCAAAACTATGGTAGGTTCAATGTTACATACTGTTACTTTGTTAGGTTTATGCTTCCAATTTCTAGTGTTTGAAACGGATTTTCCTCACACATTTTACCCAAAATCCTTCAATCTAGGCGCCGAAACCTTCAGATCCAAGTCGTGGAAAGACCGAGGATGGCACCCCAAACTCTGGTGCTGAAGGGTGCCCTTTGATAATTTCCAAAGAAGGTGGTGATATTTGTTGGGTTCTGCGTTTGTTGTCAACCTGAGCAGCGTTTATATGGCTGTGGGTCAATATTAACCATCAACTTTTATGTGGGATATATAATAACCAAAATAATAGGGAATACAATGTTTAAGGATGGTACATCGGGGGTACAGGCTTTTGACCCACAGCCATATATTCAGATGCTATGTTCGTAAATGTTCGTTTCCCGGGGTGTCCTTCAAAAGGAATCCGGAAAAATGATAGGATTAAAGGCACAAATGATACAGCACCCGTGGTTGATACCCGAAAACCGTAACCATAGGTGCCTGTGTTATACACAATTGCATGCCTGATTTACACGCCCAGTTCTTAGATTGGTCTCGGAGATCTCAACCCATCGTGGGAAGGCGTCCAAATCATCCAACGTATTGAGGGTGGATCTCCTAAAGATAGAGAAATCTGTGTTTTTTTTCTCAAAGTAGGAATCCCCTAAAAGTGCTTGGTTTACTATGAGTATACATGATTAATAAACTGGATGATAACTGGGGGCACCCCCAGCGATTCAGAAACCGCCCTATGGAGAACAGGATCCCAACTGATTTGATGATCTAGTGAGATCCGTCCAGACCCTTGGCCTCGGTGATGGTATGGCAGGATAAGGCTGTATTTTTTCAGGGTTGGCTGACTCCAACAGACAAGTACGGTTCTGACATGTTCTGACTGGTTGTTTGCACACATTATTTCGCCACTATGAATTCCATGGTTCATGATGAATGAAGATGATTCCGCCATGGCCACAAAATTGGTGAATTGTTTGTTACATCATGTGAGACTCAAACAGACCTACACACCCATATTGGAAGACACAGCGCCAGACCAACCAAGGTCTCAAGCACTTTCTGGCAAACTTTCCCACGGAGTTCCAGATTGAGGGCAACAAAGGATGTAGCTTGGAGCAGAAGAAGAGATGGGCAGTGTGTATGGGCAGCTTATTAGGCAACTTATTTAAAGATCGTCCAAGCACTGCTGAAACCCAGTTGATGACACAGGCATGTCCCAGCAGCAGATTCAACATTTTAAGACTGCGTGGTGAATTGTCCGGCCCGATATGCGCTGAATGGAGATGCTAACGTACCCAGATAAGATCACATGCAATTTGGGTGTTCTACCAATAATTCAATATGATTCATGGTATGATATGCCTATCATTTTATGCCAGCCAATTATGATCATCATTAACCAACCAGTATTGACCACATCGATCATCATCAACCCTTAGCTATCATCAATGATTGCGCCATTGCGCCATCACATTGTACGCTTAGAACTTTTGTTTCACGTCCTGAGCGATTGATTATGAGAGTCAAACACCACTCGTTGGTCCTTCACTGTTGGGAAACATCAATCAGAAACAAATTTGCACAGCTACAAGGTGGGATCCTAGCAGTTATAAGTAGGGTTATAGATCCCTGTAACTGGTAGTTAACCCTACTTAATTTGATTATAAAGCAACTTATAAGTGGTTGGGGGCCCACCTTGTAGGCACCAAACAGATGCTTTGCAGCAATGGTACCATCAGCTTCAGAGGAAAGCTCGAGGAAGCCCCAAGCAGCTTGTACCACCTGGGAGCATGTCAGAGGTAGCTGCAAGGCTGCAGAATATGAAGCGATGAGCATGTGGAAAAGCAAAAGGAGCATTAGCAAGTTGCATGGATGCGAAAATCCAAGCACCATGGTTAATTAATAAACGTCCATCATTATGAGATTATAATGATCGTCATTGACCATGAAAAACATATCATCATCAATCATTTTGCCAGCATCATTCGGCAACCATCACTTCTGAGTCCCAAACATAATCATTACCAATCACTACTCACCATTCATTCGCCGTAGGCCGTAGCCATTATGAAAGCCACTTGTGAACCTTTAAGGAGTGACAAATGGTTCATGTTCCCAAATAGTCGTGTATCAAACAGTAATTAAGCATCATGATTGTCAAACGTGTTTCCCAAATCCATGGCAAACGTGTTTCCCAAATAGTCGTATATCAAACGTGTTTCCCAAATCGTCGTATATCACTTATTGTCAATCACTACCAATGATGAATCATGTCATAAGCCGGAGTGATCTGAGTGATTCCCACAAAAGACAATGCCCAACTCACAATTGGTCACCAGGTTGGGCATGGCCAACATGAACAATCCACGTGTGCCACAGATCATTACCACAACTGACCACCAGAACAACTTGTCGCCAAGCAACTGGGTATCCCCGTGGCCGAGGTGAGTATGTTGCTTACACCCCGAGCCAGGTTCGGTGATGTGAGATGTCGTGGTTGATAGTGGCTGGTGGTTGGGAGGCTTTTTGGAGCCATAGAGCTAATACGGAAGCCAGGAGCGGCCCCCGGCCCTTCACGCAATGGTAGAGGTTGCCAACAGTCATAGGATTTGGTGAAGCAGAATATCCAGGACTCTAGCTGCCATCATTCATGTTGTGGTTTCCTGATGTTTCTCCAGTAAATCAATCTATAGTTATTGCCCAACCCTAACATTTGCTGGTTAATTGCTGGTTGATGGTTGTTGACAATGGTTTAGTTTATGATGACTAGTGATGACTTGTAAGCAGAGGTGTTGCCAATCATGGTGAATAACGCTTGATACAGGTGACCCTTTGGTAATCTAACATAGCAGTAGACATTTTTTTCATTTTTATGTTTGACTACCGGAGGGAAATCATTGTATTTATGGCCCATTTATGGCTGTAGATTAGGAGAATGGTTATTGCGTAGTTGTCTCGAACATCAATTAATTAATTACGCATATTCGGTAGGTAGCTTTCATGATACTTTATCAATGCTCAACAAGGGGTTTCACAAAACCAACGGTTGATGATTCGTTGTCTACCAGAGGATGCACACCTTCCCTTTCATGACTGGTAGTCAAGATGGCTGTGGGTGGAGGTCTACCCTGGCACATGCCTACTCGCCATGATCAGTCACTGGCTACAAAGGCTAAGTCGGTGTTTCCCAAAAAAGGGGTACCCCCAGTTTTCATCCAATATCAAACATTCATAGTATGAAACTCACCATATTTTTGAGGTAACCCGCAGCTATCAAGAAACGACATTTGGTAGCACGTATTAGCGTCTATAAACAATTTTTACTACACCCCCATTTATAGCAAGAAAATTGATGTTACTAATTTGAAACTAAACCTCCAGCTATGGATGTTACCAATGGTTTCTGGCTCCCCAGACCCGTGACCCGATCTGGTTTTTGTGGTGGACCAAGACTATAGCGGATTTCCACGCGGGATTTCTCTGGATTTTAGAGCAACAAAGCAACCACTTGGGCCTTGGGATGGGACATACCCGTGCCCATTTGAATGTGTGAGGTCATAGCAATGCTCATGGTGAGTAGATATTGATGGTAGGGGATCATGACCAAACCAATCATGCAAAGAGAATCAAGGTAATTCACAGGGTTCAGATGAGTTTATTTGTACACCATAGGTACCCCCAACCATCCCCAGGCATGAGAAGGTTTTCTTTGTTTTTCTGGGGGGAAACCGCCAAGAATATGGGCGTCTACCCAATTCATTGATAGTTTCGTACTATGATGTTCATGGTGAGCGCTGGTCCCCCAAAACAACTAGTGGATGTCATCGTGGCATCATCATTCCTGTCGATCTGGTTTACATAAGTCTGGAATCTTTTCGGTATCCAAAGCATAAATAGCCACGGTGATCAATCATGAACCACCAATTTACCACTAGTTGACCATAATTGACCATCTCGGACCACCGTGAATCATTCTTCCCTTGTGGTTATCATTGTTGGTTGCCGATTAATCATTTCATTATTCATGATTCACCACTAGTAACCAACAACTTGAATCCCAGCCTTGGGGTTGAACATGGAGCATCTTATTGTGCCGTTCTGTGGAGGCGGTACCATTTCAAGACAGGGATCTGAGATCATCCAATGTACAGCATTTTTTCACCAGCATCCGCGCAATATTTACCAACACAATCATCAATCAAAATGTGACATGTCTACCATAGACATGTCATAGCCAATGGCTACCATCAAAACTAATCAGACCTGAATAGGTACAAATGTACATACATGTAACACTGTAACACCCGTAAGCTTAGGGTTCATGCCGGGGGTTTCAATCCCTCATAATGTTAACCCAGCATTAATAAACCCGAGGTTTATTTTTTGCGGGGGTTATCATTTTAATGGAAAATCCAAGGCTTTTAGGGGATAGCCCCTATTTAATTATCAATATTAATCAACATGGGATAACCACGGATAACCCCCATTGATCAACCAGGGGTGAACATTGAGGAAGGGCTAGTCCCTGGTTACTGCCTTGAAGCCCTCAGGAGGTGCTGGCGCGTTTGTTGGGAGCTCATTTCCGTGACATGCAGAGCTCCGGCTTCCGTGACCAGCTGTGAGGTTTCAAGACAACGGATATAAACTCCATATACCTGGATGGCTTATACCCAATAACTTAGGTTTTTAGTGTTTTTGGGATATGATTGATTTACCATATAACCACTAAAAATATTTTTTATCAAGGGATCTATAAGCCACCAAGATACTATAAACAATTGAAGCTGGATATAGCAAGCTGTTATATTTAGTATTTCAAGACAGATATTTCAGACAATACAGCTTACGGCAGTATATATAAGCTTATCACAAGCTGCTGGATAAACAAACCACAGCAGAATGATAGAAACTATGAATACTATAACCTACCCCATTGGAATTCAACGATCTAAACTCCAGGAGAACTTTGTGAAGTGTAAAGAAATCCAATTCCACCATTCGAATCACCAGGAGATCGTCAGGCCTCAGAGCAACAATGACTTGCAGGGTGAGCATCCACCAGCACCCTCATCAGGGTCGAAGCTGCCCTGATCCACGGCCACCCAGGGAGGAGAAGGCTCCAGCCAGTCCTAAGCAAAGCAAGTCTCCACCGGATATTGCAAGGCCAGGTATGGGAATCTGAAGCCTCAGATTTTGCAGCAGCAAAGCTACCAGTCAAGGGTCGCTAATGTGAGCAGCCACGTCTAGCTCCTTTCCAAACATGCAGAAGTATCATGGGCCAACAAGTGATGTCATGCACCAACATGCTTGAAGCCTTGTTTTCAATACAGCCCTCGCAATGTTCGGTTTTGGTTCTTCACAGGTGTGTTGTGGTTGCTGACAGCCACGAAGTTACCATCCGGCACCAGGAGATTTGTATTCCAGAGATGTGTTCTCTTGGAGATCGCTTGAGAACCGCCCCCAACAGAATCCCTCCAAAATCTGGCGTCCAAACTACTTGGGACCGCTGTTCCAGTTGCAATGATTATTTGGGGCCTTCTCAAAGGTATGCAACCTTTTTTTATTGATTGAACCCAGATGTTGGTGGCCCCCCAATATTGACTTGTGGTTATAGCTCGCAGTTTGCTGTTTCCACTTTTGAACTCATCTATGTTATCACAAAACCATGGATTGACTTTATGCTCATAACCGCCCAAGTATGTTGTAGTTATTTTTTGCTTTTACTTGCACACAATTCGTTGTACTCCAACTCTTTTCTTTTTCCCAGAGATGTTGGCTACATGTTTGTGGGTTGCACCATTAGATGTACAATTCAAGCATGACCATGTTCATTTCACGGAGACTCGTTTGTGGGTAAAACCATGTAAGCCAACTTGCTTTGTAGCTGGGCCAGGATTTTCAGTCACAAAACTGCAACTTGTTAAGGTAAACGCTTTGGAACTATGTTAATTGAGTTGCATAAATTGTAAATCACCAACTTGCTAAGTTGGCTAAAAGCTAAAATCCCCAACATTTGTCCACATCTTAAGTTGCTTGATGCCTTCCGAAACAACTCCGCATTTGAACCAATCACCAAGGGACTGTTGAGGTCACAAGTGGCCAGCAAACAGCACCAGTCCTCCCAGCGGCGCCCCGCAGTTCTGGACGTGTTCCAATGACTCCGAGCGATTGGGGGACGCCTGCTGCGACGCTCGGATGAAGGGAAAACAGGGGCGGCTGAGGGCAGGACGGGCCTTCTGGAGGCGGGAAATCAGCAGCTTGGGACAGGTTGAAAGGTTCGCTATACATACCACGACGGTGGTAAACAATGGTTAGAGTGAAGAAGGATGTTGGTGGTGGTTGATGATGGTGGTTGATGATGGTGGTTAATGATGGTGGTTGAAATTTTTTTTGTAAACAATGGTAATTATAACTTATAACAATGTTATATATGACAGTTACATTTATGCATATCTAGTGATATTAGATGGTCATAAAATCATAGTTCAGGGTTATGATTATATGTAGGTTTCAGGGCTATAGTTCAGGGATGTTGATGGTGGTTGATCATGGCTGCAATTCTGGTTATTTTTCAGGGCTACTATCACTGTGATGGTTATTAATGCTCAATGGCCTGTCAATCATGTTAACCAAGCACTGATGATCAATAATGATTAGTGGAGACGAAGCTATAAGCCATCAATTTTACCATGAACTTTCTGTTGATTTACTAATTCCGAAAAAAAGTGGTGTTTTGGTTATTATAGATACAGCTAGGTCTCAAGACAGCTCAGATCCCAACACTTCTGTACCAGTCGTCTATTCATAGCGGATGTGAACTGCATTGGTTATGATCCGGAGCAATGCGGTCCGGCGATAAGACATTGTGGAACCATCGGATTGCAAACCAAATAACGTGAGTCAACTCTTCATTTTTTGGTTTACAAACCAAAATAACTTGACGTTCTGGTGATGGACAGTGTTGCCAAGTTCTGGTTGACAACATTTGACATTTTGTGCGTCAAAACTGAGGTCAGTGGGAAACGGGCTGGATACGGTTGCGAGTGGTGGTCAGCGGGGTGATGATCACCTGGATATACAAAGAATCCTATGGAGAAATCATCAGTGATGAAGTTCAAGCAATCTTCCCTTGAGGCTGGGATTTGTATATCTTGGTGATACAAATCCCTTGATTGGTTCCTATGGAGAAATCCATTGAACTTCAAGCAATCACAAATTTTGAGTTCACCAGTTTGGAAGGGACCTTGACCCAAGACCCACTGGAAATGTGACCTGGCCAGGTTGAAGCGAAGTGTAGGACAGCCCATAGAGACGTCAGCACATCAGATTTTGGATGCCGCCGGCAGGTCGCAACCACCTAAACAACCCGAACCAGTGCCGAAATCCAGCCGAAAGCCAAACAAACCCAGCGAAGCCACAAGGGCACAAAGTCCTCAACGAACCAACTCAACCACCCAACCAACTCAACCCACCCAACCAACCAACTCAACCCATCTAACTCACCCAACCAATCAGCTGAACCAACTCAGCACCAAGGCCCCCGGCGGCGAATTTCATGCCTCCCTGGCCGGCTGGAGCAGGCGCCAGGGGTGTGGCCCAGGGTGTCAGGGTAAGCCATACGGCCATAGGAGACCCAAAAGCTATGGTTGGTTCATTACAAGTACCAGTGTATAGTATATGTATATATATATATATATATATCTGCTGGTAATTTCCAAGATTCCAAGATCATGACAGTTTACAAGTACCATGAATGGTTGATAAACTGGAGGATTTGGGGGTGCAATGGGGTGCCTCTACTTTGAGAAACCACCATATCAAAAACCATCATGAACCATGACGCAGTGGCATTAATCGCTAGTTTGGCTGGATCCTATGACAATCCTGAATCCTGACTCGGATTCTTACTAACCACCAATCTAGTAAGCATCATGACTTGTTGCAAATCAGCCACTATTAACCCTCATTGACCCTCATGGACCATCAGTGATCATGATGAAACAATAAGTAAATATCCAACCATCATTAGCAATCATTAACCATCATGAACAGCCGGTCATCAACCACTATCAACTATTAACTATGATGAACCACAATCAATCATTGGCAGACACTAATCACTAACCATCATTGACCACCAGAAATCACTACCATGACTGGTTGGTGGTTTGATTGGCCTTCTTAATTTTCCAAATGTCTTACCAAACGGTTGGTTGACAAGCATATTGAACATGAGGGGGTGGTTCAACCACCAACCAGATGATGGTTGCTCAATAATAACCATCACTACCTGGGTAGTATACAATTAATTTCTGGTAATCAACCGTTATTAGAGCCATCATTCACCATGATGATTCTACGCAAAGCCTCACATTTCAAGGACTCGAAGTGCTGCCCTTCTCCGCTGAAACGGTCACGTTTGTTCCAGGCCCTGTTCCAAGCGCTGGAGGTGTGCCGCAAGGTGGAGACATGAATGCCACTGGGCGACGAGATGCGATGCTGGTTTTGGAAGTTGGTGAACCGCTGTGGAGATGATGGCTGGTTCATGATGGTTCATGCTGGTTCGCGATGCTAGTGATGGTTAATGATGGTTGGTGATGGTTAGTGATGGTAATGATGGGTGGTGAATGGTCAATGATGGGTGGTGAATAGTTGGAAGGCTTTGGGGAGCTAATTCTTGACTCATTGCTGGTTCGCTGTTGTCGAAGCTGTCAATGGCTGGTCATCGCTGATTAATGAAGTTGTCATTGATGATGGGTACATGTTACTGATTGATGATGGTTTGGATGATGCTTACATCCTGATCGCTGGTTCCTAGTTGGCAGTAACTGGTTGCCTTTTTTTTTTTGCAATGTTCGGGGCCGAACCCAGATGGTGATATGTCGTCGGCCAGTGATGGATCACCAGAGTGATCTTCATGGTTTGCCCCTGGTTCCAGGAGGATGCTGATCGGTAGATGCGGTTCACGATGTTTCAGACATTGGTTGATGATGGTTAATGATATTAATGATGGTTAATGGTGCTCGCATAATGATGGTCAATGGTGGTTACTAGCTGGTTTAGATAGCTGGTAAGATCATTGTGATCACGGCTTGCACCAAAACATTGATGAGAAGATGGCCGGCTGGTAGAAATATACGTGTGTTCGTTGTGGTTCAAATTGGACCGTAGCAACTCAAGGTGCATGATATCATGGTGTACATACTCATTGGATGCTCATGTAGCACATTCACCATGTCCGACAATTGGGTGTAGTTCACCCGCAAAAAAACCTGAATTTTCACGATGCTCAGATGCCACAAGCCCAACTGGAAACAGATCATCATTAAGAATCAATCGGGCAACTGTGCCAACCATTTCCCAACTTTACCAAAAATCGTCAAGAACAAGATTTAGCCAAAACACAATTAGCCACCACTTGGCCAACTATGAACAACAACCAACCGTCAGCCAACCATCAACCATCAACCAACCATCAATCATCAATTATTAATCATCATGAACCATCATTTACCATCAGTAACATTCTACCACCCACCCAACCACTCATCCATCAACCAACCATCTACCAGCCATTCGCCCGCCCTTAACCCATCATGGCCTGTCCGTAGCTGTGCTAAGGCTTGGAATTCCAACAACTGGGCGGCTTTGGCTCAGCTAGGGTGCCCGGGGACAGCGTGCGGGGTCGTTGATGGTGGTTGATCTCTTGGGCTGTTGTCAACTTGGTTGATTTTTTCGATTTGTTTTTCGGATTGTTCGATTTTTTCGGATTTGTTCGATTGTTTTTTTTCTGATTTGTTCGAATAGACTTGGGTGACCATCATTCGTTGATGATGATCAGCTGGTTGTCAAAGCACCTGGTCAATGATGCAAACATGCCCGACAATGCCATGAAACTGCAAAAAAACAGCATGATTACCTCTCGGCAAATGAACCTGGAAAGTTAAACAACCCATTTTTCCATGGGTAAACCATGAGAGATGGTGCATGTTCAACTTTTAGTTTGGTTTACCAGAGTGTAAAGATACAAGAATTTGGGTGAATGATGGCCGGTGGTGGTCAATGACCGTGTGAATGATGCGTAAATCAGCTGGGATTCATGATGAATGTCAGCCGGTTCACGTTGGTTGATGCTGGTTCACGTTGGTTGATGATGGTTGATGATGGTTGATGTTGGTGAATCTTGGTTGATCTTGATCTGGTATTGGTTTAGGTTGGTCCATGACCAAGAACCACCAAGAATTAACAGTAATTAGGAACCAACAGAATTGAAGGGTATGACAACGCATGTCAACGCTATAAGTGGTTGATTAAGGAAAATGCCAATGCTACCCAGAGGAATGTCTTCCATCCAATTGTTCCTGCTGCCTTCCCTCAAAGTTACACGGTGGTTTATAACCCAGAAAGCTACAAAGTGATGTCGGCCATGACTGGTAGTTTGTTAGCCTCGTACTGAACCAACGTGGCCAACTGAGGGGCCCATCATAGGTTGCGAAAACCATTGACCAGAGCCTGCTGCATAGCTAGGTTGATCACTGTTACCCACCAATGCTGACCTGCACGAAAGACAATTTATTGGCACTGTTCATCAGTAACAATTTCCGATCGCCAACACACGATTCACCTTGAATCAACCAAAACAATCGTAAATTGACCATGAGACATCCAACCACCGAGCGTGAACCAATCATTAATCAACCATTATCCAACCATCAACCAACCAAATTACCAACCATTCACCAACCATTCACCAACCATTATCCAACCAAATTACCAACCATCAACCAACCAAATTACCAACCATTCACCAACCATTCACCAACCATTATCCAACCAAATTACCAACCATCAACCAACCAAATTACCAACCATTCACCAACCATTCACCAACCATTATCCAACCAAATTACCAACCATCAACCAACCAAATTACCAACCATTCACCAACCATTCACCAACCATTATTCAACCAAATTACCAACCACCAACCAAATTACCAACCACTAACCAACCATTCACCAAGCATACACCAACATCTAAAGCCCCAAAGATGGCCCGTAGATCCCTACACTTCTGATGCGTTGCGCCGCACTGCTCCAGGCAGCAGGGGCAGTTCCAGCAATGGCAGCAGCAAAACCAGGGCGGCTCAGCTGAGCGTGGGCCCATGGGTGAAATGACCCAATGTTTTTGTATTAACTAAGTATTGACTATGATTTGTTTATATTGACTATGATTTGTTTATATTGACTATGATTTGTGTTTAACTAGTATTGGTTATATAATACAAGTCATGGGTGAAATGTTTGTATCAATGCAAAATGATTTTGTATTAACCATGACTTGTATTAACTAAGTATTGACTATGGCATGGCGTGGTTAAGCATTGTAAAATGATTTGTGATGGTATATGCATGGTTAAGTATTGACTATGGCATGGCTCATGGATGGTTAAATAATGAACTGATGTGAACTGAACCACAGCCACATGGTTAAGTATTGACTATGGCATGGCTCATTGATGGTTAAGAAATGGTGGAGCAATGGTTGATTGATGGTTGATTAGATAGTTTCCCTGCTGGATAGTATCAGTCATAGTAGGCAGGGATAGGCATTGATGGTCAATAGTGGCCATGAATCACCAGTACCATTGATAAATGCCTAATGGTTACTGCTGGTGGTTTCCTGATGATTGATCATCACTTAGGATGGTGCTCGTACCACCATGGATGTGCATCTGAAATGCAGCAGTTCACCCAGAAGTGTTCCGACGATGGTTGATGCAGTCGAGAAACACCATAGGCATCCCCGTCCATCCATGATCTATGGCAACCATAGCCATCCCCGTTTATCCCAACCATAGTCATCCCCGTTCATCATCAGTTACCATAGTCTTTGGCAAACTTCGCTGCCTGGACAATGCAGACAATGCACCATGCAACTTGATGGTTTATCGGAATGACCACGGCGCAACCAGCAAGGAGCTGATTACCACAGCGAAAGCTGCACAATAATCTTGACACCAAGCAGAAGCCAGCAAGCTGTGGATATGGGTAACCTTAGCGGGGTACCCTCGGCAGTTTTCTGTTTGAATTGGTTGCTAAGGCCCCAGTCATGAAAACATGACATGTTAGGGTCCTTCTGGAGTCATGAACTGTCCCTAAATGATGACATTTGGATTTTTGGGTGCACACGATTTTTCCCGTAGCAGGCAGCGCCATGAGAACGTTGGGGCAAACACAAGAAACAATCTGCTGGCACATGACACAGGCCCCAAAATGCCCCCACGGAAAGGAAAAGAAAGAACAGAGACCTTCCAACATTCATAGATTTCGCAATCATTGTAACAAGGGACTGCCAGCTAAGTAGATTTATAACTGGGGTTAATCAGAGTGAGTGCTGCCAGTTCTTGTAGATCAAACTTCTGGCGTTCAATGACGAATCTTGAGGCCCAGCGTGTATCAAAGTCTGACGCTGCCAAGGCTGGAACTACGGATGGCCAACAGAGGAGGCGCCAGACCTGCACAGGTGGTGATCTCCCCACAAGGTGACAATGAATTGGAGGTTCAATGGGCACCTGGTGGGGAGATCAGTGGTATTTACTAAGGTTATGTACTAAGGTTATTTGCTCAGGTTGCTTACTAAGGTGTTTACGAAGGCAGATACAAATCTAAGGTTATTTACTAAGGGATCCGAATGAATTGGAATAGTTTGGATGGCTTATTGACTTGGGAATGGACAGTTTTGAATAGGTCGTTGGTTTGAATAGTCCTCGTAACATGTCACACTTGTTGAGATACAAACTATATGGTTCCGATACATTTTGACGTACACGTGCAAGTTTATTTATCAAAATAGTCATGCATTATTTGTGCTGTAGTTAAACAAATTCAAAACATTTGGACTATCACGTTAACAGGGTTATTAGATAGCCTAGCCTTGACTGGTTGACGCTATCCTAGTTAAATAGTTTAACTCGCTATTTTATCCCCTAGTGAAGCTTACTACCCCAGATACATAGCGTCGACTCTTACCCAATGTAGCTCGGGGTGAGCACCTTGTCTTGACCCTTCAAGCCTATGCAACTGGTGGGCCACTGATGATGCTTGATGCTGGTGTGTGCACCCAGAAAACTGCCGAACTTGGCTTATAATATGGTTATAACCATAGATAATTGTCAATAATAGGGTAAAATACCATCAATCACGTGGAATATGCCAGCTATAAGGTGGTTTCTCGAGCTATCCCAAAGCTATGGTTGGTTTAACACAGTAAATGGTTAATAAACTACTAGTAGATGATTTGGGGGGTCCCCGCCCTACATGTTTTTGAGATCCAAATGGTCACCTGAGATGCTTTAGTTGGATCATGGGATCCATGTGATCCTTCAGCCCCGGTCCGAGACCCCTCCTCTGATCGCCCGGGTCATCCCTGTCCTGCGACAGGGCAACGCGAACGGCAACATGAATTTTCTGGACCCGCAAGGTTGGGTCGGGAGCAAAGATGTTGCCAGGTACAATGGACCTATTAACAAATAGGTTGGGATTGTTACCAAATAGGCATTGTTAATGGGTTACCAAATAACTAATCCCTCATAAGATCAAATAGGTTTAGTAGGGATTGTTAATAGGTTACCAAATAACAAATCCCTCATTTAGGCAACCTATTAACTAATCCCTAACAACCTATTTGGCAACCTATTAACAAATCCCTCATTCTTTATTGCCAAATAGGTTGGCTTGGGGTTGTTACTAAAGGTCTGGAGGAGCAAACCAATGGACTTGTTAATCCCTTTGCTTCCACTTACCATGATAGTGGGTCACCAGATGGTTTCTACCATTGTTGTTTAGGGTTGGTTACCTACGACAATTAATGGCAACTGGAAGCCAAGGGAAACATAGACATAGAATTTTGCTTTGGTGACTTGAGAACGGTCTACCGACAATGCTTCACGACAGTTGAGACTCGTTGTTGTCTTGGCGACGGCCAAGTTCCTGCCACCTGGAAGCCGTGGTTGGTTGACTTGCCCAACTTCCCCATCATTAGCCGGTACTGATCAAACGTATGCCGGCAATGTTCAGCATTGATTTGGTAGTTTCTCAGAATAGGAGTACCCCCAAATCATCCATTGATTGTCATTTATAGTAATAAACCAACCATTTTTAGGGTTCCCTATTTGGAGAAACCACTATTTGCCTTTGATTGACCACTACCTAACCACTTCCTTGAGCAACAAATCCACTATTCACAAGCATAGACCAGCATATAAATTCGTTAGTGAAAGACTAAGACCATAATTAAAACAAACATTGAACCAACAGATCCTGCGGTCGCAGTATATATATATAACTATATGTATATATATATATATATATATAAATATAAAATATACACCGCCAGAAGCAACAAACAATCAGCCCATCATTTATAACCACTAGTTGTAATCTATCCTTTCCAAATATAGCCATTAGCTGCAACTACTGGTTTAACCTATCAGTTAGGCTGCAACCAATGGGGAACCCCATGCACAACCCATAGTATACCCATTAGTTCATCTATGGGTTGACCACATCCTACGGATAACCTTGAACTGACGGCTAGGTGTAGCATATTGCAGCCTATAATTTAATGAATTACAATCTATACCCATAGCTTCGGCGACACAGATCCATTGGTGTGACCAATTATAACCGCCAAAATCCATGAGTTGAAGCCTGAAGCATAGCTAAACAGCATTTGATTCCATCACTTACAACCAGTTGTAACCACCAAACCATCCAAATCAATCAGTATCCATCAGTTCAAAAGACCTAACACACGTAAATCCATCAGTTGTAACCACCAAACCCATGGAAATCCATCAATTCTAAGCACCAAACCCATGGAAATCCATCAGTTTCAATCACCAAACCCATGGAAATCCATCAGTTCCAACCGCCACTTCACCACTCACCGTCCCGCGCTAAGCCATCGCCACTGCGGTGTTCTACGGCGCCTCTGCTG
>VSDK01017319.1:302213-355906 GCA_009767595.1 Symbiodinium kawagutii | reverse complement strand
TGGCTGCCATGGCGGCTGCCAGTGCACAGGCACCGAACGGGTGGCTGGGATGAACCCAAGGTTCGCGAACAAAATCATGTCTACATATACGATAGTTATAGTAATAGTTTGCTCATACTTAGTATATTATAGTAAGTAGTATTAGAATAGAATAGTTCTAATAATAGTAACAATACTATAGCAATAGTAATAGTAGTCCTATGATTAACAATAGTAATAGCTACGATGAATTACTATTCCGGGAAAAGTATTACGTCTACAATGTTCTATCGAGTACTATGTCTATAGTACTATCATATATAGTAATAGTAACAGCAATAGTACTAGCATATATAGTAATAGTAGCAGTACTCAGCATAGTTAGTATAGTACTAGTTATAGAATAGCAGTAGCAACAATGGCAACAGTATAACAGTTATACTGTATAACTTATACACTAATAATGGTAATAGTTGTGGTTCAAACTACTATTACTAACCTGTGAACCCCTGAAAGAAGCAGTTGCCACTTCAAGCTGATGGTGTGGTATGCTGCTACTGGTTTGTCAGGTGTGGCGCGCAGGCAAACTTTGGATTGACCAAGAGGCATAGTCATGTCAACAAGGTGAACCCCCAACCAGTTACAAGTTGGTTTATAACTAACTAAACTTTGGTTAACTACCAGTTTTAGGTTTTATCACCCAACTGGCTGGTGGTTTGATTGACATTTTTGTACGTTGACGGGGTTGAAACCACCAAGGAGCTATAGAATTTGTCAGCAAATGTTACTGCCTACATGGTCGGGGGTCCAGAGTTTCGCCCAAAAACGGGTAGTTCACTTCCCAACAGTTCGACTAGTCTGTTCATTTCGGGGGTGTGGCGAGCTGGGTCAATATTAACAAACCAATGATGGAGGTTAATTAATAACCAACAAATTCTACGGAAAACAATGGTTAATGATGGGGGAACCAGGGGTACAGGGTTTTGACCCATAGCCATTTCGGGAACGTGAAACGCCCGGAGTATTGCAGAATTGACCTTCAGCCACATCAGCGTATCAATTTCGAAAAGCCCTGCAGAGAAGTGACGTTAACCCCCGATAAGCTCCACGGCTCAAAATGTAAAGGCCCGATCCATACCCCGTGCCCACATGCGATTCATACCCCCGATTCATACCAAAGTGCAGGTGATCCAGACGGATCCATACATCCGGATCACCGCGCGCCGATCCATACCCGTTTTTTGAGCCATACCCATATGTTGCCAACAAATCTGATCATTTTAGAGGTCAATGAGTCAGTAAATATGCCAGCACCATGGAGCACCAGTCACGACCCACCTATAACCAAGGTTATACCCACCTCTCACATCCTCTCACCATCCTTTGCCATGGATTTCACCTGGTTAACCGCTGTTGCTGGGACGTTGTCAGGCTGGGTATACGCCTGGACCCCAGACCCGGTGAGATTGACTTGAGGCATCGATGCTTAGATGGGTAGGTCAATTGTTGGGCGCTAGATTCTTCGTCACATCTTTAGCCGATGTTGGATGCATGGATAGGTGGATGGATATTGATATATATATATATATCAATAGAACAGACCAAGACTATTAATGATACTAGACATATCTGATCTACTAAGATAGCAGAACAAAGATAAAGAAACAACTTGAATTAGTTTTTTTGTTCAATTTGTTCAGATACATGGAGATTTCCAGCATAGAATTGCTCAATCATTCTGTGCAGTATCTAGCACTTTAGTCTATTTGCCGTCTCTGTTCCAAGTAGCGGTATATCAAACAAAAAATGCCACATCGGTCTAGCAAGTCAGGTGGATATTTCAACTGCTGAACTACCAACCAAAATGGTTGACAACCTATAATTGATGATAGATTCACGATTCACTACCAGATTTAGATGGTGTTGAGTCACTTGAGACTGCAAAATGGATAGGAGTGGCTCATGATTAGAAGGATCGCTATGGCTCGACACTTCACCTCAACTGATTGAGTACCAGAATTCAATCAGCTGTTGAAGCAGAACGTCCATGGTGAATCAAATCAGTAGTCGCCATCCCCAGTCGTCATCCCATTCATTCATCCCAGTTGGTCATCACAGCTGTCATCCCCAGTCGTCACCCCACTCATCATCCATTTCGGTGTTTCTGAAAATAGGGGTACCCCCGGCGATCATCCATTACAAATCATTTATGGTAGTAAACCTAGCATTTTTTG
Organism: Symbiodinium kawagutii; assembly: GCA_009767595.1. Taxonomy (NCBI): domain Eukaryota; class Dinophyceae; order Suessiales; family Symbiodiniaceae; genus Symbiodinium; species Symbiodinium kawagutii. Next base: position 353,693 of record VSDK01017319.1, on the reverse strand, counting down.
GGGTTCCCGAATTTGAGAAACCACCATTTGTCATCATCCCAGTTGGTCATCACAGCTGTCAGTCATCCCATTCATCATGTAACTCTCATCATCCAGTTGTCATCATCCTAGTTGTCATCCCCAAGTCGTCCATGCCGTTTGCGGCTCACCGTCGTAGTCATCGCCCAAGAGCTCCCTGCTGGGCTTCCCAGCTGCGTCGCATCCCAGGGCACCCAATGTGGCCGCGGCTGCGCCCGCGCCAGGTGCGGGGAGAGTAGCTCTGGAAGTTGGACCCAGAGATGGATGGCATTTTGAGGTCATGAAGCGTTTCTATGATATCCATTAATATGGATGTATATAGACTTCTAGATGATATTATGTATTAAGTGTGTATAGATGATTCTGGATGTAGATGATTATAGATGCTTGATATCTGGATATGAATGTGTATAGACTATAGATGATTATAGATGTATATAGATGAATAGAGATGCTTATCAACCGTTTGTATGATGATATAGATGCATATGTCTTGTTGATGGTTTTGTTCAGGCTTGTATCCACCACTTGGTGATTGATGATGATTATCCACTATTGACCATCATGAACCATCATATATGATATCATAATATGGGCGTTTCTCAAAGCAGGGGACCCCCCAGTTACTATTAGTGCTGGAAGTCGCCTCGATGTGTTGTAGATCCACTCCTGACTTGGGGGAAACATGTTAGGGAAGTCACGTCGACTTGCGTTCAGCTTGGGGAACAGAAGTGTCATAATCATGTTTCCATGCGAAATGTATATGAGATATAGTTATTCCCGTGGTGTTTGCTGATGGCTAGAATGTATAGTTTTGGTCAACTTAGTCAACATATTGCTGCGTTCAGCTTGGCGAACCACGACTGTCATGACAACTTTCTATGTGTCAGTGAGATCATTTGTTTATGACTATAACCTTGGTTCCATTGTGTTTCATGTCATGTTTGATTCACTTCACTGTTGTAGATTGTTATGCCATTCTTGTTTGCCAACCATGGCTCATCACTCTGCCTGGCGCGGATCAGCGGCAAGAGCATTCAGAGAATTCAGGGAGCATGCCTTTTTGAGTCGTTCACTGGTATGGCTACTAAGGGTATAAGTAGGAACAGTTTAGCTATGGCTAGGTTTTTCTAGGTTCCATTATACGCTACGCGAGGATGTCAATGCTGAAAGTCGCATTGATCGGCTGTACTTTCCATAGCATGTTTTGATCTACCCCCCCATCTCGCCCCATCTCGCCCCAGATCTCGCCCTGGATGCCATTCGCGTGCCAGTGTGTTTGGTCAATGAAACCTGCAAAGATATCCTTTGGGCAAGAGAGCTGTCAATCATGAAGCGTTCCATGGTGTTTTACCGACAATCCATGGTGTTTTGACCTATCATGTAACAAAATAATGCGGCGTTTCATTGGTGAAAAAAAGTTGAGGTGACTTTCCGGAACCATTGATGTATGGAGTTCCATGCGGAAAAAACATTCCCACTCAAAGTTGATGTAACTTCCAGCGTTAGCAGTATCATCCTGCCTTTACATTGACAATCATATGGTAATAAACCAATTTGGGGCTCCCCTTATCAAGAAACGAAGATATTTGTACATGATGGTCAGTTTCAAACTACCATGTTATATACATCATATTTTTCCTGTTGTGGATATCTACCAAACAACTCAACGACTGGCGATAAGCAGCCAGAGCGTTACCAAACACTCGGAGGTGCAACAAAAAAGTGTTTGACGACCATGAGGGAAACGTTAAACATCGATGATCACGATTAGGCATTTCTGGGATTGCACGGTTGATTATGGCTAGTATGAAGTTTCCGAGGGATAGGCTGCTCCCCGTCTACAACGCAATATTCCTAGAAATTGCTATGCTTAAGCGTGAGTGGACGGTGATGAAGGATGATCAACAAGCGTTGATTTTCTCCACAGGAATGACAGACTACTTCCTGGCAGAAGGTCTGGATGCAACAAATCAATCACCAACAGAGGCGGTGGATGGCCACGGTCATTGCTGTAGGAATCTGATGCAACACGTGAATTGGGCAGGTTTATTGCTTCAAAAGATCACGGTTGCTTTTGCCAACGCATGCTGTTGGATCAAGTGCGACTCTTGTTTTTCCGCGGTGATGCGAAAAAAGGTCACGGCTTTCCCATCAATCCTTTTGGTTTCCAGCTAAAAATCTTTAATTATGTGTTACCGTCATGAGCCTTAGAAAGGCAGTTTTGTTGATAATCATGCCATGTCGCACAGCAAACCCATTTGCCCACTTTCAAGAAACAAACAAAAGCATACTTCTCGGATAGGCCGGCAACAGACTGAGTTGTGGCTCCCGACTTGAGTCATGTCAAAAGTCCTAAGTCCTAATTGGCTGATTGTTATGTAATTATATTTCATTCTCATCATTGAATCTATATTCACCAGGTGCTTTTCGGCCATGGGTCAGTTCACCCTGCACCCCTGGTGTACCATCATTAATCCGTTTACATTCCAACTATAATTATTGTTGGTGAACTTATCCCCCATTTTTGGTCGGTTAACATTGACCCAAAGCCATTTCTTTGGCCCAGTTGAAGCAGTTGAAGCGGAAGTGGATATCTCAGCCATTCGGCCCGGAGTCCCAGAATGCGGGCATGTCCCAAAAGATCTTGCACCTCGCCCTGGTTTAATAATGGTGGAATTTGATAACATATCTACAGAAAATTACGGCTTTAGCAGGGGCTCAATAGCAGCCACCAAGTTGAAAGGGGAAACTTTGCTTGATCATTTGGTTGAATTGAAATGTGAACCCCGGATGAAGCCAGCGTCGTGATTGATTAACAAGGGGCAAACACTTTTGAAGTTGGCTTAATTGATTACCAAGGTGATTAATGCCCCCAGTTGAATGTCCACGGGGCAAAAATGGCCAAGTTGATTAATCAACCAAGTTTTGGGTTAATCCTTTGGTTTGTCCCCCGTGGTTGAATGTTCATTGCCAAGTTGACTGGTTGAATTTTTACTGCCAAGGGGAAACTTGCCAAGTTGAAACGTTTGGTTGAATGAATCCTTGTGTGTGTTTCTCAAAATAGGGGTATTCCCAAATCATCCCATCTAAATCATTGTGATAAACACACCAACTCTTCGGGGGTCCACTATGGCTTGAGAAAAAAACATGTTGAAACGTTGCTGAATCCTTGACGTTGTGACGCACCGCTGTCGGAAGTGCCAAGTGCGCACTGAGGCTCAGGGGATTGCCGTATCAATCCACCGAACAGGAGCCGGGCCGTGGGCTGGTGCGGCTCAGTGGTTCATGAGCTGGTTGTCTCTTAAGAAATCCGTAGAAATCCTACAACCAATTGATTTTGACAACTAATTGATTTGTGACAACTAGCTGTTGACGACAAATGGTTCGTGGTTTCATTGACATTGTTATCTTCACAAATGTATGAAACCGAATGGTTGGCTGGTTGACGAGCATATTTTTCAAAACGGTAGTTCAACCACCAAGCAGATTGATTTTTAGCTCTTCTTCAACTTTTGTTCGGTCGATCATGACTGATCAGCTGTTTATTGATTCCCTTCCAGAAAATGCTTGATAGGCCCAGCTTGATGACTGATGGTGATCAACCCCCATGATTCCATGAATAATTAATCATTTTTCATGGAGGAGAAACCCACCGGGAAGACTGCGCACTCATAAACTTCAAATTGATGGAATAACAAGGGTGAAATAATCGAAATAATCATCGTATTTGAACAATTTATCAGTTGATGGATTTAGAAAAAAACTGAAATAGTCAAACAACCTTTAATCGACCAAATTTGAAATACTCATGATTTCCATCAATTGATTCCACACTCAAAGAGAATCAAATGTACAACCAAGTTGATTATCAACTTGCATTCGAACTTGCTAGTCCTTTTGCTTATCAATTTGAAAGCTTCGATTCCAGCCCTTTAACTTGCAACCAGTGGGACCTGACTTGCAAATCACAAACCGCGGGATTTTGTTGAGTGAACTGATCGTGCCCAGGACCTGAAAGTGATTTTGCTGATGGCTTGTTTGGTGCTTTGATTGTCATGTGTATTCATGTTCAATGGTTATAACCAACTAATAGTGGCTAAAACCAAGTGGTTGGTTTGATTGACATGTTTTCTTTTCCCGGTAACAAATGAGTGGTTGACTTGTATTTTTCATAGGGGTTCAATCCACCAACCAGTGGTGGAATGGATGGCGAATTGATGGTTGAACTAATGGCTAATTGCTTGCATGCTTAGTTGGCGGTGAGTACTGGTTACTGGTTGAAAATCGTTTGAAGACATGTTTTCAATCAGCAATTACGTGCTCACTTGATTGTTGATAGTGGTTTGATAACGCTTAATTGTAGATCGGTGAATGCATCAATCGTGGATATAGTGCTTGATGGTTACATCATGCCTCAGAATGGCTGATAGCATGGCTCATTAACCATCAACTGACCATCAACTCAACTATCATTCACCATCTTAATGGCTAAACCATGCTTCGCTATACAATGCTGATGGTTATTACCATCAATGGTTCAATATGTTAGTTCATTCCATATGGTCAACTTAATGTCCATTTTCCAGAAACTGCACCGTCCAATTCGTCGAGGCTGGTTCATAGTTTGGTTCAAATGACCAGCAGCTTTGATGGGGATCACAATAGCAGTGAGCCTTCGACATCGCGAGGAGTTGTTGTTTTATCACATTGTTATGGAACAATTTTTAGTACTATCATTTCTTGGGGGAAGTTCACCAACAATAGTGGTTGGAATACAATGATTAATGGTGGAACATCAGAGGTACAGGGTGAACTGACCAGCCAATTCACTTCAGTGGAATCGACTAGCAGTTGCCCTTTGGCCTCACCTGGTTGCACTAAGTTAATCACAATTTTTGACAGGTAAACCAGCTGTTTCCATGGTGGATTTTCCACAACCAGGTCAGTCTACAAGAGTTTACGTCATCCATGTGGAACCCCAAAAATCATTATAATCATCCTTTTCAAAGCAGTCACAAGCCGCACAAACCAACCATTTTTGGGAGTTCCCTATTTTGAGAAACTGTGGGTACCTTAACTTATGATTTCTTGGGAGGTTCCCTTGCAGTACGAAGCGCATCAGCGCAGGACGTGTTGGCCTTCTTTGCTCAGCATGACGTGGTGGATCGGATTTCCGAAACTCAGAAGGCCTCGCAGCTGGCCCAAGGAAGGGAGTTGATTCGCTGGGTGCCCCTATAACTGGTAGAAATCATCCTGTCTAAGTTGAAAACAACTTAAAAGTGGTGTGGGGCCTACCTTGTAAATTGTTTCTCTTAACCGGTCCTCATAGCTGTTTTAAACAGTAGGGTGGTTGCTCATAGCTGGGGCTCATAGCCTTGTAATATGTTCAGATTGCACAAAGCTTTGACCAGCTAACCCTCCCATGACCTGCTCCCTCGTTGACCTAGGGTATGATTCTTGGTATTAGTTGGCCATCACCCCGCTGATCCGTCGCGCCTTGATACCTGGGGTGCCTAGGTTTGTTACGTTGGCACCGGTGATTTGCCATGATTCGGATCCCCAAAACCTGTTCAGCCCCACCCACCTTTGAAATAGAATCATGAGTTCACTATCACTGCCCAACCGAAGATAACCCCCCCATTATCTAAGATGGGGTCACAATGATAAACTCCCATAGTCTACTGATCACTGCACTATCATGAATTATCAAGATTCGCAGTTAATTCATTGATAGTGACCATCATGACTAATAACTATCTAATAACTATCATAGTCTAATGATTCACTAACATAGTCTAGTGGCTTCTGTCCATGATTCCCAGTAGCCAAGAAGCTTGGTCAACCACCATGGTGTTACCCAGGTGAGTCCCAGGTGTGCCTTCCTCGCGCCAGGCAGTTCATATCTTGCAGCGTTCCAATGGGAGACCCTCAGGCGGCTCGTCTCGCTAGGGTTTGTCGAGGTTGGTGAAATCAACGAAGAATAGCGACCCACAGATTACTACCTCAATTGATTGATCGTTTGGGTGGGTGAATATGTTCGCTATCATTAGTAGCTTGCAAATGGTTGGGTGGTTAGTAGTTGCCAACAGCGCTGTCTGTCGCCTGGTCAAAACAGGCGTTTTGTGTGTCTCCTGGGGGTGGTGGGGTGGGGTGGGGAGTGGGGCATGTTGACGTCCGCTTTACATTGCTTCGTGAAGTTGATGCTTCGTGAAGTTGATGCTACGTGATGGATGGGATGGGTGGGGTCGGGTGGGGTGGGGTGGAGTGGGGCATGTTAACGTCCGTTTGAAATTGCTTCGTGAAATTGATGCTTCGTGAAGTTGAAGCTACATGATGGATGGGGTGGGGTGGGGTGGGGTGGGGCATGTTAACGTCCGTCTGAAGTTGCTTCAATTGGTGCTTCGTGAAGTTGATGCTACGTGATGGATGGGGTGGGGTGGGGTGGGTTGGGGTGGGGTGGGGCATGTTAACGTCCGCCTGAAATTGCTTCGTGAAGTTGATGCTTCGTGAAGTTGAAGCTACGTGATGGATGGGGTGGGGTGGGGTGGTGTCGTGTTTGTCGTCCTGGTCATGTCTTGACGCAGATTGGAAAAGCCTAAAGACATTTCTACCCAGTCAGACGAAGCGCAAGCAGAGACAGCAGGGACAGAGCACAATGAACCTGCGCCTGATAACAAGACGTTATCAGTGGGTTTGGAGACGAAGTCTTTGAAATGTCAAGCCGCATGGTTTGCTGAAAGCCATGCGCAAGCACTTGCAAAAGGCCAAGTGAAGAGAAAAAATAGTAATTTCTGCCGGAAGCATTTTGCCACGTTTTTATTGTGCTCGTAGTTCTAGTAGCACAAATCACAAAGACGTACATTTCACCCAGGCGACCAGTGGCGTTGTTCCCTAGTTGTTTACGTCTACCTTACTGTTGAACATAGTATCGCAACTGCCTTGATTGATTGGTTGATTGGGTGGTTGGTGTTGGTTGATGTTGCATTGCTGCTTGATGTTGTCTTAGGGCAGCGGCTGCATGCGGTTCTTTGTTTTGGATCGGGACCAGTGGTTAGGATTGACGGGGCAGAAATCTGGCGATGGGTCAAGAGTTTAAACATAGTTCTACTGGGGGTTCATAGCCAACAACAATAATGTCAACCCAGGATTAATAAACCCCTGGTTGATTGATAGGGGGTATCCCCTAAAAGCCTTGGTTTTCCATTAGAATGGTAACCCCCCCAATTAATCAGCCAGGGGTTTATTAATCCTGGGTTGACAATAGTTGGAATACAGTCGTTCATGATGATACACCAGGGGTCCCCGCTGAACTGACCCACAGCCATCAGTGAAATTGTCATGATTGCTGGCTTAAGCGTGGTTGAGCTTTATTGGGTAGCCACTCTCCAAGTTCCCAGTATTGTCAACCAGTTTGTAGTTACCTTGCCTGACCGCGAAGGGTGGTGCCTAAAGTGCCCATGTCGATTGGAAGGCTACCCTTTCCACCTTGAACCAAGGGGTGAAACGCTGGTGTTTATTGTGTTGCTGCTTAGGTTAGAATGGTCTGTGGATGGGAGATGTTGGTGTTCATACCGTTGTTTACCACACATTTTGCGACGTAGATAGGAGGATACAAAATCATGATTGCAGTTTTCTCTATCATTATCTATCAATCGTCATTTGCTTATTTTATTAACGATGATTGGCTATTAGCGTCTATTAATGGCAGATGTAATCAGTTTTTTGGCGAATCAAATCACCAAGGAATTCAACTGGTGAGCATTTAATCATGCTTAGTTGTAGTGACCCATTGTTCATCCATCATCACCTTACCATGGACAATCATGACCTAACCACGACCAACCCATGGATTACCTCATAGCAATTCACCGTTAAGTACAGTAGTTCACCCTGATCATCAATATTAGCCCATCATGAAGTCATTGTCCGCAATACTAGCATCGATGGCTGTGGGTCAAATCCTGTACCCCTGGTTCCTCGATCATTAACCATTGTTTTCCCATGTTTTCCCTATTGTTCTTGGTGAACTTATCCACCATGAAATTGGTTGGGTAAAGCCTTGACCCAGCTCGCCATTTATAGTTGGTATCACCTATAATTGTAAGTTGTCATCCCCTATTATTAACCATTAACCAGCTATTATTGGTTGGTTAACTGCTTGACCCATGGTCATATAACCACTACCTATGGAACATCCCTTCGTTTCCCATTGATTAACCCCCATGAACGTTGCTTGGTTAACTGCTTGACCCATAGCTGGTATATATCCCCTATAATTGCTAGCATTAGTTTTCATCCCTATTCTCAACCATTAACCAGCTATTACTGCTTGGTTAACCATTGATTAACCCCCACTGTTAATAGTGCCCCAAAGCCATATACAGCTGGTATATGGATGTTTCTCAAAATAGGGGTACCCCCAAATCATCCATGATTAGTCATTTATAGTAATACACCAACCATTTTTTGGGGTCCCCTATGGCTTGAGAAACCACCATATCCCCTATGAAATTGACTCATAGCATAGATGAGTTCAACTACGATACACCACCATCGCCCTGATACCAGGGCAAGCCATCGTTCAGATGCGCGACCGAGTCGATGCCGAACTGGCACAACGCGTCACTCGAACGCCAGCAGCTGGTGTGGATGGTGACGGGTGAAGCTGGGGGGAGTGGCTGAGCATGGTTAGGGGTAGATGGTTAAGAATTGGTTAACCACATATGATGGGTTTCTTATAATAGGGAGCCCAAAAAATGGATGGTTTATTACTGTAGATGATGAATAGTGGATGATTTGGGGGTACCCCTATTTTGAGAAACAACCTTATGATGAGTGAACCATGATGGTTAACAATATGATGAACCCATCATGATCCATGACCTTGATGGTTAAGAGTGGCTTAAGCATATCGACCTGGTTGGTGGTTTGATTGACATTGTGTGTTCTTTTTCCCTAGTATTCACAAATGGTTAGTTGACTAAACCCTTTCAAAGGGGTTAAACACAGCAACCAGTTAGCAATGGTTACTAGTTGGTAGATTGATTGAAATGGTTGTTGTCCCTGTACTTTCAAGGGATGGTTGGTTGGTTGACATGATTGACTACTGTTTTTCACAGCTGTTACAACGACCAACCAGAAGTGGATGGTTGCCACTAGTTTAAATGAGCTAATTTAAAGGCTTAAAGGCTTAGTGATACGTAGATTAACAACAGGTAACCATACTTGATAGTGATTGGTACAAATAGTGATCATCGGATGGTTGTTGACGTTTCTAAACCCTCAATGGTAAGAGTCGACATTATAGCGACGGTTGAGAACGATCATATAATGATAGATAACAGATAGTGATCATTAGATAATACTAATGATCGTGGTGGATGAGTATTGAATAGAATGATTTTTAGTGTTGGTTTAATTGCAGAGCTCAACAAGTATTCACAATAGTCAACGGCAGGACAAAACAATGAGTGATACGTGTTGGTGATTGTTGATGTTGGTCAGGTGTGCATGATGGTGGAAAATGAACAATCATGATTTGATTCTGGTACTCCGTCATGATCAAAGATGCTCCATACAGATCACAGCCATTTGGTGGTTTCTCAAAATAGCGGCCCAGAAATGGTTGGTCTACTACTGTAAATGGTAAATATTGGATGATAAAATAGGGGTACCCCTATTTTGAGAAACCACCACTTTTTTCAAGGTAGATTCGTAGATCGAGAAACTCTGACCTTGCCAATCTCGCCAGCCTCATCAAAATTTCGGGTCGCGCATCCTGAACCTTTCAGTGAGCTTGAATAATTCAAGACCTTTGTACCACACGTGTGCCAATGTGGTCCTACTCGACTAACAAAAGGGTTGTTGCATTTGTTGCTCCTCTTGCAGGTTACCGATTAACTATTAATGATCAAGAAACACAGTTATGAATTATTAACAAGTACTGCAGTGCAAGCACTGCAGTACTTGTCATTGATCATCACTAGTTGCACACAGTAAGTGTCAATGCAAGCACATTGATTGCTACCATGGGCCCCTCAAAGCTCCCAAAAAAGCTGATATGTTGTTACCCTCAAATAAGTATGCTTAGGTCACATACCATGTGCAAATCCAAAAAGCTTCCAAAAACTTAAAACATTGGTGTTACCCGCAAAACATAGGTTATTTATCACATAAAAATCTAAAACACTGAAATACAAACATGTTTGTTTCCCTCACACATTGTATATATAAAGATGACCGTTTTGCAGGGCCAATGCTACTTATGCTCAATGACTCATCCCCTTGTTATGAACTCTCTTTGGTTTCTTGATTTTCAGGTCTTGAACGGCCAGTGGATGGGCAACCGCTACATTGAGGCGGCTTGAAACTGGACCGCAGTTTCAATGACACGCCGAACAGTTTCGCCTTCGAACCAGGGCACAGATTGTTGGTACTGGTCAACTGGTCATTCAGTACCAGGGTCATGAACAACAATGATAACCCTAAGAATGGTTGTAAATGCTCTTTAGTAACAGGGTATAATAGCCAACAATAATAGAAGATATATTGACTAACCATGATTTGTTGGTGATCATGATCTCTTGATATGAGTGAAACTGATGTTTAAAACCGATGTTTCTGTGATCTATGGGTTGTGGTGGTCAACCTGATGGGTCTTTTCTTATCATCGTCTTATCATCGGCTGATTTTTCTCAATTCTTTGCACGTATCATTGATGCTTGAGGATGGCAGTGCGACATTTGTCACCTCAGGAAAACATATTCGGAAGCACGGATCATCAACCATCATCTAGTAACATCAACCACAGTGAGTCATCAACTTGGTTGATGATGGCTCAATATGATTAACGTTGACACCATCATTAATCATTAACCACAATTGTGTTCATCAGAAAGCAGCCATTCATCATGTTGGGTGAAGGTAACTCAAAGCTCAGTTCTGCTGCCGACGCTTGCTCAGCTTGGGTGCCCCCTTGCAGCATCCACTTGGATCACAGCCTGCCTTGCTGCAACGTCACATGTGTACACTCGTTGAAACCCATGGAATCCCATGGAATCCCCTTTGAGGAGTTCTCACAATAGGGAGCACCAAAAATGCTTCACACTTATTCGATTCCCTGTTTTGAGATCCCAAAAGTGAAGCCCAAATCGCTTCTAATGTTCTGGGGATCCACCACTGCGCTGATCTAACACCTGCGATCCAAGTTCCCAGTGGGGCACCGGGGGCTGGATCTTGCCATTGACCAACCTAGGGGATCCATGCCACGGAGGATAACCTAGGTGAACAAGCAACATTTTTTACTAACCATCAACCTAGGATATCCATGAACACGAGGAACATTGATGGTTAGTAACCATTGTTGCTTGAAACATTCCCTATAACCATGACCAGGGATCATCTCTTGGGAGACAATCACCTTTCCCCAAGCAAGATCCCCCCAACCTTTGGTAATTGTCCACCCCAATGCCAAAAAATCTCTATAACCACCAGCCAACCTTAGCTGGTTCTACCTCAATGCCAAACAAATCCCTAATGCCATTACAACCTTAATTGGTAGCTGTCCGCCTAAATGCCAAACAATTTTCATTGGTTCCACCCTAATGCCAAACAAAGTCCTTTGTCAAACCATTCGTGGAGATCTTATTCCCATTATAAATTCCTATGAAACCATTAGTGGAGATATTCAGTGAGGTGGAGCATCACTCTAAGTTCTAATTCTCAGTACTTGGGTGAAGATATCGACTCTGAGAATGGGAGCTCCCCCAAAGCGCGCCCGAGCTCAAAGGCGCTGCTCGCAGCAGCGCAGGTCTTTCTCCATGACGAATCGCAAGAAGGACAGAATCAGAACGCCTTGGCCGCCGCAACGGCGGCAGTCCCTGGGCGGAACCGCGGGAAGCGGAACCCCGTGGGGAAGATGGCTAGGGGAAGAATGGTGAAGTAATTGGCTGGTCAGAATGGTGGCTTTATAGTGGTTAATGATGGTCAATAGGAGATGATTGTAACCAATATTTCATACGGGTGAAACAATAAGATTATGGGTCCAGTTCGCCATGGTACACTACTCACCACATCGCATAATAGCGGAGGTACCAGCAAACCTGCACCTTTGTAAATTCTCAACACCGTTTGTCATGGTTGGTGATATGCTTCTCGGGACGATTACTGACTATTAGTTTTCTCCAATCACATGGGGGTTTCTCAAAGTGGGTAACCCCCACAATGGATGATTTATTGCTGATAATGATTAGAATTGGATGATTTGAGGGGTCCCGTATTTCGAGAAACACCTATATAATATATGCTTAACCAATTGATGGTCATTGAACACTTCATGGCAACTATTCCCCTTGGATGTTCAACACCTTCCAGTCTTTGAACCAGGCAACCGCACACCATGCGAAATCGTATCAGGCAGGGGATCCGTTGTTGTGGCCACAGGTGCTTGAGCACCCCAAATCACTAAAAGTCACTGGCATTCGCTGCGGGTTGGTTAGTTGCGGCGACAGCGACATGGAATTTCCAGGATCAGTTGTGATCAATGCTGATGATAGTTGACAATGGTTGAGAGTTTGACAATTTTCCAATATTGACAACTATCATCAGCATTTGATCACCATTGACAATGATAGTTGACAAATCAAGTGCTTCATTTTCCGCGGGGTCAAGCTGCTCAACCGGTACCACAGCATGCTGCGGCTGGAAGTGTGAAGATGTGCTCCAGCCGGGTTTCCGTCCAATGGCTGACTGGGATGGTTGATTTGCTCAGGTTGACTTTGGGATGGTGCAACCAAGCACCAACCAGAAGCGGTTTGCTTGTGATGGATGATGAACCCTTCTGAGATGTGATGATCGAACATGTCCCACAAATCAACATTCATGCTATTACTGTGAAAACATCATCAAATATTGGTAGTGGTGAGCATGTTTACCTAAGAAAGTTGTTTGCTTACTTTGATCATTAGCAAGCTCACGTTTATAATGGAGGCGACAAGATGCGTTGTTGATCATCATTGGTCTATTTGGTAAGTTCCATGATGCCTTAACTGATGGTTGAACTGGCCGGGCAGTTTCGTTAATGACATCTGATATGGTTCACATGATCGACCTGACCAAGACTTGTGGGTGCAAACCCAGCAGATCTACTGCGAGCATGTTTTGTTGCAGCAATCGTACATGGTGTGAGGCTAATATGACACGCACAGCTGGTCATAGTATGCTCTATCCACTGTATGGATATAGTTTGGATAGAAAAGATGATCCATACTTTTTTGTTGATCCGTTATTTAACCTGTATGTCAGTCTATACATCATTTTCACAGAAAAATTGGACTTCTCTTTAATCATATAAGTCATATTTATATATGACATATTGTTAAATATACTACTCTCTCTACACATACTTCTCTATAGACTCAGAAAACATGGGCCATGGAGAAAGAAGTCCACCTTTCAGAGGTGAAGTCCAAAGATTGATCCCAAGAGCTGACAGGACAGGACCCCGGAGTCCCCACGCACAGCAGGTTGACGGTGCCGGCACTGGTGCCGCCCTCAGAGACGCAAGTGGAACCGGTGGAAGCAGCACTACGCATCTAGCTGGGAGGAATAATTAGCAATGGCTAGGGCTCCGGGGAAACATGTTGTCATGGCAAGGTGTTTTTGTTTGATTTTCCCCCAAGAGGTGCAGCATGCGCTAAAAAAGATCCGCGTTGTGATATAGCAGTGGGTCAGTTCACTCTGTACCCCTGGTTCCCTCATCATTAACCATATTGTTTTCCTTATTGTTGTTGGTTATTATCCCCCCATTGGTTCATTAATATTGACCCGTAGCCATATCTAGATGATATGTTGACATGTAGCAGCTGATTGTAGCCACCAGCTTCTTAGGATCTCAGTCGTGGATGTCACTCTGGGGTAGACCATGCCGCTGCTGGAAAGCTCACCCCATGAGCCAGGCGTTGAATCTTGCGGTGACCGTGGGCTGGACAGCATGACTGCCCTATCCGATACCCAACTGATCCCATCCGTTTGGGCAGGTCTTGGCTCAAACAACTGCTGCTTTGTTTGGGATTCTGTGCCGTGGGAGTCTACCCTATCATCAAGGCCAGTACTGGACATATTTATCAGCTGTCATGATCCATTATCGAGCAGAATTAGTCATGATGATCCTTTACTTACTCATGATTGATCATGAGTCAGCCGTGAATCAACGATTGATAAACCAATCAGCCATCAATCAAGCATTAATTCACCATCAATCAACCATTTATTCACACTCAGCCACCGCTGAATTCATCATAGCCATACCCCGCTTGCCATGCAGCTGGTCCTGCCCATGGTGGCATGCCACGTTGCAGCCAATGGTGCGACGCGGCAAGCTGTGCTCGATCCTAGTGGTTCTGGTGGTGGCTTGGATTGACGCCGTGCCAATGGTGTATGTTGGTGCCTGGTTGATGACCAGGATGAGGGGATCACTTAGCTGGTGAGTTGGCCTGGTTTTGCTGATGGGGGAACCAGGGGTACTAGCCGGGTGAATTGACCCACAGCCAGTTGGTGAAGATGTTGGTTGATGAGAAGAATTTCTATTTTGGATCACTGGTATTTCATAGAATTAACTTTCGGTATGTTGGTGACCTTGGCGGTTCATGCATCACGAAGTGGATCAGGATTAACCTTGGTCTAACATTGACATCACACATCCAAATATACTAGCTAGTGTTTTCAAACATTTTAGATTTTCCTCAACGTGATTCCTAATAAATGGTTGGTTGACCTGCGCACTTGCGCATATTTTTCATGATTAGGGTTGTAAAAAACCACCATCCAGAGATGATCATTATTAGCCACTATTACCAGATATAACCATTCTGAACCAGTATTAACCACGAGTTAACCATGGGGTAGTTCTTAACCAATTATTTGCTATTAAACACCACTAGTTAACCTATTATAACCATTATTAACCATTAACCATTATTAACCAACCAGTATATCACTCTGATCCCCAAACTTTCCGTTGTTTCCGCCTTTACTGCGCTGATCTCTGTGACTTCAACGTGCACTGGATCTCGGGCCGCCCGCGCAAGGTGACCCAGCTGCTTCTCGGTCGCGCGCCGGTCACCCGCGTCTTTGCCGTCACGGAGGACGTCGGGTCAGCTGGTACGGCTGCATTGAATGAAGCATCAAATGCTTCTGAAGCCCCAGACTGGTAACTAATATAACTTCTGAACCGCCAGGATTAACCATGGGTAGTAGTGGTTATATGGCTATGGGTCAAGCAGTTGACCAACCAATAGTAGCAGGCTAATGGTAATAATTGTGGATGATAACAACTGACAATTATTGCAAGCGATATATATACATATATATCAACTATATGGCGAACTGGGTCAAGCAGTTAACCAAACAATTTCATTGGGGATTTCCAACAATTTCACCGGGAAAACGAGCTGGCTAATGGTGGGGAACCAGGGGTACTAAGGGTTTTGACCCACTGCCATATTGTTGGTTACCCCAACAAATCATGGCTATGGGTATGCTCAATCTTAACCAAGCCGTATTCGTGGATATGGTGAGTTGGGTCTACCCATCATGGCGAGTTGGGCCAAGACTAACCAACAATAGTGGAACAAATATCGATTTCATGGAAAATAACCAGCAAGAATGGGGATCATAAGCAACAGTTTCACCACCAAAATGGGGGTCATAAGCAACAAGAATGGGGATAACAATGGTTGATAACCAACAAAAAACAATTTGATATTTTTTTTAACGGGCTTGATAACCAACAAAATCATAGGGTAACACAATGGTTAATGACGGTAGGGGTACAGGGTTTTGCCCCATAACCATAATATGTTTATTTGATAATCATTGGGAAAATGACAACCAACTTTTGGTTATCCTGAGGATTAGGACGACTGATTAAGACCTTCAACGATGGTTCATGATAAGGATGAACCAATATCAGCTTCTTCTCATGATAATAATCATCATAATGATAATAATCATCAATGTGATGGAAAGCGAACATAAAAATCAATAAACACCAATAGTGATTAGCTGTTCATACTGCTTATTTGATTGTTGACAAGGTCTGTAATGGTGGTCAATGATTACTCGTAATTATTGATCCTGATGGTTAGCTAATAATGATGTTAATCGATGGTGAGTTTGGCTCATGATTGGCGAATGATGGTTCATAATCCTTATCATGGCCAGGAATCAGGAATCTCAATGATTGCTAGTGATCACGATGGTTCATAGATGTTCATGTTGTGGTTACTTCAAAAAATGATTATAGAACGATTGTCAGTGATGATAGCTGGTTCGACTAATCCATTGTTAGCTTCGTATTGCTAACCATCATTGGTGATGACCATCCATTGATATGGCAGTGGGTCAAAACCCTGTACCCCTGGTTCCCCTATCATTAACCATTGTTTTCCCTATTATTGGTGGCTATTATTCACCATTAGTTGGTTGATTAAGATTAACCCATAGCCATATTGGTGATGACCAATGAGGCCCGCTGCTTGGACCTCAATAATGCTTAGTAATGCCAAATCGGCGCCTCGGTAACGACCAGCTTGGCAGCGCAGTGACGGACGGCGCGGGTACCCCCACAATGTTGCGCACACCCTGGAAGGCTTCAATGCCGTGGTCATCCAAGCGGTTAAGGGAACGGTTGGTGGTTTGATTGACATTTTTTGGGGTTATGACCATTAATAATGCCCAATAATAGGGGATGATAGCCAATAATAATGGTTCAACTAGGCTACTGGCTGGTGGTTTGATTGACATTTTTCTATTTTCCCTAGTTGTCAACACATGATTGGTTGACTCATATTTTTCATAGGGGTTGAAACCGCCAATCAGGATTTCATAATGCTGGATTTTCACCTAATCTCATGATTTGCACCATCATTGATGGATGACGGATGGCCAAACCCAGAATTGTCGGAGACTTTTTTGAACATGGCTAGCGCTGATGCTTAGAACTTCACAAGTGGATCATTCTTTAAGACATATGTGTGAATTACTGGCCCGCGAGTGGCGTTACCAGCAGTCATGAATACAACGCTATGATTTCATTACAAACTGAATTCATTGTGTTGGACATGGTATCAATGGGCATCAAATGGAATTCATTGATGGGGAGATCAACTATTGATGGGGATATTAAGAGTCATACCAGGATACCCATTCGTTTGGAGTGTTCAAAATATCCGTCGGTTGGCTGTTTTCTCTGTCATTCACAGGAGATCCAGCCGTGAATATGCCAGCTGTTAATTCTGCATAAATAGCCGGTGACGTACAATAAAAGATTCGCAGGTTATACGTATCCATGCCCTCTTATACTAACACTGATATTCATGTGGGATCTTTTAAACCCATGAAGTGGACTTCCCTGTGGACCAGAGCAGGATGCTTGATTCCACCTTCCTTGTGCGGCGCTAGGATGGACGTGAAGATCGAAACCTGCCATCCGATCCATCACTTCTGCGAAACATACAGCAGGCCACTAGAAGGATGGACTGGGACTCTATTGAGGCCTTTATGTCTTCCTATCCTGGAAATTCCAATGCTGTCTTTGGTGCAGCCCTGACTGCGGCCATCAGATGCGAGAAATGGCAGGAAGGGGTCAAGCTATATGACAAGTGGAAGACAAGACCTCACGGGGGAGTTAAGAAGAATTCTGTCTACATGGCCGCGCTGCAAATCTTTGGGACGCTTCAAGACACCGACAGAGTCTGCGAGGCCGGAGGTTGATGCTGTTTCAAGGTACCCGTCATCAGCCCAAAGATATCCAAGCAGCATTATCTATTGATCGTATCTATGAACCTATCACTTATGGTGTTGCCAATGTCCTCGACTTTGATAGTAGATCACATGTCTAGAGGAGTACTGCGTCTCTTTTGAACATGGCTGTTTTTTTTCGAGTAGAAACCTTTGGACTATACTAAGCCACGGGGTGAACATCAACCAACCAGCTCTTCATCCCACCAAGCCACGTTCAAGTGAGGGTCAGGGGGACTTCGAACTCAGTTTTTGCAGATCTGACCTGCCATGTCTATGAAAAAACACATCCGACGCCAGTACATCAGAGCCTTGTTTGTTTATGTATAGATTTAACCCCACATTCATCAATCATAGGTTGATTCATTGTGGGGATACCATTCTAGTGGGAAACCCGTTGGCTTTTTGGGGGATGCCCCCTATTGATCAACAAGGGCTTTTTCCTGGTCCGGGGTCAACATAGTTTGGAGCTCTCACTTGGATGCGATTGTCGAAGATCGCTTGAAACTCACCGAGGTTTGGGAATTTATCGCGTTTCTGTGCCATTTAAACTGATCTTCAGATCAGGCGGTAAACTGATCTTCACTGAATCTTTGGGATTCAGAATCTCAGATGGATCGATTTTCACACATCTAAAAAACCTTTTTTTTTGATTTTCTAAAAAAACATGGGAGGTATATCAAGATGCCGTGGCGGACTGTGGCCTGGACAAGTTGCTAGCGTCCGCACGTCTCACGGCAGCCGTGCAAGCGAACGATGTCTTGGCTGCCTCGCGAGTGTTGGATGACATGGAAGCGCTCCAAGTTGAAATTGTGACTGGTCAGTGATATGGCTGTGGGTCAAGCAGTTCACCAAGCGATTTTATGGGGGATAACCAACCAATAAAAGGGAAAACAGCCTGGTTAGTGATAGAGGAACCAGGGGGACTAAGTGTGAACTGACCCACGGCCATATGTGCGTCCTGGGCTTTTCCTCGGGGAAGCCAGGGAGCTGGCTGAGCTGGTGGTGGATGATACTAGTTGGGGATAAGCCATTGATTGATGGTGGTTTCTTGATGGGTTTTGTAGGGGATTATAAGGGCAAATCGTAGAGGACAATCACCAACAAAAATTATTAAACAACTTGGTGGTTTCTCAAGAAAGTTTGGATACCTCAAAGCTATGGTTAGTTGATCACTAAGAATGATGAACGACTGGGGGATGTTTTGGGAAGCTGAGACACGGCCCGGTTCCGGGCCTGTTACATCAAGGACCTCCGGCACATCACCTCGGCAATCCGAAGCACTTGGGGTTTGAGCTCCGACCGTCGGCATGAAGTCGCGCAGTACTTTTTCCAGCAACTTCCACTACTTCGACTGCAGCCAGATGTCGCTGTCTTCAACTCCTTGCTGCCAGCACATCGGGCCAGGTCCGTTCAGACTGTCGAAGGGATTTACAGCGACATGAGGCAATTGCGAGCTACTTGGTGTCATGTTGGGTGAAACCAAAGCGTTTTGGGGCTTGAGAAATTCATCCGATCACCGGCATTTTTGCCTTTGAGCATGTTTGATGGTAATCAATCAACATATATTGTAACATATTCAGTATGGATGGCTGTTTTTTTGTGATCGCATCTTGCTTCGCCGTGGACAGCCCCTTCGCTACTGAAAAGTTGGGGTTGCTTCTGCCCAGCTGTAACCATCTTTAAGCTACTGGTCAACAGACCATCTTACACTGTGGTTGGTGGTTTTATACATTTTTTATGTTCCCCAATATGATCCAATATTTGGGATGGCTGGCTGGTTGACTATGATTCAGAGGAGTTGAAACCCCCAATCAGTACATGGTTTTAGACAGCCTTGGATTGGTCATAGGGGCAACCTTTAGTCTGGTTGGTGGTTTCAAGCACTTTTTATTTTCTGCAATAGTAACCAAAGGTTGGTTGGTTGACAAGCATATTTTTCATAGGGGTGGTTCAACCACCCACCAGATGTTCAACGGAGTTTGGCTTGCATCCACTCGAGGTTGAGCCCGATACGACGTTTGCACACATGTTCGTGACAACTCTGTTGCAAAAACCCTATGGACTTGCCTGGAGAACTAAACAAGAGGACTGGATGGTGCTTTGAGGATGACATTTTGTTTATTTTCCCCAGTAACAATAGGGGATAGTAAGTAACAATGATGCTTAAACAACTGCTGGTTGGTCGTTTGATTGACGTTTTGCTTTTTTTCCCAGTAATTAGCTTAACAAAGAAGCCAAGTCAGCTATACTGGTTGGCGGTTTTAAACATGTGTTTTATTTTCCCCAGTATAAACAAATGGTTTGTTGACTAATACTAATACTGGGATACTAATACTAAAAGTAATAATACGGTGTGTTGACCACTAATATGTTTCATGATGGGGTGGTGAGCACCCCCAATCAGAGGAGCTTCAAGACATCCTTCAGAAAAAGTCGGAAGACCGTCTGCGAGCTGCACATGAAGCCTTGCATCACTTTGAAAAAAGCAGTGGCTGGTTGGTGGTTTGATTGACATTTTGCTTATTTTCCCTACTGTTAACACATGATTTTTCATAGGTGGACAAATATTTTTCATAGGCGTTGAAATCACCAGCCAGGTGGTATCGAGCTGTCTCCATTATGCAAAGGCATCAAGTTTGCCCTCAGACAACGATTTGGATCGGATGATGAGATTGATCCAAGCTGATCTTCATCCTAGCTCATCTTCATCTAAGCCGATCTACCTGATTTCACTGGCCATTTCTGGATTTCGCCTCCAAGATGACCCGTGCGTCTCTTCGAAGATCCTGCGGACGTGGTGCTTTCCATGCAGTGGAACCTGAGGCCTGAAGTGGTCATAGACTTCAGCGACCAGCTCCTGGTTGGACTTAGGATTTACCCTTTGCTGAGCTAACCTGGCAATGGAAAATCAGCCAATTCTTGGTGGTTTCCTAGGCTTTCGCCATAGATTATGGTGAAAATCCATTGCCTGGTTATATAAGGACTATCAAAGGTTTCCACCAGTCAGAGTTGCGATTGTGCCATGACCGCTCCCCTGGTTCTGTTCACCCAGAGTTACCACGGAGCCACTCTGCAGCTCATTGCAATGCGGAGAAAAACGGTAGCAGAGGGGGGAGCCGACTGGGGTCAACAGTGAGGATGGGTCCTAGTGACTACAGGATGTGGTGGTTCATTCAAGGTGGGCCCCCAACCACTTAGGTTAGTTGGTTTATAAATAAGTTAATTAGGGTGATGTCTACCAGATATAGGGGTCTTTATCCCTACTTATAACTGCTATGGGCCCACCTTGTTCATTGCTTTGCATAGGAATAAGAATGTGTTTAAAAGGCTGCAATGCACAAAATGTTCGTCACAAGCCATTGACGACATGATTTTGCATTCACCAGAAAAAGCGGCTTATTCATGAAAGAATGGCATTCATGATTGCCCTCTGGCAGTCCCTTACCTGGAATCCAAGTTAGCTGTACTGTCCGGTGGTTTGAAACATTGATTGTTTTCCCCTCCTATAACTGTAAAGAAATGGTTGGTTGATGTTGGTTGACTTATTTTTTTCATAGGGGTGGTTCAACCACCAAACAGAATAAATGACGGATTCTCCCGCGCAAGCAGCTTGGTTTACCAGAGAGTCATTAATCCAAACGTACTCGTACCAATCTTGGCAAATCAGATCATCCCATCATACCCTTTGGTAGTCCCTAACATGGCTGGCTGGAAAATCCACCATTTTGGCGAAGGAAAACCCTCGGAAATCATCCATGTATGGTGGAAGTTCCAGCCAGCTATTTCAGTTCACCGGAGGGCAACAACGATCAGCACGTCATCACCAACCATGGGATCACCGAGTTTTGATGACCATTATATTAAACATTAATTAATCAATTACCATTAAACCCTTTAATTCAGCCAGCTTCTTAGCGATAGTTGAGCATCATTAAGTCATCACCAACCATCATGAATCATCATAAACAATCATGATATGACCACTACTCACAATTGTTAACCATTTTATCCTGAACCCAGCACTCTTAGTACAGTAACAACCGTTTCACTTGCACCAAAACGAATCCTTAACCATCAGGCATCATCAACCGTGATGAAACAATCACAGTCGGGGGTTTCTCAGAAGAGGGGACCCCAAAGGGTTTACTGCTTATATTTGGTTAATGTTGGATGAATTGGAAGTACCCCTATTTTGAGGAACTATCAATTCACCATGAATGAACCGGTGTGTTCCCTATGATTGATCAACGATAAGTTAACCATCATTGATTGAGAATAAGTTAGTCATGAAAAAAATCTTTGCCATGATTCAATCACTCGGGAATGTTGGACCACCAATGATCATGAATGATCATCGTTTTGTCATCAACCATTACTTGATCATCGTAATAAACCATCATCAATCATCACAAATCATCATTTTGTCCACAGTATCCCCTAGAATTCGCAATTTTTAACCACCATAAACCACCATTAATCCACCAGATCTACCGCAAGTGACCACCAGCCGCAGCCCCTCACGGCAGTGACGACCATCCACGGTTCGGCGGTGCCTCGCTGCTTGTCGCCGTCTCTCAGGTGCAAACGGGCAGCTGGCCGGAGTACCTTGGCGTGGTGAAACACGGCGGAGCACCTTGGGATTCGGTGAAGCAATGACTGGACGGCTTATACCCACTAACTTAGGTTTTTAGTGTTTTTGGGATGTGATTGATTTACCATATAACCACTAAAAATATATTTTTAGCAAGGGATCTATAAGCCACCAAGATGACACTATGATTATGTGAATTATAGCAATGATCAACTTCAGCAATGGCAATAGCAATGGCAATTGATCATTGCAATGATATCAATGACTATTGGGATTCGGTTATGATTATGAATATGTTGATATTATTGACTATTGAGAACTGTGAAGCAATTTTGAGTTCCAATAGTTGATATCCCAGCAATACCATCACAATGGGAATATCCGTGAAGCAATATTGATAACAGTGGGATCGCAATTATGAATATGATAATATTATTCCCGGCAATATGATGAATAATGGTTTGTCATGGTTGGTAAAACTATTAGCTATTTGGGGATTATGAAGTGATATTGAGCTTCGTCAATAATGGTTGAAAAATGGTTCATAACCAACTGGGTTAGTCATATTGACTATGACCATTGCAATGGCAATCAAAATAACAAACTAGATATTGATTTAAAAATGAAATGGTTAGTATAAGCAATTGTTTAATATATTTCGAGATTATGAAGTTATGTAGAGCTTTGTCATCAATGGTTTTGAATTGCTGATAATGGTCCATAAGGATGATTATTCATGAATTTAGTGAACTTGGCTCAATGATGGTTTAATTGTTGATTGGTGAACCTGGCTTAGTAATGGCTAACAAAAGGTCACAATGGGTCATGATGTTCATTGATGGTGACTAATTGTTCATAATGGTTCGACAACGATGATTTACTGTATGATTGTTTATCGAGGATCGTTAGCATGCGGTTAATGAATGATGGCTGACTACTGGTTGATAAAGAAGATCTGGATGTTTTGGAATATATTGAGGAATATTGATATAAATCAATTGAATGTAATGATATCCATTGGTATGCAGATGTATTGATCCTTGGTCGTTATTCTCACCTGTTATGGTTGTTATGTTTTACCGTCAGTTCTTAATCACCATTAACCTTTGTATAGCAATCATTGGGCATAAATATCAACTAGGATTACAGTAATCACGATGGCTGACCCTGATTAAACGTAATCGTTCTTTGTGAGACTCGGAGCTGATTTTCACGGTCCAAACACCTTCTCAAACATTCTCAAACGGTATTTAGAGCATTAGGAATTGGTCATTGACTCAACTTTTGTTTTTTCACCCTTGTCAATCATTGGTTTTCAATTGCAATCATTGGGTATCCCTTGTTAATCGCTGTTAACAATTTAACAAGCCATATTAAGTGTAATTAGTCAACTTGTATCGACCCTTGTTACCAATCACCATCAACCCACAGCCAGCCCCACTGACCCAAGCACTCAGGGCCCCACCCCAGGGCCCGCTGGTTGCCACCTGCTGCAGGCCTTCGCTGAGGCCAACCTTCCAAACGCCGCGTCGCAGGAAGCGGAACCGGGGGCAGGGTGATGGCAGGGTGGGATCCATAGCTTGGAGGAGATCCCACATGGTGATCCTGGTTATTACCATCGAGAATGGGTCAATAATCGGGGAGCAACTAATTGTTCCAGATTTGAATCAGATGTTTTTTGGGGGATGGTGAATTATTTGATATCACGTGGCTATTTTGGATTGCTCCAATGTGTTTTTTGTTCTGACCCAACATGTGTGTCCAGGTCTTGGAACAAGGAAGTTCATCATATCCCAAGCAACCCGTGAACCGTGCGTTGCAGGTGGCCTGTTTTTATGGGACGGGAGGATTTAGACATCCAGCACCTTGATTTCAATGATGATCAATGGTGGTTTTGTTACACTCTGTTACATGCTTGATTTTACGGTTGGTACACTGGTTGTGACACATGTTTTTTTCATGATTGACAAGGACAATATATGAGTTGATCCATACTGATATTCCTTGGCCTCCATGGTTGCGGTGGCGTTTCTTACATGGATACCAGGTATTTTGCTGTGTCATCCAACACACCTCCAATCATCGGTGAAGGGTTTCCAACTATTGGTTCTACACCATGAACACAGCCAAGTTTTGAAGCAAAATGAAAACAGTGTTGTGCTGTGAACTTTAAGAAAGGGCACGTGTAGGGTTGGGAATGCCAGTACTATTATTTCATAGGAATATTATGCCCAGCTAACTACCTAATTATTGGTCAACATAACAGCTAACGGTCATGCGACGTGCCTGAAATCTCACGCAGCGAGTGATGGTTTAGAGCAACACGAGCGACTCATGATACCTGAGAGTTGAAGCTGTTCATGTTAGTGGGTCTGCGGAATATCGGGTAACTCATGGGAGCTGGTTACAGGAAAACAATTTTCCAGGAAAGTGGCAACTATTTGCCATCATTTATGCTGGTTTCCTGGTATTTTTCTTGTAAACCAATGGTTGAGCAACTATTGAGCGGTCAGTAGGGAGGAGTCAAATAGGACAGGGAACAACAGAGCTGTCAAGTTGCTTTTTAGCCTCAACTCACAACAAAGGAAAAAGCAATCACTTTGCTCATCATCGAAGAGTTTGGTTGCTTACTTGAGTGCAATCGAAGACAATAATGGTGTTGTATGGAATGTGACCCAGCTCAACAAAGAATCAACTACCATTTGTTTAAGGTTGGGGTACCGTCTGTACACGTGACAAGGGGATTGTTTGTACACGCGGAAAAGGGGATCGTTTGTACATGCGGATTGTGTATAGATGTAGGTACACCCACACAAACATACATACATACATACATACATACATACATACATACATACATACATACATACATGCATGCATACATGCATCCATACATGCATACATGCATACATGCATACATGCATACATGCATACATGCATACATGCATGCACAAATACACACACACACATACACGCATACATGCATCAATACATCCATACATCCATGCATCCATGCATCCATGCATACATGCATCCATGCATCCATGCATCCATGCATACATGCGTACATGCGTACATGCATGCATGCATACATGCATACATGCATACATGCATCCATGCATACATGCATACATGCCTACATACATACAAACATACACACATACACGCATACATGCATCAATACATCCATACATCAATGCATCCATGCATCCATGCATCCATGCATCCATGCATCCATGCGTCCAGGCATCCGTGCATCCATGCATCCATGCATCCATGCATCCGTGCATCCATGCATCCATGCATACATTCATACATGCATACATGCATATATGCACACATACATGCATACATGCATACATGCATACATGCATACATGCATACATGCATACATGCATACATGCATACACCCATACTTCCATACATCCATACATCCATACATCCATACATCCATACATCCATCCATCCATCCATCCATCCATACATACATACGTACATACGTACATACATACATACATACATACATACATACATGCATGCATACATACATACATACATACATACATACATACATACATACATACATACATACATACATACCAATCTACCAACCTACATGCATACATGCATACATGCATACATGCATACATCCATACATACATACATGCATGCATACATGCATGCACAAATACACACACATACACACATACACACATACATACATGCACACATGCATCAATACATCCATACATCCTTGCATCCATGCATACATGCATACATGCATACATGCATGCGTACCCATCCCCAATCCCTTTCTGCTGTCTCGATGCGAATCACATCGTGTGCGCCTGCTAATGCACGCTAACATCCCACCCCGCCCCACCCCACCCCAACCCCTTTGTGTGCGCAGCTGATCCAATTTTGTGTGCGCAGGTGATCCCCTTACCTTTGTTTAACCATCATTGACCAGTTATTAGTAATTTGTAGTTGTTAAACAATTATCATTAATCCAATTAATTGTTACATTATTGCAAACTAATCAACCATTCTTATAACCAGTTGTTGTTAGCAAATCATTAATCAGCTGAACTTTGAGTTGTCCAACTGGATAGGTTGTGTCTCTCGTGGTTCACTTGCCGCCATGTCGTCATCGTTCTCTTTGTCAATGCAGCTGCGAGCAGCCCAACAGGTGGTCAAGGCAGAAATGCCAAGACGTGCCGTGGCTGCTCGCATTTTGCTCATCTGCGACATTGTGAGCACCATGTTGTTGATCCAGATTGGCCAATTCACCCATCCGGCATTTTCGATAATTCCTATCGTCATCCTTGTGTTTGGGGCCAGTTTGAGGTGGAACATGCTTGATCCCCTGACCAACGATCGTTTGAATGACCCCCGTGCGCTCCTTGGAGTACTTGTAGCGCCCGTGCGCTACTCTGCATTCGGCCTTTGCAAGAAGCAGAAGGGTGCTCCAAGGACTGTGGCGGCGACGGTTTTGGTTCGTTTGGTGTGCGGCGTTTTGTTGCTAGTCATCATTGCCAACAGAAAATGTGGCAACCCTGCTATGCCATGGCATTGTCATTGCAGCTGGAATTGGAGAAAAAAAAAATACGTTGGAATATATTGCCCAACGGTTTGGTACTCGTCCCAGTCCCGGAGTCTGTCCAGCAGCATTACAATCAGACAAGAAGAGCATGCCACGGTAAGTTGGGCAGATCACTCACGGGAGCCACTATGTCCTGGCTTCGCAGACAGCAGGGATGGTCGCGCCATTGGGCATTGGCTCGATCCTAACATCGATTTCAACTGCAGCTCCCCCGGCTTGGTGCCAGCGATGTTGCAAGCAAGCTGTGAAAACGGAGAGCTGGACCTCATGGGTTTTTACCTATGCAGCGAATCCAGTTGGTTCCCTGGCATTTGCACCGCACAGTTTACCATGTGCGGAGCTCTGAGTGGTGGAATCGATTTGAAGAAACTCTTGGTACTTACTTACTTCTTCTTGCCTCTCTTGGCCCTCATGCTGTTGATTCTGACACACCTAATAGGTTTCCGCTTCGAACCTCCATTGGTGTCTGTTGTTGAAAACAAAGAGTTGCGAAAGCAGATCAGACATCAAGCCGCAGATCTTCAAAGGCAACTGTCAAGGGGAGGCCTCAAAGAGTCCCTCTCGTGTGGCAGGATTGACTTGGCTGGTAAGTTTCTCTTTTTTTTGCTGGACATCATTTCAGACCTCAATTGCCTCATGTCGTTCCTGCGCAGTGGTCTGTGGGGGTTTGCAGGCGCTCAGTTTGCGACTCTTCTCGTATGTGGCGGATTTCAGTTGAGGGTTGTGTGCAGCGGGAAATTCAAGAAGGCCATAGTCGACTCTTGGGAAGCGGGAGTTCCCACAAACGTGCTGCAGAAAATCTTTCTGGAGGAAAAGACATTTGAAGCGCCTCTCTCGCTATTTCTCCAATACTACTCTGCGTTTTGGCTGACTAAGGACGACGTCGCATTTGCTTCGCTGTGGATGTCTATATGCTTGAGCACTGTCGGGATTAGCAGCGGCTTTTACGCAGCGATGCATTTGTCAGTCTTTGACTTGGAGGATGTGAGGGATGAGATTCAGATCTCCATGGTTTCAAGTGATTTGTCACCAACCAGCTTTGGTACAAGCAGTTCCCAGCCACCTGCTGTCGTCCCGCACTTCCCACCTCCCGGACTGGACCCTCCAGGTCCTCCAGGGCTGGGTCCTCCCCCGGGCCTTGACATTCAGCCCAAGTCCAGGAAGCCTGGCCAATTCGCATCGGCCACGGAATGAAAAGCCTTGCCATGTGCCATCCACGTTTCACTGATCGCTAATGACAATGATCCATGTGCTGAGCGCAAGTTCCAGATCCTGATCGGGATCAGAAGTCAAAGCCTTTCGGCGCAATGAAAAATCCGAAGCCAACCCAGTAGCGAGGTGGGAATTTGTCAACTCCTCGATGAGAGTCATCACGCGTCCATGTTGAATCACCGAAGGCCACATGTTTGTGTCAGCTGCATTTTTGCTATCCTGACAAGAGCTGGTTGATACATATGGTCATGAATGATAACTGTCACAAATCAAGATTCCCAAAGTTGGCCATTCCTGGGGGATGTATGGAACATGATCATATTACGGTTTGGCTTCATGCATTTAATATTTATATATACACACGATATATTTACTACATATATTGCACATTGGTAATATGTGCACATTGTAAATTTCGAAGGCGTATGGCAATTACAAGTCCAAAATAGAAATCACTGCCTGCATGGATGCCGCGAGCCTGCCGCTTATTGCTATGGCTGTGCATGCACTCTTGGACAGAAGGCTCACTATGGTTAATTAATGAGCTTTGGGATGGCAAGCTGCAGCTAACTTATGCACGTTTTGGTTTTTGAGCTCGTCCCAGCGGTTCATGGATCAGCGATCAGGTTTGATCCGCTGTTCATGACTCTTCCAGGTCACTAATCACTGACGATAGTGTACAGTGTACTGATGATAGTGGGTTAATAAGTGACTAATATATGGCATGCTCTGGGGGACCACCATTTTGAGAAACCACCATTTTGGTCATAGCTCTCCTGAATGTTTGAAACCAGCCAGAATCGCAATTGCTCTTTCTATTTGTTAGCTTCCACTAGCCATGATGAGTAGCTCTATAGGTCGGGCTATGCACCCTTAACGAGAACCATGGCCAGTTGTTTAGCCAGCTACTAAGTGGGGGTTATCTACGTACCAGAAGTGGTGCTTACCACAGGTACCATCTTAGCTGTTTTGGGGGCACGACTAACAATGGTTAGTTCCGGAATTAGTTCACCAACTTTTTTGGAGGCTAATTACCATCGCTCCACTGGCCCCGGCCGAAAGCACATCGACGTAATTGTGGTTACTAACGGTTCACCTAAGTAATAGTGGTTACGAATGGCAAGTAATAGTGGTTACTAATGGCAATCCATTTTGTGGTTGGTTGGTGATAACCCAGCTGGCCATATATGGTTTTTGCTCGCCAAAAAAATGGTTGGTATATCTCTGATCCTTGTTGGTTAGAATCCCAAGCTGCATCAACCATTGATCCTGGCACCTGCTAGTTGGGTGTTGTCAGGACTGGGTACCCCCAGGCCAATCATCTTTCTTTACTCGCCACTGATAGTTATAAACCATCCATTATAGTTGGTATATACCCTATCATTGCTTATAATGCCCCTATGATTTATCATTGCCAATTAACCCATCATAGAACATCCATAGCCTTGGGGTCCCCTAGTTGAAGAACCCCCCCAGTTTAACCGGCGAAGCGCATGACCCACCAACCAGGGCCGCGAATGACGCACGACTGACACCGAGCCAGGCTGCAGCCATGGCGAACTACGCAGCAGGCGGCTTCCTGCAGGGCGCGGATCGGGCTGATTTGTCGAAGTCGCCTGGGTCAATCAAGGCTGAAACGGATGAACAATGATGGGGATGGACAATGATGGTTAACAATGATGGTTAACAATGATGATTAATTACATAATTACCGTTAAGAATGGATAATTATGTGGACAAGGATGGTTAACAATGATGATCATATACACAATGATGACCATTAATTAACAATGGATATGATGGTTCATCATGGCTGAACCCAAGTGATGGATAACCGGTTGGTGGGTTTCCCAAACGCAATTATTCACAAATGGTTGGTCTTTTGAGAAAGGCTGCGCACCACCAACCCCTAACGGTAAAGTGGGTCAAGGCACACCTAGATGACTCACCTCACCAACATGCGCAACTTGCACAGATTGCAAACGAGCATGGCCTCACTTTCGCAATGATACAGAATAATAAAATCGCTGACAGGGAAGCCAAAAAAGCTCTTTCCACCAGTATGAGAGAGCTTCCCGATATAAACCTTATCAAGCAACAGGTTTGGGAATGGCAATTTTGGCTTACGAATGTGATTGCTAAGCTTAACACTGTCAACACTGATGTTGTTGCCGAACCAGTTAGGGTTGAGCTTCCTTCCATTCCGCTTCAAATTGATTCCCCCCTTGAAAAATTTAGGCTGATTTATCCTAAGTGGCTTTGGGATACTACGAGCCTCTCTTTTAATTGGGCCACCGACTTCTCCTGTTCGCAACAATGTAGGCTACCAGCTAGTCTTTCTAGGATTAACTGGGATAAGGGCTTGAGTTTCCTTTCTTCACTGCGGTGGACAACCGGACCTGCCCTTGCAACTTCAATGATAGAACTAGCCTATTTTCGTTTCTACATGGGATATGAACTTGATACTGAAAAATCCCCAGCAGCATATGCAAAAATCTTGCGAAAAATTTGCAATCACTCCACCAAGGTGAGATCACCCCATCCTCTAATTCCTGATAAAGTTTCTCCAAAACTTAAGACGAACGGCCGCGTGCATCCCTCGGGATTCATCTCCAACTCGTGGCCTCAGATCCCGTTGTTTCCACTCCAGAAGCTTGCGATCGATTTTTTGGGAGGAAGAAATCAGGCTCTTAAGGGATGGACTTTCCATTTCGGCTGACCGGGTTTTTGGCCAATTAATTCACAGCATCCGTTGCATTTCAGAGACTGTCTGCGGCGCCGAGTGCGCTGCTGACTGAGCCCCCAGGGTCTCGCAGGATGGCAATAATGGTTGACTAATATTTTTTCGTAGGGACAATGGTGGACGATGGTGGTAAAAGCTGATTGATAATGGTCGATACAAGGTAATATAATCATTTGAAACGGTTCATAGTTTGTAATGATTGTGCGTTAGTGATATGGTCGTTGATGATTATTAGTGAATGTTAATCAGTAATGCTAGTTGATGTTGATTGTATAAGAAGTGCTTAATGATGAAGAAATAGTGATTGTGAATCGTTTTATAGTTGTTCCACTGCAATTATGGTCTGTAATCAATAGTGATAGTTAATCATCATAAATAGTGGTTAAGAATGGTTGGTAATAACAAGCACAGCAGGGATTGATGAGTAATGATGGTCCGTGATTTCATGGCAAAACATTGCCAATAGTGGTTATCATGGGAGAGTTAATGGCCAACATTGCTAAGAATCGGTTCAACTCCCGGTTGCCACAAGGATATGATGGCTGACCCATGGTTACCAACAATCATAGGTGGAATAGCAAGGTTATAAGCAGCAAATTTGGGATAAGCTATGGATCTATATGATCTTCTAGGAGGGTATTGATGTTATATGATGTTTATTGTTTTGCCATTCTATTTGTCCACCCCCTTGACATGACATATTCCAAAAATCGCTTGTTGGATCTCCTTTGTTGCACCTCCTTTATTATTTGATTAGTTGTGCATTGCTGTGCTTGTATGTTGTTATTCATGTTGATTGTTTGCAATGTTTAACAGACGGCCCATGCTTTGTCTTATCTAGGAACATTCTTAAAACATGAATTGTTCCTTGTTTAATAAACACGCTGCCTATGAAAACTCCTGTATTCCTTGTTTATGAAAACGATGTTTATCAAGAAACAATGAGCAAATGGCTGTGGGTCAAAACCCTGTACCCTTAGTGTACCATCATGAACCATTGTGTTCCCCTATTATTGTTAGCTAGTATCCCCCATAAATAGATGGTGAACATTGACATACAGCCACATGAATAGAAAAACATGGGGCTTTCTCAAAATTGGGAATCCCGATGGTGGGTTTGTTGCTATAAATGGTTAATACAACTTGCGAAACCGCCATAGGTACTGTCAATCTGGTCCTGTCTAGTTGTTGGTCGGTTCTATCACTGACCATTATTCTATGATACCTTTGGTCCATCAAATAAATTGTTGATATGGTTCATCATACGGATCATAACCAACAATGATGCTCAATGATGGGGTTGTTGGATCCATTTGTTCATGAACCACCCATGTTTGGCCTTATATCACCAGCTGTTCAAAGGTGCTTTCCCTGTGCATACTGATCATTCCTGGTTGCTTAAGCATCATGATGAGTATCTAATCATTATTTTGATCATGTTTGTTACCATCCTAATCCGATAAACAATCATTACAATGCATTAGCAATGATTATGATCATATAATCATAGGTATATGGATCTACCATTCTTATAGGTAGATCATCCAGGATATCATTTGCAAGGATGATCCATTTGTTCCTCCGCTTCATCATCGCCTCCAGGCATGGGCTTGTGGCCAGGCGTGAGCTCGCCGGTCAAACGTGGTTGTTTGGGGTGGGATGAAGCAGGGATCCGATCTGGATGGTTTCATTCTATGAATCGATGGTTGGTGGTTGCATGGCGAATCATATGTAAACATCGTGAGTATATTCTATATTGATACAATTCATGTGTTTTTTGGTAATTTACATCTATAAATATAAATATATATATATATATATGAATATACACATGGTCTTTGCGTAACATGCCTCTAAAGATTCAAAATGCTGTCTATTCAACCCACCTGGGCAATGGAAAATGTATGATGTATATCAAATTTCCTGAAGTTTCCCTCAACGAAAACATTGCCAGGTTAGTTTACCGGAGGGTGTTTCGATGAAAAATAGTGGTGCAACCCACTCCAAAGTGTCAGTGTAGTCCAGGATTGATCATCAGGGGCGAGCAACCAATGACAGTATCAACCAGGCTTTTGTTCTCTTGGCTACCATCCAGACTTCTGACCATCAGTGATGAAGGACTATTCTATGCATGCTAGCATTCATCATTGCTCGATTAAAAAACAACCTGCATTGGTGCATATATCTTTAGATTTGTAGCATATGTTTGATATCCTGTATACACACAATTTTGATTTCTACGTATATGTTGGGACATTTCGGAACCGAACACTATGCAGAAAGCGCCGGTCCAGGCAGGAATCCAAAAAACAAGAACAAAGCCCAACACGATCGTCCGCAATCATCAATCACTGATTAACCCGAATTATTGACCATTGATTAAACTCTGTCAGCCCTTGACTAACCGTTCACAAGCTGGAATCGTCAACCATCAGCAGTCAGCCCTTGACTAACCATTCATAAGCTCGAATCATGAACAATCAGCAAGATTTTGGCAACAAACCGCAGGTCAGATGATGTGTGAGCCTTGGGGACTGTGGTGTGAAGAATTAGATGCTGGCGCGTCATAAGCCCTTGACGATGTAGAGTACCATCTTCCCAGCATTGCTGATGAGAATGTAGAGCTTTTGATATGTTTTGATGTTCAGCTGATTGTTATAGTAGACGTTGTTGGGGAATCGGAGTTGTATTTCCAGCAGAGAACATGCACTTGGGAGTTGGGTGTTTGGCAGATATAAGTGCGACTCTCTAACCAGAGTATCTGAGATACCAGATGGTTGTTCCAGTCATACAGCAAGGTACTCAAGAGTTGGAGGTACCGCTTAGAATATGTGCCAGCCATTCAGGGTTGGATGCAATCATTCAGCACAAACACATGCTTTAGCGTGTCAAGAAAGGTGTTCACAGAAGTTCGTGCAAACTGATCATGTCACCAATGTCAGAATTGTCGTGAAAACAATTTGGTGGCTTGGCGTTTGGTCCCAGTTTCTATTCAAAAAAAAGGTACCAGTTGGATGATATCTTTACCAATCAACTGATATAACTAGGGCTGTAAATTTAATTTTTGATCGAGTGGATGTAATCAGGGAGCTGAAGGCCAGGTATATGTACTCTTGGTAGGAGATTTACAACCATGGTTAGTGATGGTGAATGAGCTAGTTATAGCGGTGGATGATTTATAGAGGAAAACCAAGAAAACCAAGAGTTATAGGGGAAGTGTAAACCATGTGGCTGTGGGTCAAAAATACCCTTGGTTCCCCCATCATCAACCATTGATTTCCCACTAGTATTGTTGGTGAACTTGTCCCCGTGAAAGTTGGTTGATTCATCTAGACCCACAGCCATCTAGTCACACTGGAAAAAACACCCATCACGCGCAATAGTGATTGATAACGAAGCACTGACTCGTTCTCATGAATCACCCGCTGAGCAAAGCTGCTGCTGGTGGTGGTGCTGAAACCTGGATCCTGCTATTGCATGAGATTTGGCAAATTTTGGCAAGGTGATAAACATCAAATATTGCGTGGCTGCGATTCACAAATCTAAGTGGCAATTGGCAAAGCTTAAATTGAGTAGACCCAAACCTGGTACTTCAAATCTCAAGAACTCACATAATGTAGCTGGGTATGTCCAGGACTTGGTGTAGCCGCGTAGCCCCTGAAAAACGATGGGTTTGCTTATTCTAGTGGAACATGTAGTTGTTTGACCTGGGGATACCGGCCATTCTTGCCCAAAACGTATGACTTACCTTGTAATGATACCATATAATTACCTGTTTGTATTGAAACACGTGGAATATATTTGGGCGTTTATCAAAATAGGGAGCCCCCAAATAAATCTTATTTCTATAAATGACTAGTATTGGATGATTTGGGGGATCCCCCATTTTGAGAAACCACCAATATGTGCATTATGTATTGACATGAGTTTCCACATGTATTCTTAAAGTTGACCCCTGTGTTGGTAGGATCCCAGGGTGTACATCTTCACCATGTGTTCAAACACATATGTGGCTTGACTAGGACTATGCTCTCGGAACCAGGCACCTGATCATCCAACACAACACCTGGCTGTTCACCATCAGGTTCCAACGGTTGCTGATGCCGAGTTCCGCAAGTTCCAAGCTGTTAGTCCACCCAAGTTTCATTAAGTTCCCATGGAAAAATACAATGGTTGGGTGGACTAACAGCTGAGAACTTGTGGTTTACATCTCTGCTGTCCTTGGAACTCTTGGGTTCTAAGATGTTATCCTTGGATGTTCCACAACTTCTCAGCTGAGCTGCTGCTTCTCCCATGTTATCCTTGGATCAGTGGAGCTGCACTTCTGAGGTCAGATGGGGGTCAAAACCCTGAGTGGCAGGCGCGCCTTTCAGATGGACTGCCTCAGGGGTGATGTTGGTGGTGCTTGGGAGAGCAGCGGTGAGGGAACCCCCAAAGTTATGGTTGGTTTATTGCTAGCAAATGTGTATAGTTAGATGATTTGGGTGTACCCCTATGACTTGAGAATCACCCATATGATCATTTAGAAGGGCTGAGCCGAGTTGATCACTTCAAACTGAGCCTGTTTGCAGCTTATGAACTGTCAACAGAAGATCAAGCATGAATCTTCAGTCTTCAGCACTTGTCAACCATCATTATTCAACCATCATTAATTACCATCATTATTCAACCATCATTATTCAACCATCATTATTCAACCATCATTAATTACCATCATTATTCAACCATCATTTTTCAACCATCATTATTCAACCATCATTAATTACCATCATTATTCAACCATCATTATTCAACCATCATTAATTACCATCTTTTTTCAACCATCATTATTCAACCATCATTAATTACCATCATTTTTCAACCATCATTATTCAACCATCATTAATTACCATCTTTAATTACCATCATTATTCAACCATCATTAATTACCATCTTTGATTACCAGCATTATTCAACCATCATTAATTACCGTCTTTAGTTACCAGCATTATTAACCATCATCGATTACCATCTTTAGTTACCAGCATTATTAACCATCATTAATTACCATTTTTGATTACCATTATTTTTCAACCATCATTATTTACCATCTTTGATTACCAGCATGCATTGACCATCATTACCTAACCATCATTCATGAACCATTATTAGTTAACCATTATGAGCGTGAATTACATCAACCGTTCACCATCATAAAACGCAAATCCCAATCATTTGTGAATGTGATCAACGAACTCATGGACAATTCTAACTACCATTTGCAAAGACATTTTCACCAGCTGAGCTTGTCCAACCGAGGGCTCTCGGGGCTTTATGGTTAGTCTACAGAGTCGTACCCCACCCCCCTGTTAAAGGTTGGTTAATATGACATTTAATCATAGATTATTATCTACCATCACTAGTACTTACCCTAGTTGTGTTCACCAACTTTGCTAAGTAGGGGGTACCACTCTGTAGTTCATCCACTGCACCTCTTTTGGGGTTGGCATGATCCTGCTGCCTGTGTGAGGTCACAACTTTAACTGGGCTGGCAATCAATCTACTACGTGTTGAGTAGGAGTTTTATGAGAAGCTGGGAGAGTCAAATCTCTGCAAGGGAACAGTGCCGCCATTTGTTGAACGATTCTTCTCAGTTTATAAGACTTTGACAAAATTAAGTTATCAACAAAATCGTCAGTATCCAACAATTTCATCATCATCATCATCAACAACAACACCACCATCACCATTGTCACCATTGTCACTACTCGAGTTATGCCTTCGTGAGAGTCCAGACCACCCAACCCCAGTGCACTTTGCCAGGCTTTATTCAGTTTCTTGGGAGATGCGCGGCATCTCAGTTTCATTTGCGGCAGTTGTGCAGTTGCATGGCGAGGGGAACCGTCAAGTCACGACATATCCCGGTCATTTCGCTTGTAACCACGGTGTTATAACCCTTTTGGGGATGGGGTAACTAATACCATCCATCCACGAGGGGTAGTAGGTGAACATCCCAGCAGCTATGTAATAAATTGGCAGAAATCACTCAGGGCTAGCACTGCCGTTGGCCTTTGATGGGAAAGCAACTAAGAGCCAGCTATACAACGACATATGGCAAAACCATCAACAACTGGTTGGTGGTTTGATTGACATTTTTATGTTCCAAAACGTAATTCTTAACAAATGGTTGGTTGACTTGCGCACATTGGTCATAAGGGTTGAAGCCACTGGCCGTCAACAATGATGCAAGCTATGCCTCACTTCATGTATAGCTTGCACCCCTGAGACATCGAAAATGGGCTACGAGTCACGCAAGGATCCAGGCGAAGACGAGCTGGGTCAAGCACTTAACCAACCAATTTCATGGGGATCACAACCAACAATAATAGTGGGAAAACCAAGCTGAATGATGGGGGAAGCAGGAGGACTAAAGGTTTTGACTCACAGCCACATAAGGATTGGGTTGTACTTGCTGAAATTGCAATTTCTTTGGCTTATTTTGTAGGATTTCAGCTAATTCATTCTATTGTGAATTGTGTGTTTTCTTTTTCAGCTCTTTCAGCTTGTAGGGATGGCTTGTTTGTTTGGCTTATGTTCCTACAAAAAGATTCAGTGAAGCTGTGTGATTGTTTCCCAGCGAATGCCTTTGATTTATGTTGTGTTTGCGGAATTTGCACAATGATGGTCAATAATGCTGATCCTTACTGATGGTCAACGATGATTGTCAATGTCAACCATTATTGTCGATACTTATTGATGGTCAACGATGATCAGCAAATGGTCGATGATGGCTAAATACTGCTTGACATTGCTTGATTATTAATAGTCATTGTATACGATCACTGTTTACTATCCATTGTTCAATGCAATAGATACTGATTTATTGAGGCCCTCCATTACAATACTGAATAAGTGATAGCAACGCCTCATTATCTACTATGTCAAGGGTAATGAAAGTGAAGTATTACATCAAGGGCACTTTAATACCTTTCATTGCTTCTTTGGCACCGAACATGATTTTCCATTGCTAAGTATCATGATCAGTTCAGTTTCTATTGATTAAGGTAGTTGTTACTGAACATTTTCCCTTGAAGAGTGAACTAAAGCAGTGGCAGAAGTGCTTAAGGCCACTATGCTTCTTACTGGTACAAGGTGGGCCCCTAACCACTAATAAGTTGATGAAATAAGCTGACATAACTAGGCTTAACTATCACTTGCTGGGGTTGAACTAACCCAACTTATGAGTGGTTGTGGGCCCACCGTGTAATTTTTATTTGCTTACTGTTTCTGCTTCAGTCATTATTAAGCCGGTAATTATTACTATGCTTACTATGCTTACTTAATGATACAATGACCCTGATAGCATAGTAACAATTACAGAGTTACACTGTCACTGGTGATTTGTATCATTGCTTCCTTTGAGTGGCACTGCTTCAGCTGCAGGGACAGCGAAATGGTGGCCGACCAGGCAGGTCGAGACATGATGGGAGCGGTCATGGCGAGCTTGTTGGGAGCTGGTGGTTGCACAGGTCATCAGCGTCCCAGGATCAGCTGTGTTTTGCTTGGAAAGGGGAACAGTACAAATGACAGAAGATTTAGCTTTTCTCGTGGGTCTCATATATGGTTGTGAGGACAAGAGTTCTGGTTGTCGACCTCCCATTATGACGATGAATCATCAGTTAACCATTGCAGGACTTTAAACTTAAACGATTGTCCGTTGGAAAGCTAACCTGGGAGTTACTACGTGTTATAAATGGCTATTTCCGATACGGAAAACAGCTATAAATGGTGGAATTTCCACTTCCAGATTGGTTTACCAGAGTGTACATGGTTGATCATCAGTCAGTGATTTATGGTTATCATGGTTACTTGGTTGATCATGGTTATCCATATTCTTGCGTTGTTATTCCTAGGTATGATCAACCACAACTCACCCAACCATTCATAGATTGAATGACACTCACAACTTGTTTGAAACACCATAGCTATCCTTCACAAAACAAAAAACACAGAAATAAATATGTGTCAGTACTCATCCTTGCATAGTCATCATGAGTCATTCTTGATTCATGGAATGTAGTTGTTATTGGTCATTGTTGGCATCCATCAACGTACACTGTGATTGTCATCATTGTCACTATCATTGATTGGATCATGAACCACCATCGAATGTCAACCATCATCATAAATGGCACAACTGTGATATAACTATGATTAGTATCATTGATCAACAATACATCATTGACATAGATTGCAAAGATGTTATCAATGATCGTTCAATATCCCTCACCATCATGGATCGATCATTGATCACCATTAAGTGATTGGTGAATTAGTTGACTGGTCATCATCAACATTCACGGGTCATTGATAATATTTTTTCTGTTTCGATGAGTACTGTATCCTTTAAGACTTTTCTTATCAATAAACATGCATTGTTAATTGGTCATGAACATTAACATCACCATTAACTGATATCATGTCATGGCTTTAACTGATCATTAACACGTTACCATGATGCTAACCTCATCAACTGTTCATCAACATCACCATCAGTCATACAGGGTGGTAGCCCCCAAGTTATAAGTTGGTTTCAAGGTAAGTCATTTCACAAGCTGGTTATATCTACCATTTGCCTAGTATTCACCATAGTTATGTTCACCAACCCACAGAGATCCCAAGGGGATACCACTCTGTAAGTTGGTGGCGCGAGGTGCACCTTTCCCGATCAATGAGAATGGGGACAGTGCCTGGGCAGAGTTACCGATTTGACACCAGTTGCTGACTTCGTTGAGAAAAAAACGCAACCGACGATCGAATTTGTGGTACAGGTACAAGGTGGGCCCCGTTCGCCAGCTATAGTCGTTGGGTTATAACTAGAGTAACTACCAGTTATAGTAGATATAACTATAGTTAGATGGCCTTATAAATCAAGCTATAACTAGGGGGGCCCACCTTGTATCTCACTAATCACCCTAGTAAGTGATAGATATCTCACTCGTTAGTTGGTTCAGAACCACAGCCAGTCCTTCTATCAGTCATAACCAAGCATTCAACAACTGGTAGCGGGGCGGTTCACATCCCAACAGTTAGACTGTTCTGGACGCAGGGATGTGAACAGCTGGGGTACAGGGAACCACAATATGGAGTTCCATTCAGAATGGTGGAGATGATTTGGAGATGATTTGGAGATAGAAACACCACCTTCTTTGTTTAATAAGTTGAGCTTCATGAGCCTTCCGACACGTTGATCCTGCATGGTGAACCAAGCTGAATGGCGCCGCGCTTTTGCGTCACTTTGTCATGGTCTTTGTATATGCAGTTTCGATGTTATATATATATATGTACATATATTTAAATGTGCATATATTGATATACATACTCGTATTTGCATGTACACATGTGCATAAATGGGTGAGTTATGAAGATACAATCCGATACTACATGATATCATTATCTTGTGGCTAAATGTATTTCTGTATCTCATGAACTTTGTGACAGGAATAACTCAATGACTGCCGTACAATCATATTTGCCATCATCCCCAAAAGGTTGGGTCCCTCACTACTGGTTAATTGCTAAGCATCCATATGATTGAAAACAATCCGTATAGCCCTAAGCGTCGTCAAGCCGTATCATTGACCAGGACCAACCATCGCTTATCGCTCATGATTGGTGAGTACAGTGCATGTATTCACATGCTATCATACATTATAAAGATATGCAGCTGGAGACCCCGTTCCGTGGGAATGTTCACCATGGCAGATAGGGTGAAAAGAATGTGGATGAACTAACCCCGAGTCCGATGGTGAACGTCACCAGTTTTACAAGGTAAGCCCCCCAAAGGTATGCGAACTTGGTTTGCAACAAGGGCAACTCCCAGTTATGGTCCGGTAGATACAACGATAGTCAATTGATGTCAATTGGCTTGCAAGCCTATGGTTTTGCCCTTGTCAACATTACTACTATAGTATCAATATGATTACTTGATGATTTTTTTCAATGTATTACTTGATGGTTGTTTATGTGCTGAAAAAATCAGTATGGTAGATGTAACGAGTAAAACTCATAGGCCTCACCTCGCAGAGTTCTCACAACGGTCCAACCTGTGATTGCAACCCCACAGGTGCAACAACGTCCGCGGCTGTCGTGTTGGACTCTCAGAAGTGCGGAGGTTGAAGATCCGCGAGAAAGAAAGATCTCTATCCCAAGAATTTGTGGTGAATCAAATGCTAAAATCTGATGGTTAATGATGGTGAATATGATGCTAAATGATGGTTAACAGCAATGACCTATTGCAACAGCAATAACCTATTGCAACAAAAGATCTCTAATGCTAAATTCTGGTGAATCTTAACGGTCTATATTGTTAAATGATGGTTAATGATGTGAAATCTGGCAAAGGATGCTGTGACTTTTATTTGTTAACAATAGTTGATTGATAAACTACAAAGGGGGCCATAAACCACGTTTAACTTGGTTTATAACTAAGTTAACTAGGCTTAACTACCAGATATATGGGTTGAACTAAGCCTACTTCTACCTGCTAGGGGCCTTGTATGGCTTGCTTGCCCGATTCGCTTGTCGAATACCTTCTGCCTCGTGGCGCTGCGGTGGAATAGCATGATGGGTGATTACCATGAGGGTCAAATGGCGAGCTGCGTCAAGCTGTCAACCAACCAACTCATGGTTAACTAGCTGGTTAATGGTAAATATTAGGCGATGTCGGGATGATAGCTAACCAACAAAACTATGGCATTTACCAACTATGGCCATGGGTCAAGCAGTTAACCAACGAATTTCATGGGGGATAATAACCAAGAAAATCATAGGGAAAACAACGGTTAGTGAAAGGGAACCAGGGGTTCGGGATGGTTCGGGATTTTGACCCACTGCCAAATTGTTCCCCTCTGGTTAGTGATGATGCAGTGAACTTCAGAGAGGCTATCCGTGTTTTTTGATGCGTCATCATTGGGCAGCCATGACAGTAACAACCACCGCGGTTGGCCACTAATGATCCCCCAACATCAGCAACGAGCAGCTGATAAGTCAGCATGAAATATGACTATAAACATCTATAAGCTACAATCATCGTCAATCATGATCATTGTAGAATCAAAACCTTTGTGACCAACATTGTTAAATAACGTAAAATCTCAATCATGTTGGCCACTTACGATTTGAACAAATTAGCAATGTTAATCATTTGATTGTTAATCATTGTGGTGTTTCATTTGATTGATCTTAATCATCAACCATTTTGAATCCTCTCCCTTCATTGCGGCCTTCAGCAGTGCGAAGGCAACCATTGTTCACCGATCCCTGAGTCCGCCTGAGCTCGGCTTGGTCCTTCGGCTTCTCCTCGAGCAAGTCGCTCGGCAAAAATGGAATCGCCAACGCTTCGATTGGAAACCGTCCGCGCGCGAGGACCACCCCTGGAGTCGCCTGCACTTTGCCAAAGCGGCACCCGGGCCATCATTACCGGGAGACAGTAGCTCGGCACCGCTGCTGCACAGCTCAAGGACATGGATTTGGCGCACCTGCTGCAGATTGGCATCCCCTGCTGTCAGGGTGAAAGCTACAACCTTGAGTTCAAGGCAGACGACAACACTGAGAAGAACCGGGCCGAGGAATGTGCCGCTGCAGAGACAGCTGAATTTGATGAGGACACGCAATGACAATGAAAGTTTTATAGAGATCTGAAATGAATTGCAAGCATATACTGATGGTCGATAATAGACCATAATAAGGAACAAGCTCATGGTTAAACAGCTACTGGTTGGTGGTTTGAGTCATATTTTTCCCTAGTGGTTACAAATGGTCGGTTTGGTTGACTTGCGCATATTTTTCATGACGGGGTGGTTCAACCACCAACCAGACAAGCATCCAAAACCTGTGACTCCATCCCTAGGACAGCAGCGATCGTCAAGGAAAATCCGCTGCCAACCTTACGGACCGTTAAGGCTCATTTGAGGGTTTCACATGCGGTTTCATCATTGATATGACATTTTCATTGTGCATGGACAATTTAGGTCAGCCCTCTTGATTTTCGAATGTTTCGATTTCGGCTGTGGAGTTTTTAGTGCCAAACCTTTTCCAAAAAGTGTGAACCACATCGGGGATAATTTGGTGCTTTCTTGAAATGTGGGTACCCCAGAATCGTTCTTTTCTTCCCCCAAAAAATGGCTAACGTTTGATGATTTGAGGGTGCTCCTATTTGAGAAACGCCCATACGTATACATCAACCAATACCGTTGACAATGGTCAATCCTCATCATGAACCATCATGATGAACTAATCATCGCCATTAGTAGTCATGATCAGTCAGCGTCAACCATCATTATCAACCATCATCAATCTTCAATTATTGACCACGATCAGCCACTGTGAGCCATGTTCATCCATCATTGCTGCGGTAGTTCCCAAAATGTTGTTGGTTGTTAGATGTTAGTAAAAGTCATCAATCATAACCAGCCAAGAAATCATTGTCAGGTCATGGCAACCAGCCAAGAAATCATTGTCAGGTCCTGGCAACCTTGTCAGCCAATTAACCTATGTTTCCCATCACCATGAACCATTTG
Source organism: Symbiodinium kawagutii (assembly GCA_009767595.1). Classification (NCBI taxonomy): domain Eukaryota; class Dinophyceae; order Suessiales; family Symbiodiniaceae; genus Symbiodinium; species Symbiodinium kawagutii. The sequence continues at coordinate 310,161 of VSDK01017319.1, read as the reverse complement.
ATCACTATGATTAACCATCATTGGTCCTTGTTTACCATATTATTCACCATCAATCAACGGCAATTACCAATAATTGTAAACCATTGATGATTTACCGTGACAAAAACTACTGATGGTCAACCATTACCCGTTGTTCATCATCATTCGTGACCGTCATCAATCAACATTTGTATGCCGCGACCCAGGTGAGACGACAGGTTTGCGGTCTCTGGGGCGTTGCTGCTGAGGCGCGCCTGGCGTTTGCGCGGCTGTCTTAACTCTTGCGGGGTGGAACACAAAACGTAGATTCAGGGCGCTGATGATGGGTGATGTGGTAGTTTTTTGTTGGTGATGGATGGTAGTGGTCAATAACGATTGGGTTAGTGAACCATGCAGTAGTCAAATCATTGTTGATATTTTGGTTCCTACTGGTTATGAATTGTTTCAGGATGGTTTGTTGTTGTTGATAAATGGGTTATTGATGGTTGCTGGTAATGGTGATTACTGCGGGTCATATTGGTTGGTTGTGGTTGATCATTGTCCGTAGATCATGGTGGCTGATGATGATTGATTTGATGATCAAAACATATATTATCATGATAATTCAAGGTTGATATTGAGACTTAATATTGATTGATATGAAACCTAAAACATGATACTTAATCATAGTTCATGATGGTTGATGGAGCAATGTTGAGCGACATTGAAAAGAAATGTGCATGTAAAACAACACCCGGGAGCTCGACCAATAATCATCAAACATCCAAATTGTTAGCTGATTATAGATTATACCACTTTCAACCATTATAAATTAACTATGATCAGCACGAACCGTTTGACATATTCAACACTTCTGTGTTAAACCATCAAATCTCTGTTTGGGTGACGAGCCTTCATCACTGGGAAAGGATTCGTGATGTGTTACCCTTCAGGGAGACGATGGCTGGTCAACAGTCAGCATGGAGCCCTTCAGGCAGATAGGTCGGATAATGGTCGTGTTCCAACTGATGTGCAAAGTGTATAGGGAAACCATGGGAAACCCTGGGAAGTCAGCTTCAAATGGAGTAAAACCCGAGAACATCAGCTATGTCTATGGTGGATTTTCCCTTGTTAGGTTACAATTGCTGAGCCAGGAACACATTGCGCGTGGTCAAAGAACAAAAAATGACAATTGAATTTATGGACTTGTTGTTTACTTTCTGACAACTGGAATTTAACACTTTGTTGCTTACGTATTTGGTTACATTGCACTACTACACATGGGGATTTGTATATGTAAGAGCGGGTCAACCTTTGTTATCCCGAAGCAATAATTTCATCCGCGTCAAGACCATTTAACGGCTGCTTACACAGCCTTTTGATCATTTTGACCTTTACCAAAGTAGGAAGTAGTTTCCGATGTTTTAGTGACTTTAGTGTTTGAGGGGCACGTGCGAATCATCATGGTGATGGTGGCATGATGGCCTTGGGACAATGGGCAGCAGAGTTTCACATTTCCAGATGCGCCATTGCAACTCCAGGATGTTGTCCTTTTTGGAGGCCTTTCCTGGTTACAGATGTCAGTTCGCCAGTTGAACCCTTGATAGTTCTCACATGGTGGTTGCTCAAAATAAGGCTACCCCGCAATGATCCTTTATAGTTGGTATGCCCGTTATCGTTGTTGCTTATCTCCTCTTATCAACCATGAACTACTGATCCACCAGTTCTCATATGGGTGTTTCTCAAAAATAGGGGTACCCCCAAATCATCATTGATCATTTATAAGAATCATCCTTTATTAATTAATAATTACCAAGCGTAGTTATTCATGGTGTTCCACTATTTCTTATATCCATCCTTGATAGGCTCATGATTTCATCATATCCATCCTTCATCCTTCATATTCATAGGACCTTCATAGGACCTTTATGATGCGAATGATGAAATCATGGCCCTTCATGCTGGACCTTCCCTGGGTCACTCGAGTCGACGCCAGCGGCCTGTGTCAGGTGAATGCAGATCTCTGGGTGCCTGAGCTGGCCCCTGGGCGAGTTCCTGGTGAGCCATGGAACTAGGGTTGGTAATGGCTAGAAATGGATGATGAATGGATGATGAATAGTGATTTTAATGGCTAGAAATGGATGATCAGGAATTAAATGTAAATGATTTATGGATGATTACTGGTACGGATGATTACTGGTTGATTGATGGAGGTTTTAATGGCTAAACATGGATGATTAATAGTCGATTAATCAATAGTTGATTGATGGTTAGATAATGAGTTTCTCACAAAACTCCTGGTTGATTCATGGTGGTTTTTAAGGCTTAAGAAATGGTTAATCACTGGTTCAGAATAGGAATAATGACCGGCAATAGTGGCTAATGATGCGGTTCATTTGTTGGATCCATTTGTTCATAAACCACCCATGTCTGGGGATATATCACAAGCTATTTTTTTAGGTAAAGAGTATGGATCTACCATTATCATAGTATCATAGGTATATCAGCCAGGATATTATGTTCCAGGCTATGATTTGTCAAGGATATCCAGGATGTGTTTTTCGTTTTTCGCCTTTATTTGGGTCATCATCGAAAACCCAGCCATCCATCCAACTGACACAGACGATTGTTTCCACAAGGTCGGTGTTCGACCCAAAGGAACAGACGCTGAAGATCTAAGGTTTTGGGGTTGAAGCTGGATTCAATGACACCATGTGTCCCCGCAAATATTTCGGAAACCCGCAAGCTATGGATGGTTTGTTACTATAAACGGTTAATCAACTGGGGGTACCCCTATTCTAAGAAACCACAATATCACCGGACATGATCAAACCTTTTTTGTGGTGACTTGGAACATGCTTCTAAGATCTTGATTCACATGATTAGTCTTGGCGTTGGAGTATCACCAAAAAGAGAAGTAGCAAGGGTATAACTAGCTGCTGTTTTTTGTTCAGCAATATTGTCCATAACTCTTAAGACTATGGACAAGATGACTCTACTAGTTGTATTCTTGATTGACCCGTCACGCGAGTTCGAAAAGGAGCGAAGCATGGTACTTTGATGATTGCTGAGCGATAATGACAACAAACTTAAGCAACAAAGAGGGATGTCAAGTGTTGATCCCTGATGTTTTGGATACTGCGGTCACCCTAACCCAAGGCGATTGCCCCTGGTTGGCCAGCACACCTTGGGAGCACCACATGCCCGACCTTGAGACCATAAGGGGTAGCCAGTAGCCACCCATGGGGGACCAACAACGGCTCCAGAACTGGTGTTCCACCACCGGTGGTTCACCACCGCCCCAGGTAGGGGGCATGCTGGGAGCATTGCACGAGCTCGGTGCAAAAAAAAAGTTCAGTTCGGAGCCCCGTTGCGAAGTTCCCGGGGCATCTGCCAAGTTCCCGGCAGATGGAGGGCACTTTCCCTGCAATTTCGTGCGGTGTCTTGAAGTCATCCTTAGTGGTACCCCCCAAACATTCCAGCCATTTCCAGCCGCTCACGCACAGCGTTCCGAGAGCGGTCCAAGCCTAACCGCGGCTTCGTAAGGCACTAGGATAGCAACCAGCCATGATCATAGGACAACCAACGAGCTCCCAAGGCACAGATTGACCTCCAAAACAGGGGTGATGGAGTTTTTTAGCTGTGGAACATCCAGTAGTCTCCCAAATGGTTCGTGGTTCACAAAAGCTTCACAGTGATATATAGTGATTGAATGGTGTTAACTACTGCCATTATATTGTTAAATTGCATCATGTTGTGAAAAGCAACGGCCATTCTGGCAGCAAAGACAGCCAGGTATACGTTGATGTTGAAGTGCTCGTTCGTTTGTTTGATCCGCTGTTTCATCCTGAGGTTGGGGTATGGCTTATGAACGTACCTGGGCTGCACGAGAGTGGGCTGACCGATCACTGCTTGCTCTCAAACCCAGGTAGCCTCTCTGGCAGTTACGCCAGCCCTGTAGGTAGGAATCGATCCACCGAAGATTGTGAAAAGATCCCTAGTCCTGAGCTTGTGTTCATGACCGAGCCCAACGCAAGACTGTGAATCACAAGCCTACTGTGCCACTGGGATGTACGCAGATTGATGCGCTTGATGATGGTTGCTGGTTCTTAGATGTTCTTAGTAGTGTATATATCAAGCTAGGGCTGTGAAGCATAGAGTTGTTGGAGGTTGATGCATACTCTTGATGGTTGCATGCAACAATTTGCTTATTGCTTCTGTGTGCGAACCTTATTTTGACTTTCCTGGTTTTGGAAAGTCTAAGAATCATTCTGGAAACCCAAAAATGAACAAAACGCAGCGCCGGGTCGAACAAGTCTGGAGACTTTTGAATTGATTGACCAGACAAGTTTGCTCCGTGAAGCGAAGATTGTTGACGTCATGACCCGATCCAATGCTAAACTATCCATGTTTGAGATGGCAAGGTGCAAGCTGTTTATGGTAAAAAAACGTTGGTTCATTCACATCAATTTGCCATACATAGCTTGTTGGATGCATGAAAAGCTAGCAGATTGATTAGACTAGTTGGTTGGTTTAGTACAGACCGCTTGGGCCTGCGTCTATTTACGGATCCTTTTTGAACAATCAGCGGACAAATACCCCAAACTGCATTCGGTGCTTGTGAGGGAGCCATTCCACGTCAAGAAACGTCGAGCGGTGCAGTGTGAACCTGCCATCCGGGTGAGATTGAAACAATTACTACTTGACCTACTCTGCCAGTGGCTGCATATATGTCACCAATAACGTTTACCAGCCATCACCATCAACCATTTGCAGACTGCTTTCCCGCTTGTGATTCTAGAGGTATTTGCAAAAGGAGTGAGTTCTGTAGGTCAGTGGCCAGTGATTGTTGGCACTACTCTAATCACCAACTGAGCCACGCTCAAAACCTATGCCATTCACGTTATTTCATGTTTAGTATTCATGTTTAGTAAAGGGCTGGAAACAAGGTCCACTGGCGTAAGCCAAAACGCAACCGGCGTAAGCCGGCGTAAGTTTTTTTCTAGGATTCCAGTCACGTAAGCCCATGTCGGTTCTCAACAATGGTTGAATTTCAATTGGGGATGCGAGGCTACAACAGTCAGGGGTCACTGTGCACACTATCAGTTGTTGACACCAATCAAGTCGATTTACCATCCTGTATCTATGTTATGTTGGTTCAATTGCCTGCAGTTATCGACCAGGAGTTCATTTTGGCAACTGCGACACTGCAGCCATTTCCTCGATCAATCATATTCAATCATGGCCAAAGACTCCAAAGAGTCTCAGTTACTGTCTTCATTTTTTTGTTTTCTATTATTTTGTGAAATCACCAATCATGAGTGCTAATCAAAGAACACCCCCAAGTATCATCAAGACTATCATGATTGCTGATACTCATGATCACTCCCAAGCATCACCGTTTTCACCAAGTGTTTCCCTAATCACCTATTTCAATCATTGGTAACTCTGTCCAGCGATATGAATTTTGGAGATGGTGAATTCATGTGAATTCCCATGGGTAGCAGCTACCACCCAACCTGAGCTCAGTGCCAACGCGAGGCCAATCTCTGGCAATGTAGGTTTAGAAAAAAAAACGTGCGGGAACTTAGTCCAGGAGCACTGGCTGAGATCGAGCAGTGTAGTGTCATTGTGTGGCACTTTTTTAGGAATGCATGAAGCAATGCGGATCCCAAATATCGTTTGATACCAATTGTATCCAACAAAATTATCAACAACAACGATAAATCGTACATGATCCTGAACATCCGGAACCATGCTGAATCATTTGAACCATCACGACATGTTTCATTTAAATCTTGTATATTGTATGAGTCATATCCTGCATATGTCTTTGTTGTCGGTGCTCATGGGCAGTGTGCATCTGACAAATAAACCTTTCTGATTGGGAAAGATTGTACATTCCTCCACCTTTTTAAATTCCGCCGGATAGTTTTCAGGAGATGCTGTTGGTAGATCGATATAGAAATCCTTAAATGGTTACTCCAAAAAGGTGCAGATTTCCCTTCAAGATCATTCTCGGGATGGTGAAGCACATATTCCTGGACAGGTGTCACAAAATCCTATCTCTGTGGTGAGTTGTGGCTTTGTTTCATTGACCTCGCACCCATGTCCTGGCACTTTCCTAAAGAATGCTGCGAAGGGTTGAAGTTAGGATGGGAGTCGTAGCATGTCATTACCAAATCTCACCAATTGTGTTGTGAACATAGACACAGCTTCCCCAACTCCAGGAAGTTGTGAGGTCAATGACGGTGGCCAACACGACAACCTTCAGACCTTCCTAGGGGTCAACTGGTGGTGGAACGGCACATGGTCATGTGATGGGTGGTTTATCACTATTAATGCATAATATTAGATGATGTAGGGGTACCCCTATTTTAAGGAACCACCACGTGGATAAATCTCCTTCAGATCGTTTCATGGTTCTCCGCACCTCTCGTTGCTGCCGAGGTGTCTAATGTCATTCAGCAATGCGATAACTGTGACCAATTCGACGTGGCTGAACAGGAGTGTTGACCAATTTCGCCGGCGGTTGGTATTGTCTCACAATCCCAAGCTGTTGTTCGAAACGACATCTTTGGCGTTCATATTATCAAGAAAATCACAAGGATTATTGACTTGTGGTTCTGGCGCACGGTTTGTGATTAATGGTGTATGTGTTCATTGTTTCTTTCTACCACAAACATCTTGCTTAGTTGTTAATGATGATCATCAACCGTCAATATCACATTTTTTTAACCAGCAACTCGCATGTTTGTTGGAGTTGAGGAAATACACACACACACACTTTTGAACTCGACCCAATGAGCAGAATCGCAATTGACCGCAGTGGGCTAGCGCTCCTGTTTCAACGCTAGCCACCAGAAAAAAAAAGCCATAACGCTTGGGTTCTCCGGTGTCGGCTAGCACCCATGTGGCTGGAGCATGTCAGAGGTACAATGTTTGTCAAATTGTAATCGATGCTTTGACGCTGTGGTTGTTTTGTTCAAAATAGGAGACACTAGAAAATGGCTGGTTTATCACTATAAATGGTAAATCATCTGTATGATTTGGGGGGTCCGCCATTTTGAGAAACACCCATGTATTTTTTCTGATAGGGGGGGATCACTGCCGTAATAAACCACGCACCTTTGGCAATAATCTCCAGTCATTATCAAAAAATCTGAATATATGTCCCCACAATGATCCAACATTGGACATGAACCATTGATACTTCTCGAAGTATTTCTTCTTCAACAATTTTGCCAGTCCCAGAAAGGATTTACAGGATTTCATAGGAATATCGACTTTGAAAACCACTATCGGGAGTATAGGTTTGTAGCAAATGATTGTTATTGGACCAGCTGTTGTGGTTGACATTGGTAGGTTAACACTGAATAACAATGGTTGTCAAAACCAACCACGAATGGGCGAGAAAAGTCAGTTTCAATGATAACAAATGATTAATACTAATGTGACTAACACGAATTGACCGTTCTATCAGGCATTAGTGTTAGCTTGGGCCAGTGCTTTTGCTCTTGGCTCCAGCAATTGTTTAAAGACGGACCCATGTAGATCAACACCCGCAGTGATCCAATTTTGTCGCTATATCCAAATGTGAGATTGCTTCCACAAGGAACCACACATGAAAGGAACACTGCAAACTCTCTATTGTGGAAGCGGAGGTGGTTTCATTGCGTTCACTATTGTCGCTATGATCATTTTGTTGTTGATCGTAATGTTTTGGTGTTGTATGCATATAGTGATCCTGGAGGAGAAAAGAATGTGAGTTCTTTGACCATCACCAATTGGTAAATGGATCAATCCTTGGACTATGCTTAATCTTGTCTATCATATAATGCTTCTTTACCACTCTCATCAATGGTTGACTATAGGTAATGACCAACAATTGCATATGGGATCAACCACTATTTACCAACTATTCACAATCATGAACCGCTCTTAATTAACCATGATTGACTATACTATTAACCAGTACTGACTAATCATC
>VSDK01017319.1:277116-302103 GCA_009767595.1 Symbiodinium kawagutii | reverse complement strand
GCTCTTAATTAACCATGATTGAATATACTATTAACCAGTACTGACTAAACATCAGTTGAGCAGCGTTCAAAAGTCCGATGATAGTGTTTGTACAAAAGTTAATCTGGGTGAGCCCCACGAAAGTAAAACCTCCACGCGCGCAAGCTCCGCGAAAGCTATCGCGACAGTCCTGGCTAATGCTCCTTCCGCGAAAGCTTCGCGAAAGCTTTTGTCAGAATCCGACTTTTCCACGTTTTTTCATATTTTTCCTGTTTCATCGTGTGACATGCTTCCAGTTCACTTTTGGCCAAAAATGCTTTGCAGACAAGAGTTCCGCGAAAGTGCTGCGAAAGTGAAAAACCTGAAAAAGTGCTCCGCGAAAGCAAAAACTGTGGTCGCGAAAGCAGCGCGAAAGCCGTGGCGAAAGCAAGCCGGATTATAACACTTTCACTCAGCATTTTGACCACCGCTCAGTTGATCATGGGGTATCTACTCCCGGATTCTAAAAGTTTTGCCTAAACATGCCTGCAATCGTTTGCCGAAGACGAGTTGGGCCATTACATTCCCAAACTTAGATGGGAAATGAGGAATTGCACTCCCATCATCTTTCCCAACATTACATTCCCAAACTCATAGGATGGATGAACATCCAAGAGTTCGAGGGTTGCCCCAAGTTGGATTGGTTGGTGATGCGAGACTTGCACGAAGCGAAGTCCTTCTATCGACCAGCAAGGCCGGCTAGTTCACACTTATCGTTCATCAAGGACTTGCTAGTCAATGAAGCCCTATGCTTCTACTTACCATAGTAGGTAACCCGCTGGTTTCTACCATTGTTGTGACTGGGGTTAGTCGCCTACTATAATGGAAGCCTGAAGCGTAGGGTAGGCTGGTGCAGGTTGTGGGATATGAACAGCCAGTAGAGCAACCAGGTTGCTGAGGTGAACTCCTTGAGGGAGACACAGAGTCGTGCAGTCGACCCTTAGCGTTACGCGACAGCCCGGTATCTTCAGAGCGGTCAGTGATGCAGCGATGGGTTGATCCATCGACGCTATAAAGCCCAAGCTGATTGGAGGTTTCCCGGTTATATAACCAGAACTTGGGGCGGTGATGAACTACAAGATGCCTTGTGCAACAACTTGTTGCTAAGCACCATGAAGCACAAACACAACCACACAACAACCGACCATCATTAGCGTCATTCGCCTCTAATGTTCAGCATTGATCATTACTAATAATTAAGATTCATAAAACACATTAACAAACTCAAACGCAACCATCAACTCGAGCATGATATTCATTGTGTTTGCCATTCTTAAAGGATTATAAACCTAGTATATGTCAACCATGATTTGCAATGTGATTACCCTGTACAAACATCTATATACTTCTTGCTGGCCATGGTACCACCACGCCACAAGCAGCTGAAATGTTCAAAGGTTCATCACTGATAATGACCTCGTGTGGTCGATCAACATTGAATTGTGGTTGATAAGATTCGATAACAGTTGGGTCCGTCCGTAGCCATGGTGGTGCCCCTTAATAAACCAATAGGCAAATCAAATTGAATACCGAAACCAGTTTGAGATTAGGATATAGTAGTGACTTTGGACTAAGCTTGGTGGTGTAGCAGTTTTTATTGGGAATATTCGGAATAGCTATGAACACCAACAGAGTACGACTGGCTCATTTCTGACCGCCAGCACATGTCCCTGCAAGCAGCGACTCGGGAGATTCCGATCTGTTGGACAGGGAATCTCCGGTCAGATGTTGGGAGTTGATCAACTAACGAGAACGAAGAGCTGATGAAGTGACGGGGTTCAATCCCGACAGGTAGCAGAATTTACAACCCTACCAGTGGAGGTATGCTTGCAACCAGGGTTCCACTATGCATCAGATCGACGTTTGGATCTTTGATCCAAGAAGCTTGGAGAACAGTGGTTAGTGTTTGAGTTTTGTCCCATCAGATAGGATTAGATTTATGAATTTCCTCGGATGTTTGCTGGACTCAACATGACTCAACATGTTCTGAGATGGCTGACCGGCAATGGATGTCAGAAATGTTGCCTTGAATGGCGTGGGTCGAAGATGTTCTTTCCCTTGAAAACTTGTGATGGAGCCCTATCGTCAGTGGATGACTGAGGCCAAAGCAAACTGAGTTTTGATCAAAGCCAGCTCTAAAAAAAGTTGTAGGTCACACAATGGAGGATTCCACGTGCTTTAGGAAATTTTTGGGTAGTTGCCTGAAGCTCGGCTGTGAATCTATACAAACAGTGTTTGAAGGTATTGGATTCCACCTCCTTTTTGACCCCTTTCCCTCCTTACACTGTAACCCAGAAACCAATAACCAGTTGTACATCCAGCATAACTCAAAGACAACTTCCTCGACTCTAAATGCCATGGGTCCGTCGTATTCATACCAGTATGCAACCGTTTTACAACCCAAGCTGAACGCAACTTCATGAATTTGTGATATTGTCTAATCACTATACACGTTGCATGACTTAGCAACAATATAAGTTCCACCACACATCATCTCAACTTGCCTCTACTGCTGCCTACTACTTGGGGGCTTCCCTATGCTGGGTATGAGTTGCCAGAAGCTAAAGTTGGATGAAATCAGCACACTTGTGGGTAGAGCATGAACATCCTGCCATGGGTTGCCTTTTTGATCTTTTTGCATGGCTCCATTTATAAGGGATCAACACATCAGCATGTCCTGCAGCCTTGTTTCATGGCTCTATTTACGGATCAACAGATCTGTTGATCTGACTTGGGCAGATGATATGATCAATCTGATGTTTTGTTCGGTACGTGTTTTTTTGATCGTGGCGATATCTCGCTAGGTCCCAGCTGATACTATCAACAATTGACAGATGGATGGCTCAGCAGGGAGAGTTGTGTGTTGATTGTTTGGAGATGTTCAAATAGGGCACAAGGTATTTTCCATTGCCCATAGCCCTTTGTAGCAGATCCTAGTGTTGATAGTTGCTTGATCGTCGTCGTAGTTGACAATAGTCCATTTTGAGAATAGTTGTAAACTGAAGTAACTAATGATAAACGGAACGACCACGACATGTATCGCAATTGCGCTCGGACGGAGCGGTCAGCCATCCATGTCACTTGATGTGATGGGGTTCAAACACCACCTAGCACAAGTCTATCTCATTGTAAGGTCGCATCGTGATTTGCCCAGTTCATTCACAATGGCTGCTTGCAGTTAGACGGAGTGGTCAGTGCTTTGCGCTTTGCAGATTCCATGGAAGCTCAGGGGGGCATCATGCAAGCAGAGTTCAGCGCAAAACGTTGATACGATCGTGAGCCCAACCCAGTTGAAGGATCGCTCACCAACCTGCACCAGTGAAACAATTTTATTTTGTGGATTGCCTCCAGTCGGTGCTCTACTGGTAGAATGATCATAGACTTCTACAAATCACTTTCACACAGAAAATAAAACAACTGACAATAATTATATAAGCTGCGACAAACGCAGCCTTGGAAGGGGTTGGAAGCATGGCTGGTAAGCTCCACAAGTTCAAGGCAGGGCACCCATTTGGGGGACAGAATCGCCAGTTGTGGCGTGCCTGAGAGTTGCTTACCATCCCAAGCCTGAAATATCCAACATGAATCATCACCCATCGCAAGTGACCTCATTCATTCAGAAGGTCTTTATCTTTAATCTAAGCTCAGATTAACCATGAGCATGTGCCGGAAAACCAAATTTTGCCCAGCAAAATCTGCCTCCCCCCGTCATTCATCAGCCACGTCAAGTTTCGGCTTTCAGGATCCGACCCCCACTGTTGCTAGATGTTGCTAGACCCCCCTGGCGGACCGGACTGGTGTTGACCCAATTGTTCACACGGTGAACACGGTGAACACCACTAAAAACATGATGATGCTGAACTCCCAGCTTGGTATTACTTGCAGGGGGAGTGCAAGACACAGTTTTTTCTGCTCAGAAATGGCAATTTGAGATGTCCCGCTTGGAGTTTCCATCGCGCCTGCAGCTGCAAAGATGTGGAAGTTTCGATTGCACACAGTCGCATTGAATTGAGAAGTTTCACTTCTTGCCGACGGGCATTGGCTCGTATCGCAACCGTGTTTTTTGTGCAGCATGATCTTTTGTGTGCTCCTGTCTCATTGTGATTCAGCGTGGACAGGAGCAGATACACTCTGGTGAACTAACAGTAACATACGTAATCAAAACACCCTGATTTACCATCAAAAACATGGCCATGTCGGATGTTCCAGCCATGCAGAGGGTGAATCCAGATCAGACAAGCGGTATAAGGTCATGTTGCAATGGAAACGATCCTGGTGAAGTCTGCAAGATGTCAATGATAAAATCATGCGCTGATTAGCGAGGACAGTTCTGACGCCAATTATGTCAGATCATATATGGGTTAATTAACAACGGCAAATCATGGTTACGCAGTTTCGCATATGTGTTTTCCAAAAGGTTAGGGTTTACAATAGTAACGGTTCAGGACAATTACTCATTATTATTATCATTTTAAAACGGCACCGGTCCGATCCTATTCGACTGGGAAACAAATTTCTCAAACGCACAGCACGGCCAAGAACATCCTTGCTAAACCACACACATGATTGACCAGGCTTTTATTTTCCCTGCTGGTGTTTCTCGATCACAATCATGCAACCATTATCAACCATATTAACATTGACCATTATTAATCGTAATGAACTGTCATCAAGCGTACTTAACCGTCATCCATCAAGCATTGTTAACTATTAACCATCATTAATACTGGTGTATCCACTGTCAACCATTGAAGTCATTGTAGTCATCATTGACCGACGACTGTGGGACTGCGGTGCACCCGGAGAAACCCATGTTGATCCTGAGGGATTGCATGGTCGTGAATTCAGAGCTAAAGAGTCCAATCACAACCCAGATGCTTGATGTATGTTATCTAGCTACATTGGGGTCTTTCGATAGGTAAATGGAGGCAAACATGCTGTGCGTGGAGTAGTTGGGTCATGGTTGATGATTGTTGTTGATAATAAGAGTCTTATGAAAATGGTGGATCATTTGTGTCAATAGAGGGTTGATGATTGTTGTTGATAAATGATAGTTGATCAATAAGGAATAAGTGGCTTATTGTTGTGGTCATAAGCCACTATTCACTATCACTGACAACGGTCACTTTATATCTTCACAACTCTGACTCAACTATCCAACTACAAGTTTTCTCTCATATTCTCTATAGCCACTATCATGAATGGAACATCGTTGTATATACATACAACTGACCATGATTGACATTGACACTTCACCAGGAGTTGCTCAAGTTCCGGTGAGTTCAGCAATACCACGGAATCCAAAGCGATAGACGGCTGTAGGGCGTTCAGAACGACGTAATGACCCGAGCGCGCACCATGAAACGATTGGCCCTTGATGCACATTTGGGGGCCGAACTGGGCCCAGCTAGTTTGATGTGTCGAGTCTTTGTCATTTACATCTAGGAGGGAGGGGCGAGGGCCTGCTGCGATACGGTTGAATATAACGACCCTAGCTGCAGGTCATGGTAAAGAGTTATTTATATTAACCAATGCCTCACTGAAGGCTCGACATCGCACACATACTTGTACCTGTGTCTGTGTGTATCAATATGATCTATGTATCGTATCAAGGAAATGGTGAAACCGAAGAAATAAGTGTATCAATGATGGTTGACAATGCTTAGGACTGGTTAGTGGTGGTTAATGATGTTTAATGATTGTCAATCATGGTTGATGATGGCTAATGATTTGAATAGTAGGTATATATATATATATATAGATATATATATATATATATAGATATATAGATATATAAGTTATAGAAGTGTTTCCAGCTACCATGATTGATTCCAAATGGCTCGTTTCTTGTTGATCACCGCAAGCCAAGTTGTGACCACGCTTGACCATCAGAAGCATAGCCGTGCTGCCCTCGAATCAGCCCACACAGTCCCTGTGGGAATCCCTGACTGCAACCAGTTGGTTGCATGGTTAGCCCTGGATCAGCTGTCAAGGTAGTGGTTGGTACTGGGACCAGCGGCTACAGTCTTTTTGTTGAGCTCATCCTGTAAATCGCCCCTCCTCAGTTTTAAACCACCAGCAGGACAAAAAAACAATGAAATGTGAAGTAGAAGAAGCTTCTGACCATCGACCATCTGAAAAATTGGCGAGAATGGTTGGACCCTACAAAAAATGTATATTTTCCTCAGTTTATGGTAGCCCCTAAAGGATACTTCCCTTGGTTTATGACAACCCTCCACCCCCCAATCTCCAACCCCCAACCGCTACTAGCTCCAGGCAGAATCCAGAAATCATAGGCACAGCTCGCTGCTGGGCGCTACGTCCGATTCGGCATGGCCATGCCGCCCAAGTTGTGCGATGCACCGCATCCAAAACATCAAAACGGCTGCGCCATGCAGCGGCGGACGGCCCCCAAATGGCTGGTGATGAACCGTGGGTCGTGGGGCTTTCCGGGGGTCGCCAAGTTGATGAACGTAACCAGTCAGGGTGGACGTTTTTGCTAGGTAGAACCGCTTGATCGGTGGAGTAGAACCGCTTGATTGCTGGGTTTTAGACTAATTTAGTACCGGAAAAGATCAATCAAGTTTGGTAATGATGGATGTAATCAGGATGATTAATGGTACTGTACTGGCTAGTGCTTAGTATTGGTTGCTGGATGCTGCTGGGTACTGGCATAGTTGATCATGATGGTTATTTGGCGTACTTAAGGGTAATTTTTCAACAGTAGGCAAGACTGGCTACTGCAATGCAACCACCAGTGATGGTTAATTATTGGGAATCATAAACGGATCATTGTTTATGGAGACTCGTGGTACTATATGGTACTGAACCTGATTCCATGGGATTGGTCAAAGAAAAAAGTACAGCAAAGCCAGGTTACAAGCATCAATTATGGCGGGGTTTCCAACGAAGATTTTACATGAAGCATTTCTAGGATATCATGACCAGAAAATGTTTCCGATGCCCTCCTATGATGAGATCATAAACAATGATTTTTTAGGTTTTTCGACGGTTGTTTCTGGGTTCCCCTATGTGGGATGATGATGGATGATGATCCGTTGTATATCGTTGTCATTTTTCCAGCTTAAAATCGTGGAACTCAGCAAGCTTGGACCCGGTCTTTCAGTTCAGCTTTCCACCGGCTGGGAACCTGGGGACCTGGCCTTTTCTGGCTGGTGCTAGGGAGGGAGTTGCTTGGAGTTAAGGGTGCCCTAGCCCTTTGATACGGGGGAGCCAGGCCAGGAGTTACCAGGAGCTACCAGGAGTCCCAACGGTAGTCCTGGTTCTGGACATTTCCTTGATGGATTAGTAGGGATCCCCTGGCCATGTTAGGAGCCAAGTGGCGCGACGGATCAAGGCATGGTTGGGTGTCTACATGGCCATCTCTAAGTAGCTTCCTCCAGGATGGTTTACGCAAACCAGAGTTACATCGGTTAATAAAGGCTCATAAAGAAGAACCAATTCCCCAGAATGGGGTTATCTCGTACCCTTTGAGGTTAATGATCAGCTCTATGTTATAAACCCACTTGCCTCATGTTGCCCTCCTGTTGCAAACCCAGGTTGTGCCTCATGTTATGAACCCAGCTTGAGATGGCTGGCCCCAACCCAAGGATGATCTCCAAAGAGTGTAACGGGTTGCCGAGCTAAGTTATACCGAAGCTGTGGGCTCCCCAGCTGCTGTTCGCACAGCATCGGGCTCCCAGCATTGGGAGGGACAACAAGCGCAACAAGACGCATCTTGGGGGGCTGCTTGTCATCAGCTGAGAGGTAACCCTCAAGCAACTGGCAACTGGAATGGCTGGTTCAGTACCGTGCTACTCAGCATTAGTGCAGGTGATTGTAGCATCAGCCCAATGGAAGATGGCATCAATCATTTTCTGAAGTAGCAACCACGTCACCATCAAAATTGAAAATAATAATCAAAATTTGTCCTCATCCCAAACATAATAGAAATTATCATATTTGATTATAGATATCATCATTTTCCTCATCCCCAACATGATAGATTCCGTCAGATCCCACGTCACAGTCAGCCAGTTGGATTCTTGCTGCCTTGCAATTGCTCCGCACCCTGGCCTTTGTACAGCAGGGTGTTGCCGCACGAGACCCAGAGGGGGACTACCAGGGACAGGTGGGGAATTGCTGCGGCGTGGAAGGCATGACTGGCCTCATCCCAAAGGGTCATCGATATGCAGCTGTTTGAGCTCACTGGTTGGGTCCAGGCTGGTTTTCTGCTGGGTTTGTTGTAGCCTCTGAGCTGAACATAGTTATTAGTAAGTATTACTCATACCAGTTGATCTTCGTAAGAGCAGCCTATGAATGTCACCTTGTTGCTATTCTATTGGCGGTTTCCTATGTCTATTTATTTCGGTATGATCCTTAATCATTTGTGGCTATGGCTTAAATGGCTATGGCTTAAATTGTCATGGCTAATTATGGCTGAACTGACTATATGGCGTTTTTCCTTCTTTTGCACGAAAAGATCTCCAAACAAGATGATGAATACGCTCTAAATAAACTCAGATGACAATTGTTCATGGAATTGAACATGATCAATCTCTAATCAAATCATTTTTTTGCATGTCACCCGTTCGCATGGCACAAATGGATAATCAACGGATCCCAGGCGATGGACATCGACAGCCAGCGCTCGGCGGCTGAAGAGGCACCGCTCGCTGAAATGCTGCTCTGAACCTGCTGTTCTACTGCGTTTGCGCGCACTTTGTTTCAATGAAACTTGATAGATGATCATGTTTAACAACTTGTTAGTTGGTCGCAGTTGTTCTCCAAGTTTCGAATCATTTCATGAGTTTCCAAGTTTAACAAACTGGTTTATTTCACAAACTGCAACAACTTGTTTAAATCCGAGTTTTCTGGTTGATCATGTTTAACAAGTTGTTGCACTGGTTGTGATTGCTATTAAGCTTCCAAGAGAGCTCCAAGAGAGTTAAAGTGAATCTCCAGAATCAACCATTGCTAGCAATGATGGTCGATAGCTTTCAATTGCTGCTTGACGCTGAATTATCATTGACTGCTCTTGAAACAACTCAACTCTTCTAAAGACAAGGTTGATCCACCCTTGTACGTTGGATGAACTAATACTCTGTTGGTTGTTCTAAATCAGGTGTAGGCCATGGGTTAGCAGCCAGTCTATTAACTAATGAAGCTAACTAGTGGCAGGTAATGTAGCAGTGTCTATTGAAGCTATCTAATGAATCTAACTAATGCAGCTTCAATGGACACTAGTGTTAAAGTATTCAATAGCCCACTAGTTAGATGCAATTTAACTAATGAATCAATCTATCGTTGCTGACTAATGTTAGCTTGTCACAGGGCTGTGTGGGCTGTACGTGTCTCGCATTGGTCCAGCCACGGCTCGCGCGAGGCCTTGAGCAAACTCAGAAAGTCCATCCAGGCGGGGCGCAACTACAAATTGAGGCAGTGCATCTAAATGTAGCTAGATGGCCATATAAATGAACCATATAGATTGTGTATCCATGTATACATATATATATACATCATGATCTAGTTGGCCATAATCAGTATCTAGTTGATAATCAGTATAATCGGTAGCTATCCATGTGTATACATCATTATCTAGTTGATGTACATTGATGTATCTATGGATTTGTCCATCTACCAAACCATTGGCGCATTATATTTTGTTGCTGTATGTATGTGCCTGTGTCTCTATCCATCTCTCGAGCTTTCTACCTATGCAGGAAAAAAATCAGTAAAGTTGCAGCTCTTTACTGTCACTTCTGGTGCTTTCCTGCTGCATGTTTGCTGTAAACCAATGAGTTGCTCTATCCAATGAACTAGGAACTGGCCAACTAGTTGACCATGCCAACTAGTTGGTTAGCTGGTTTGTTAGCATTACAATATTGAAATCAAACATTCTCCATCATCTTCAACTATTGAAATCGGTGAACTCACCACACACTGGTTTCGCGAGAGCTTACAAGGTGGGGTTCCTTATAAGTTGGTTAAGATTCGCCACTCAACTATAGCTATATCTACTACAGCTAGTAGTTCACCTAGTAATGAACCAACTTAGCTAAGCATCAGGGGCCCCGGTTGCTTGTAGTTTCTACTCCCGATTTTTCCATCAACCTGACCAGGCACCCTGCCAACACCAGGCCATTGCCGGAAAGGGCAATCATGCCAAGCTTTTCAGCGACTGCGACCGGCCGCGCGGCGATCAGGACATGGTGAGTTGATCATGGCGAGTTGAAGGTGCAGACGCATCAGACGCATCATTTTTTTTTTCGGTTGGATCATCTAAGAGATACTCAATAGAGGGACAATGACGATTTTTTGTTTAAACCATCATATCAATGATCTTAGACTTACCTACTTGACACTTTGGAAGATTATTTTAGTTTTCCATAGTTTTTTCCCAATATTTGGGATGGTCGTTTGAGTGTTTCGTCAGTTTGAACCACCGAGCAGTGGCTCAATCAATGATTAATGACCAACCAGCTGTGGGTCGCTTGGAGATGGTAATACGGATGGTACTGTATCCAGCCGCTGATGAGGAACTTGGTTGATATAAGGTGAGCCTTTGGCGAACTAACCTGGATAGTTGCAGAATCACCAGAGTTTACAGGGACACTTTGGGAAACTTTCTGTCTTTGATGAGACCATAGTCATTCATTTGCACTTACATTCAGGTTCATGCCATCCCCGCAAACTAATATAGACCCTTCAAGATGGTGGAGATTGGTAAGTGAGTGACCACTGTGAGGGCCTTTGTGAGTGTCCAGCAGACCCACGGTTATACACAACGATTAATCATTGCTATAACCAGTATCAAGCACTATTTAACAATGTCCATGCTTAGTGACCATGTTTCTTCATCATTTTACTGTCACCAGTACTAATCATTAGCCACTGTTAAAAGTTAAAACCACTAACCAGTATCTTAATGGTTAATTAACGGTTACCCACTCCAATGTTTCTTAAATTGGCTATCCATGTTTAACCACTAACCATGGGAACCATTCTCAACGTGTGCTGAGGCAAAGTCAGGCCGTGAAAAATGCCATTGACAGCTACAGGTGCGGGGCACCAGCTGAGCAGCTGAGTTCAGCGAGGATCATCCCCCAGCTGATTAGGTCAGCCTTGAGACCTGAATGAAGTAGAGCAGTGCTCCTTCTCCAAGGTCTTCTCTCAGCTAGCTATCTCCATTCTGGGCCAACTGATCAGCAGATACATAGTGGAACCAATCGCCTGCTCGATGCTCGGCATAGTGCGGATTTTCCGGCAATAGAGATAATGTGAGCACTCTACCGAACACGAGTCATGGATGTAGCAACCAGCCCGGTTGATTGGGATCAAGCAAACCGTACATCTACCCTGCTATTAACCAACAAATCGTTCGGTTGAGCACGAATATGATTGTCACTATGATCATAGTTCATGCTGATCACAATTTGGTTTCATGGTGATAACCAACAACCAATCAATAGTTGTGGTCAGCGACTATCAGTGACTATGATTTATGATTTTGCTTCACTGTCACGGTTCTTTGTTTGGAAGAAATCGGCAGGCAATGAATATGATTGATTCGGAATTCGGCAATTGCCATTTGGCAAGTGTTTTACTGCCGTGCTTAGAGTTGAAATTCTTTGAACGCAACAAAGGGCAGCAGATTACAACGCGAGCCCTCGCAAGTCCCTCCACCAAAGAATCTGGCTGGTAGTTTCAAACATTGCATATTTTCCTTGTACATCAACAGGACAAAAGTTTTTTCCCGTAACGGCTTGCAGGCCCCAACGCATCAACATGCTGCGGATCAGATTTCACGTCCGTTTCGTGTGGCCTGCGTGGCGGATCGAATTATCACGGCGTTTTAAATTCATAGACTATTAAAGCTCATGGACTGGTCCGTGGTCCGTTACAACCCATACAGCTCTGTTGTAGGAGTCTAGGGGGAAAGGGTTGTGGACCACCCAAGAGGAAAAACTTTTGTCCTGGTGGAGTAGAAAGTACATACTGTGTTCACAAATGGCTGGTTGACAAGCATAATTTGAGGGGGTGAAAAAATCCACACCAACCAGTTGAATCATCTGACCAGCAATTTCTTCACCAACCTATCCGTTCTCCCTGGTACCCAAAGAGCTCCCCACTGGTCCCCAGTAGTCCCCATCCCAGGGTGGTCCCAAGGGTCCCCATCGGGTGGTCCCCCCGCAGTGCCACTCCCGTGCGCAGGTTGGAAATGCGTGGGCTGCCTGCGGAAGACGTGGGACGGCACCGGGCCCAGCTGAAAGCCTTGGAGGTGCTGGAGCTGCGAAGTGGACAGCCAGATGGGTGAGTCATAGGGTGAACGCGTGGTTAAGTAGTGCTGAGTAGTGGTTATAATACTGGTAGGAAATATGGTTTTAAATCAAAATGATTTATGGTGGTTGAACTAGTTGTGAATGGTGGTTAACGAGTGGTTAATTATGGGTTAATTACGGGTTCACAAGAGGGTATTAACTTAGTATTAACCACTCTTAAGCATATGCAGCACCCATATGAATGAGTTTAATCACCACCAGTTCAGAATAGAGACCATATGGTTTGTGAATTAGAATTATTCAGAATGAGGGTAGATCTACTAACGGTTATAAGTGACTCAAGTATCATAATTTAGATATAATTACGTTAGGTTGAGTAATAATGATTTTGATAACTAATTAAAGCCATAATAGATTCCATATGATCTAATATCTTATAAGTTATAAGTCGACTAAATATGAAGATGTGATTGAACTCAGGCGCTTGATATGGTTCTAAGATGATTGATTAGAATAATTAAGCTCAATGATGGTCCATGACATTGATAACCAATGTGGCTGCAGGTCAGAATCATATATCAGGAATGATTAATGTTGAGTTGTTCACATCCCAATGAAGACAGATTGTTCATTTGTGGGATGTGAACATCCAGGGGTACAGGGGCCCTTGACCCGCAACCATATGGTCAATAGCATGTGGTTTGCTACTCATACTATGATACATGAGTATGATTAATGTGGTTGTTCACTATGGCAAATGGCAGTGACGGGTTGATGTTGGTGCAAAGAAGTTTGGGTAATAATCTGGTTCATACTGGTTGAGGGTAGTGGGCCACAAATTGTTGTGAACAGACCAATGCGATTCATAGTGCTGAAATTATCATCGCCAGCAGTAATGACTACTGATGAACGGTTCATAATGGGGGATGGTGGTTGGAAATGGGCATTCATGGTTTCACCATAAAGAAACGTTTCTCATTGCTTGTTCCATTGCTCCCGGAGCTTGCGCGTTCCTGTGGGCTCTTTGAAAAGTGGCGCACCACGACTGGTTGCGGCGAGGTGAGTGACATTGCCTTCGTCAAGGTCTCACCTCACCGCATCCGGTGACGCACACGGCCCACCTGTGGACCCGCTCCCACTTGTTGCAAGCGGAAGGCGTTTTCTTGACGAGGGGTGCTGGATCTGCCATCATCAGCGCAGATGCTGCAGGGTTGGTATGGACCGCAGCGAGAGAAACATTGGCCGAACAACGTGCAAACTTGCAGAGGAATACCTGCATTACATGGCAAGCAACTTCCAAGCAGGCTGCATGCGCGACCCTACCGAGACATTTCCCAAGTGGAGAATTGCTTCGCAATTGCACGAAATTGCACGAAGGTCACCGATGTTCTCATGGCCACATGTGGTGTGATGCAAAGTGTAGTGCTACATGTAAATCATGAGATAGTGAAGTTTTCGTTTAGTGGGCCATGCGCACGATGTCATACAATTATTAGAATATGTTTAAAGCGATTACAGTATAACCCATATTATGCCATTACCCTTCACAAATCGTACATATGGATAGAAAGCTCATGAACCACTACCATGTTTGGTCCCGAATATGGTTAAGAATGGACCAGACTGGTCAAGGAGAATGGTCCATGAAGTCATTGACAACTCACTCCGGAGCGGTCTGATTTGGGCTCTTTGGGAGACAATAGAAACCAGGGAGCGTGGAAATGGGGGGCTGTTGAAGGCGATAGATTGGATTTGGGATGAAAAATCCTCTAGTTTTGTAAGTGAGACTTATATCACATCCGGATGACTAAATCATTTCTTGACTTGCTATCTCCCTATTCTTCTTGACTCGTTCCCAGATTTGGGCGCGCCAGGATGGCTTGAAACAATGTCGAGCGCAACTTGTACCAATCTCAGTGGAGGCAGAGCTTCTTTTGGAAAGGCACAAGACCTGCACAGATTTGGGTCTGAACGTGGCCATGGCTGATGTGGAGCATCTATGGGGCTATCCCATGCACAATTCAGGTTCAAGACCTTATCACAAGAGCCATGAAGCTCCACTGCCAAGCCGTTTGGAGCCATTAATTTTTGGGGATACTCCGTCCGAATCCAGGATCTTTATGTTGCTTCGTTGGTTCGTGAGATGTGCCCATTGTTGAGCCATCACGGGGCTCCACCCTTGTTTTGCGTTGAAAATTCGATGTTTTGATCCAACTATACTCATATGAATTTCTGTTTTGTTTGGATCTAATTAGCTTGGCTATGGTGGCAATTTACCTTTCTTCATAAATTTGTTGGGTTGATCCATGCCGTTGAGTGAATCGTCCCAGTTCGTTGTACCGACCGAGGACTGGAAGCGCTTAGATGCACAGGCGCCACGAGGAGAGCACCATTGATGTCACGTTACCATGACTGGCACATGCTGAAACTGGTTGATGAGCAGAAGACCTGGTTGGCTGAGCCATATAACTATGGTTAGTAATGGCTAATTGGTTGATGGGTTCAAAGATTGTTTATTTTCCCTAGTAAGTTCCGACAAATGTTGGGATGACCGATATTTTTCATGGGGGTGGTTCAACCACCAAGCTGTGCAATGATGTACCGTCCATGCTCCACACAAACATCGTGCTGATGGTTGAGAATTGCTGATCAGATTGATGTTCACATTGGTTGACAATGATTAATACATCAATATGATGTTAACCACCACTAGAATGTTGATAGAATAGCAGACGATGGTTAATGCCATGTACTCATTCGTTGCTGTGTTGATACCAGGCAAAGACAGACGACCAGTAGATTTGCGTAGATCCAGCGGCATGGATTCAGTGTGCCGATGGATTCGCCGCCATCATGTACAAGGTGAATTTGGCTTCCTGATTCACGGTTTTTGTCAGTGATTCTGCAAAAAATGGGACAAATTAGCAAGGACTCAACGATTGCTTGTGATTGATGTGTGGTGACAACATTGTTGATAATTTGGATTGTAACTGGCTGGCAGATCTATAAGATTCCACAAAGCTACCAAAGGGCGCCAACTTGGCTGTCGTCCTATATATAGCTTAACACCCGCATGTATAATCAATGTGACATGTGTATTTCTACTTCATATTTTTTTGGAATAAACCTTTGAACATGTGCACATATAAAGAACACACACACAACCGACATGAGTATATTTCAGTAGTAGATGCACATTTTTCCAGCCATCCAGCTACAATATACCCCAGGACCCCAACATATAAAGCTAATAGACTACAAGCAGTAATGAACCCAACTGAGATTTAGTTGTGGCTATGATTTGGTAGCTATTGTGATTTAGGAGCTGTTCTTATTGACTACAACAGATCATGGCTACATTAATCAACCCCAAGTCCTACTAGCAAGTCTTTGAGAGCGCGCTCCAGGATCTGAAACTCTTACGTGATTTGGCCAGCAGAACGGTTTGGGAGTGTTGGTCGATGCGTGGTGATGATGCATAATGTTTCTGGTTATAGTAAACATGTTCTTTTGTTTGTGTTATACTCGTCATATCAATGTTTCTTAGTTTTTTGTGTTGATCATATTCATGTTTCCTTGCTTTGTGTGATTCCGGATGTGGCCGCCACGATGGCTTAGAAGAAGATGGGCAGCTTTCTCGTGATGCTTCCCTTTGCCAAGGTGAGAAAGGGGAAAAGATCAATTAACATCGTCGTTGCTTTTGGTGCCATTTTCTGTGGGGTCCTTGCTATGTTTGAGGCCAGATACCTGGATAGTGGGAGTTAATCTATGACCACGCTGGCTAGCACGAAAGCTATCAGCAATCATTATTGCCACAGACACATGGCTCATTTTGGGACCAGCAAAACCCATTCTGCATTCGCACATCGATGCGCCAAGTCGTATGATAGGATAGGGGTACAAGGTGGGCCCCTAGCAGTTATAAGTAGGATTATAAACCCTATAAGGGGTAGTTAACCCTAGTTAACGTAGTAATTACCCAACTAACCTAAGTGGTTGGGGGCCCACCTTGTGTGTTTCCAGGATAGCATTTCTATGCCGGCCATTGGCAATCTCTAGATCCCAACCACAGCCATGAGGGCCACGGTGGGTAACAACGGGCGGTCGCCAACTGTTGCTGAGGGGAGTGACAGATGATGGCCCCGTCACACTGGAACAGGCCGAGCCACAACCGGGATTGGGAGGATCGGTTTGAGTTGTCGCATGCTTGATTGATGAGTCATCATGCATCATCATGAATCATCATGTATCACCATGAGTCACCATGAATCACCATGAAACACCATTAAGTTTCATGAATCACCGTCAATCATCATCAATCATCATTAATTTTCATCAACCGTCATTAATCATCATCAATCATCCATAGACATTCAAGGTCGTGAACTGTCATCAACTTGTATTCGGCAAAACCAACTTCATTTTTGCGGCGGGCATGGTTCGTGAATAGGATAGTTTACTGGTGTCCGAGCCACAGCTTTCAGGCGACGGCCATTGCGGAAAGCACGCAGAAAGAGTCAGCAACTGAGCATGCCTGGCGTGTGCATTTGCAAGTTTACACACTCAGAAACCCACAAAATATTGCATGATGTGGAAGGACATGTGGATACAACTTCGCACGTATACAAGAGATCATTGAGAAAATAATTCACTGAGGAATGGACGCTGGGATATATGGATATTATGATCGATGTCAGGGCTGATGAGTGCACGAGCATTTGTGGAAATTTGACTGTTGAGTTTTGTCTCAGGGATATGAACCGTTGTTTTTGAGCCAGCCAGCTGAAAACCTTTATTTAGTGGTTGATCACCATGCATTGAGCCAAGTTGGTGTCTTGCACTTGGGACTCTCCTAGATGGTTAGAACCCCTGTCAAACAATCAATAAGTAGCAACAGATGATTGTTTTTCACAGTGCTCACTGCTCACTCAGTAGAGGTAGATTTGAAGTATTGTTGCCAGAAGTTCTACCAGCTTGTTACAGATTGGGATATCATGACCCACTAGAAGTGCAACCGTTTGGAAACCGCCAAGTGGGAAGAATGACATATCTCTGATAGATTAAGGCCATGGAGAATCAGATTGGCCGGGCCCCTGAAGTTTCAAGCTGGATACTACTGGACCAGCTGGTCAGGTCAAAAAATGCAACGAGCGAGTTGGATATTTGCGAAGCAGCTGAAAGCCAAGAAGCTTCAGCCAATGTCAATATGGCTATCAGCCCAATGCCAATACCCGTCAGCTGGTTATATCAGTTATATCAGCCATTGTTATAACAGCCAATTTACCATTAAGCCCCAACCTTTAAGCATTATATTATATCAGCTATATTGAGCCCTGTCATATCAACCATAGGTAGGCCCTGTGTCGAGTTATTAACCATCAGCTATTGTTATCAGCCCTTACTATCAGCTTGGCTGAGTCAATATAACCATCAGCTATATTAATCCCTATCCAACTATATATATTGATATTGGTTATCCAACATTGATGGCTAGTAATAGCCAATATCTGTTAGCTACAGCTAATCAATGTTACCCAACACCAGAGATTGGCTATTACTAACCAGACATTGGCTATCAGCCAACAACCACCAGCCCCAACCACTTGCCTAGCAGCCCATCCCCACGGAGCTGCTACGGGATCTGCCAAGGTCTAAGGCTTCGCTCTCCAGATCGCTGGGCCTTGTTGTGAAGGCTGGCCTTGGGATCAGCTGCTAGGGCTGCCCCAGGGTGGCCAGGTGGAGAACAGGCTGTGGAAGGGGGAACTTATCATGGCTGTAAACCAAGCTATATCAAGCTGCAAGGTTCGCCCCTAGCAGTGATAAGTAGGGTTAGTTCAACCCCTAGAACTGGGAGTTGACCCTAGTGAACTTAGTTACAAACTAACTAACCTAAGTGGTTGGGGGGCCCACCTTGTATGGTACTTGGATTGTACCAAGAGATGGCTTGGATTAGAGCATAGCGGCCCTAGCTTTGGCGTGAATTTCACACTTCTCGGCTTCCCACAGGCTTCCCACATGGTAGAGGTCTAGAACCAATTGCTGGGATAAGATTTGGTAGCTTTGATCAGTTGCTACAACCGTTAACGTTTTCAAGTTCGGAAGGGTTGCTGGATGTTTTCACAGATAAGCCGCATCGATATAAGCAGGCAGGTTTCTTGTGTTCCAGAATTTGGTGGAGCTACTGTAAATATCAAGAAACCAGAGATAAAGATATGAAAGAAAGCAGAATGGGAAGTAGACACAAACATAGCTGTAAGAAGCTACATAGTGGTACCCCCCAGTTCTAAGTTGGTTGAGATGCGCCACAAGCATCCACAAGCTAGTTATATCTACCATCACTTACTAGTTTCCCTAATCAAAAACTTCGCGATCCGTTTGGGGTACCAGTGCGTATCCATTCGATGAGGCTTCACCATGACAACCTATGGAGGCTGCAAGCCTTCACTGCGGCTCAACGAACATGGCACGTTTTCCATGAGTTGCGTGCCAATGATTCACCGATCATCAGCCAACTGTTCAGCCAAGCCCAACCAAGTATCAGTCATCATTCACCATTCACTAGTCATTAACTGATGGATTTCGAGAGGCCGAACAGATTGGCATCGCAACCCTGGAGAAGATGCACGAACAGGAGCCTACCGGCTTCGAGGGTTGGGGTGTCCCTTTCATGGGTACCCCCCGCAGGCATGTGGGGGATTTCTGAAGCCATAGGGGAACCCACAATTCATGGTTGGAATATATTTGGGGGGAATATATTAGTGTAAATGGTTGATCAAGGATGATAACTGGGGGTCCCCTATGACTTGCGACACCACCATATCATAAACCACAGAAACATACAGAAGCATCCCTCATGTCGCAGGAGGAAACTTTTGACAGGATCGCCGAGGATATGGAGGATATTAAGGTGCGGCAGTATCAACACGTGGTTGCGAAGCAGGCGTCACTTGTTGAGGTTGTTGAACCATGGCACAGCTAGTCATGTGGAAAATGGCTATGTTGAAAATTGCCATGAGAAATTGCACTCTAATGATTATTAGCTTGATTCAAATTACCACAGCATGACTGACAAGGTTTACAATTTGGTTGACAGGGCCATCAATATGTTTAAGAACGGAAGTTTGACCGATGGATCACAATGAAGCAAACATCAATATCAATCATCAGCAAGACGTTGCTTGTTGTTCAAAGGTCATCAATTCGTTCAATTAGCTGGTATTCATCAAACAAACGTACTAGGAGAACAAGTAATTTGTTGTTTGCAAACTGGTAGCTAGAACTTGTGGTAACTATTCTTTGATTACCAGTGCGTGTAATCATTTAATCCGCAGCTTTGCTAAACCAATGTATTGGCTTGCTGTTGGTGGATTTGGGTCAAGTGACAAATTGTTCAACTGTCAAGCGGAGCACGGAATAAAGCAATGATAAATTCCATCATTTATGTGGGTTTCAATTGGGGAATCATCTCTGCATTGTTAATCATTGTTAACAATGTAGAATCATTGGCCGTTGTAAAAGCCTTTAGATGAAGCTGAAAGGGATCCGGTTGAGAGCAGACTCCGCTTTGGAAGACTGGCGTGATCGCTATCATGATGTCAGTTGGCTGTTCAATATGGTAGGTTGAACCCATGTAGGGAGGCTGCATCCAACAACAATCAACACATAACTGACAGCAATGACAATCAAATACTTGTTGATTGCTCATGATAGCAAAGATTGGGTGGTTACTGGTAGTAGTCAACAATAATGATCGTCAAAATCATGTTTTGAAATCTTGTATGGAGTAACCCACGTTGCTGATTACTATTGGCTAAAATTAAAGCAAGATAAAGCAAGTAAATCCCAGGGAATTGTTGAGTGTTAATGATAAGATACAGAACCAGGACAACCAGCAATGATGAACAAGTAGTTGAAGGTTGTGTTGGTACAAACCTGTCAGCAACCAGCTAGTCATGTCTTCCAAATCTATCCAAATCTCATTTCAAGTTGTTCCAGTACTAGTCCAGCTTATCTAATTCCAGTGAAAGTATCAGCTGACATCATACTTATCAACCACCTTAGTCATTCTTATCATAGGCAATAGCTGCTAATTGATTATCATTGTCATACTATTCACCATCGGGAACCCAAACTTTCCTTTTTAGGGGCTACAACCCATATTCGGGATGCTTGAAACCTTCCTTTATCTTATGGTGCCCTTGGTGCCAAGGGGTACATGTACTACTCACAACTTGATTCTCAAACTTCTTCATAGCTCCACGCTGACGCCTCGCCGGGCCCCTGCCCCAGGCGAACATTCAGCGCAGTCGCAAGCTGGTGGGTCAAATTGCCCGCAGTGCAGCCGGCGACAGGCGCGACCTGCTTGCCTCAAAGAAGTGGCTGGCACCAAGGGCTTTTACCAACAAGTTTCTTGTCACTTTGTGATCCGAATAGTAACCCCGTCAACCAATCTTGACATCCGATGAAGGCTTACCCTGGCCATACAGTATGTGGTTTACCGGATTCCGTTCTACGTTCGGGAAGCACCAGAAACCACATTGAGGAAGAGAGCAAGACTTGAAGAACATTTTAAGAAGAACACAAAAAACTCGATAAAAAAACAAAAGTCTCGGTCATGCGAGTTTAATTGACGCTCTATTTTTGAATCACTTTCCAGTTGCATGTCTCTTTGCAACTTCTCGCTTCCACACATCACCCCGGCGCTGGGGAGAGGTGTATCCAATGTCTCTGCGTGATGATTACCATTGCTGTCCTGGACCGGTGGCCCAGCTGGGGGGAGCGGAGCTACTGCTGGAGTGTTCAAGGCAGCCGATGTATCGTCGCGTTTGGGTGTGGTGGGGAGGAAGATATGATGATGAGAGTTATGATATCATGCTCATGCTGATGAAAATACAGCCCTGCATAATAGTGTGCATCATTGACTATAGATACGGCAGATATCTAAGAGTGGTATTTCATGGAGTTGTTTGAACCGGAATCCCAACTCACGAGTATTAGGTCAGTAAACATAGTAAACCAACTATCATTGATAAATCATAGGATGGTTAATTATCCTCGATCCCCATCATCAAAGCCAGCTATCACGCAGGGTTTCCATCGATTGAGACGGCACATTCTCGAAGCTGATCAGTGTTCGGCTGGTAACGCTGCCATAAATTGTATCTTATGGTGGCGAATCTTATTCACGAACTACTTGCCAGCAATCAATTTTGTTACATCAACATTGTTTAGCCAGCCAGCTCATGACACGTGGGTCATTCACATTCTTGATCTATACAAACATGTTACATCACAACCAATGATCAATGCTGGTAGCCATGGCAGCACCAGCTGCACCACCTTAGCCCATGGGTTTCCCGCAGTCAAAGCCCCTCAACTTGGTTTGTCACGGGGTTGGTGCACCCACCTTGGGCTCCACCCACCTTGGGCTCCACCCACCTTGTAGGGTTGCTTGCCATGGGTTATTGGTTGCCAGGCAACTCTGTTTCTGCACATCCCTACAAGGTGGGCCCCTAGCAGTTTTAAGTAGGGCTATAAACCCTATAAGTGGTAGTTCACCCTAGTTAACTTAGTTATAGATCAACTTATTAGTGGTTGGGGGCCCACCTTGTACACATGGCTTTCAAACGGTGTATGTTCCTCTCGGTGGTGGAAAATACCCCAACGCGCTCTTCTCCAGTAGCAGCACGGGGATTTGGATACTCCAAAAAGGCTGCCATTTTCGGGAAGGTCCCTGTGTGCACTGGGGTCCCCACCCCCTATCTTGAACATTGGGGAACCACGGCAGCCGTCAGCGTGTAGCTAGCAACTTTTAGATTTGAAGTAGCAAATCTAACGTTTGGAGGTCGCAGTTGATCCATGACCCAGCCACAATCACCGTTCTAACCCACTCATTCGCCATCTCCACAACGAACCTGTGGCACCGAGGTCATGATCACCTTGGCCATCACCAACAGGGACGGAGGATATCCGCGACGTGACATGTGTCCAACAAGTGATGCCCCAGGTTAACTTAGGTTGGCTTGGGCTAGTTCAGGACTGTCACCTTGGGTGAATTCACGTTTGGATACCTACCGGGCAATTCCATTTGATGTCAAGAAATGACCTATAATTAATCACTATAATTGGCCTTAATTAAGCATTAGTTAGTTATGAAGCTATAAATGATTCTAGAAAATAGTTTTCACGTATGAAAATTTATATAATCATGATTAAACATGAGTTATGCACCTCACTTTTGTATGAATCATCGGTCACTAACCATTGGTTATAGCCGTTGGTCATTAACCATTGTTACTAACAACGATTGGTTATCAACAACACTATAATCATTCACCATGAGCTGATAGCCATCATGGTTATCATCATGAGTTACTAGCCATCATCAGCTATTGGTTATTAACCACTGGGTACTAGCTATTAGTAGCCACAAAGTCCCGAAGATTCTCTGGTTTATGGCCATTGGTGATAGCTAATGGTTATACCATCGGTGAACCCCCCCAACCATCACTAACCAATGGCAATAAACTATTAGTTATGACTCCTTGCAATAACTATTAAAGGGGGTAGCCCTTGAGTTGTAACCATTATAATAGTTAAAACTAATATGTATTATTTCCGATTATTTCAACCGATTAATTAATGTCATCAACATTGGGTAATAATCATAATCATTGGTTCATGGTTATGACTATGAATGGTTATATGACATGTTAATGTCATGACTATTACTATTGATAACTATTACTATTGCTATTATGACTTTGGTTAGTCATTACTATTAGTAACTATGTTAGTAAGATGACTGTTATGGTTATACTCTTAATGACATCTTACTATTACTTGGTGGTGACATTTCCCGCTATCCGTCCGATGTCCCGTCGAATTCTCTGGCCGGTTGCCAGACCTGAAGCACCAGGACACTTCAAAGTCCTGGACCCCGTTCGACAAAAGTGAGCGTCGGGAGTCCTGGTTGCGTGGGTGATGGGTGGGTGGATGGCTGGGTGGGTGGACGGCTGGGTGGGTGGGTGGGTGGGTGGGTGGCTGGTTGGGGGGCTGGTTTAAGGCTGGTTGGTTGGGTGGTTGGGTGGTTAGTTGGTTGAGTGGTTGGTTGGTAGATCAGATGGGTGAAGGCGAATCGATTGCTCGCTGGTGAATGATGTGACCAACAGGGGTGATACCCATGTAAACCAACAATCTTCGTGGTTGATAGCCAAGATTTTATGGTTGATAGCCAGTGATCTTCATGGTTAGCCACTAGTAGCCAGATGGAACCAACAACCAATAGGAACCAGCAACCACTTGACAGCTGGCAGTCACAGCTGGTGATTGGTGGTGGCAGCCGGTTGGGTGGCGGGATAAGACATAGCCCCTGGTAGTTCCAAACCTGGGAAAGGGTAAATTCACAAGTTATAGCTGATTTCCCAGGGTTTCTCGTAGAAAATAGTGATTTTTCACTGCCACGTGAGTTTACCCAACGGTAATACGAGCTGGTTAAGAATGATTAAGAATGGCTGATTTCCCTTGGTTTCCTTGAACAAAGTGGTGGCATCACTTGTTTTGAGGCTCATGAACCTGAAATCTGCATTGTTTTTCTGATCAGGCTCGTATGTCCTTGTCAGGATTCGTCGTTAGTAATCCATTTGAAGGAAAACATATATTTGCTACCAACTATGACTATCCATGTTAGGTACCCAGTTCTACTTCTAGCAACAAGCTGTTCAAGTCATTAAAATATCAAATTGTGTGGCTGTGGGTCAAGACCTGGTATCCCTGGCTTTCACATCCCAGAAAATGCCCGAGCGAGGTCTTTGTCCCGATGCGAAGCATTGCGAACATGTGCGAACTGCTCCCTTTGTTGCTAGTTTCTCCAACACATTAGCATCATATTAATAATGGCTGTTCCCAGCAAAGCTGTTTGGGATTTTCACATTTTTGGGAATGATGATGGCTATTGTCGAACTACCCAAAGTGAGAGTTCTACCAAGGTTGGCGAGAACAGACCAGATACAAATGATCTTTTTGCGGTGTCCCTCCTAGCAATTGCCAAACGGTGGTTTCTCAAAATAGGGAGCCCAAAATGGCTGGTTTACTATTATAAATGGGTAATAAACTGGATGATTTAGGGGTACCCCTATTTTGAGAAACCACCAAATAGTTCAGGCCAAATACAAGTATCAACACTGCTGTGACATTGACATTCCGATTGTCACATCATGAATGTTGTGTTCTGGTCACCTTGGAGTTAAGTGCTTTTGTCGTTACTGCTACGCTTAATACTGTTACTGTTACTGTTACTATTTACTATTCCTGTTGCTGCTACTGTTACTGTTGTTCTTCCTGTTACTCTTACTCCTGTTGTTCCTGTTCCTGTTCCTGTCCCCGTTGTTGTTGTTGTTGTTGTTGTTGTTGTTGTTGTTGTTGTTGTTGTTGTTGTTGTTGTGGTTGTTGTTGTTGTTGTTGTTGTTGTTGTTGTTGTTGTTGTTGTTGCTGTTGTTGTTGTTGTTGTTGTTGTTGTTGTTGTTGTTGTTGTTGTTGTTGTTGTTGTTGTTGTTGTTATTGTTGTTGTCGTTGTCGTTGTCGTTGTCGTTGTCGTTGTCGTTGTCGTTGTCGTTGTCGTTGTCGTTGTCGTTGTCGTTGTCGTTGTCGTTGTCGTTGTCGTTGTCGTTGTCGTTGTCGTTGTCGTTGT
>VSDK01017319.1:257962-276941 GCA_009767595.1 Symbiodinium kawagutii | reverse complement strand
TTGGTGTTGTTGGTGGTGGTGGTGGTGGTGGTGGTGGTGGTGGTGGTGGTGGTTGTTGTTGTTGTTGTTGTTGTTGTTATTCCCTGTGGTGCTTGGTTGTTTTACCCCTAGTCCTTCAGGAATCATCACCAGCTACGGCCAGCATCAACAGCCGCGATCCTTTCGGCACCAGCTTTGCACTTCCACAAAGAACACAGAAGATCACCACTGCTCCATGTTGATCCATCTTGATCCACCCCTGGCAGCCACCAAAGAACTTGGCACAAGAGTTGGTTGGAAATGGATCTTCATTGATTTTCTTCACTAGTTTGGCTAGAATGGAATGAATGGATTGGGCTTCTTACTGAAATTGCATGAAATCACCTCTTTCCATTGGTTGCTGGGCACCTCAACTTTGATTCCCTTGCATTTTTTCAGCAACCCACAGGATATCCGAGCCCTACATAGTCTTCCTCCAGCAACTCCTTCGCATAATGGCAAGCGTGCGGCAAGCCAAGCAGGAGGTGACCACGGAGGTGTCCGCCCAACACGGGTGTTGTACCCGAGGTCTCGTGTGCGCACACGTGGTCTGCGAGATTTTGAGTCACCTCCTGGTGTTGGTCGTGGCTTGGTTTACCACGGCCTACGTCATTGTCCCTTACTTCCTGGCGCACTACGGGCTGGCGCTGCGCGTCAGCAACCTTCACTGGTGGGAGCTGTTGCAGTCACCGCTGCTGTGGCTCTTCCCACCCGGTACCGGACGACTTGTGGCATCGAGTCAAGGTGGTCAACGGCCCACGACTTTCCGAGTTTTCAGCTGGTGTCTGCGACTAACCGTGCTGGGATGGATGGTTTGGACAACGCTGCAGCTGCTCGAGGGTGAAAAGAGTGCTATGGGGAAGAAAATTTTCAACTTCCCCGCACTCGTCCAAGTGGCTTGCAGCCGGTCACACTACTGCGAAGGGTTACCACCTTGGCTGCGGCATCCCTGGTGGTCGCGGGAGGAGCAATGCCCCGTGACTGGCAAGAGCTACGCTGACTGTTTGGGGAGGCTGCCGTGGTATTTTCGGGGCATTTGCAACATGCGAGCGGGTCAATGTTACCAAGATGCCTTACCACAGTGGGCGCGGTTTGTAGCGGCCGGAGGCCCCATGGCCTTTGGACCCTTCCTGGCACTGCCAGCGTCGCTGTTGCTGTCCTATTGCATTTCCAAGGCGATGGATGCTGAAGGCCTTGAGATCAGCCGGTCAGAGGAGACAGAGAGCTCCGAAGACGAATCAGCTCTTGTAGACATCAATTCCAAAGAATCTGAAGATGTGACTGTCTTTAAACGGTTGAAGTTCTTTACCTTCGATTTGTTCCCTTTTGTCTTCGACGTGTTTTTGGATTTGAACGGGATCTTGCAGTTCATCCTCACCGGAAATTTCCAGTTTGCCATAGTCTCCACGGGCATTTTTGCGATGTCCATCGCACAGCAGCTCCGCCGCGGCATTCTGCACAAATTCTGGCAGGCTGCCATTGAGTCCATGCACCGCGCGCATGCCACGGACGACTTGGAAGTCATCATGCTGTCTGAGAAAAGCGTCGAAGCGGTGACGCAGCTGATGTTACAATACTATGCCTTTTACTTCGTCACGTCCAGCGAGTTTGCAGTTTGGTCATTTCTGTTTTCAATGGCCTTGAGCCTCAGAAGCGTTGCTGACGCCGTGTACTATTTGATTGAGCTGGACCTGTTTCACGTGATCTCGAGCCAGAGCAAGATGAGCAACTGATTCCACGAGCAAAGTGGACGCAAAAGGTGTTTGGTGCCACCACCAAGCTGATTTGCCACATCAAGGAGAGATGCACTGTTGACTATTGTTGGTTGGTGTTTACTGATGAAAGTCATCAGCATTTGAATTTCGCCATTGGCAAAGAGCAATCATCAATAGGTGAAACAACATTATTCTAATGACAAGGGATTATGATAACTATGAATCAGATATTTGAAGTCAATGATAGCTATTACTCCAACATTCTATTTTGACAATATCCTTCTATCTAAGCTATTACTACAAGAAGCTATGACAATGATACAAAAATCTATAGAAATCCTAGTTGCGGTGATAGCTAGCAAAGCATTTTGACAATGGCTATTACTACAACCGGGGTTTGGATAACCCAAGAGCGTTCAGCAGATGACGCAGGTGCCTTGCACTGGGCAGTGCTAGGGGTTCGAATTGTGGTCAATCAGATGTTGAACACTTGGCTTCCATGTTTGAACACTCGTTTTGACTGACTAGCACTTGCTAATTGATGTGGCAAGTAGCATGTTTTTAAACATGGATTTATAGATTGAGCTGTCCCAGAATGGATGATATAACCCTTCGTTCATGAATGTGAGAGATGGTATCGCATCGATTTCACAATTTTTCCCATTCAGTTTAGTGGTTAATCAATTAATCATGATCACTGAAGGGAACACCCCATGAGTATTCCATACACTGCCTATAGATCATGTTTTTTCGGCGCTGACAAACCCTCATATGTTGAGCCCATGTGATTTTTCAGTGGTTTATTCTTGGCTCTCAAAGCACAAACACGAAGATGTTCAATGTTCACCCAACAATGTGTTGATCAAGTTGGATGCTTCATAGTTTTGACCCGCCGCTACTAGGGTTTGCATACTTGAGCATTGATGAAGAGCATTACTTGTCCGGGCTTTATGTGATGCAGTCAACTAGGAATGCTAAGGATCTATTTGTACAAGCCCGAATGCTGCACTGCACATGGAAGTATATGCAGCTACATATTATGGGTTTTCTCAGAATTGGGACCCCCCCAAGATGAATCGTTTATTACTAGATACAAGGATGAATTAATTGGATGATTTGGGGGTGCCCCCCAATTTCAAGAAACCATTTTATAAGTTATACACTTGATGTTTCAGGTAAATTGTGGTGAGTGCAGCGAAGTATGCGCAGTCGGTTTTATGGAACACTGAGCCACTTGGATGTGGATCATCACTCGCCGCACTTGGGGCCCCCAAACTGGCAGCTAGCCGGTGCACCATAGTAATGTCATCAACCACAGAGAGGTAACCCCCGGGACTCTACATATCAGTGGTTAATATATCAACCATAAATGGTAGTTACCCTCTTGAACCAACCTAAGTAAGCTAACAGCTGGGAGTACCACTCTGCAACACATCCAAACCTTCTGGGATTCTGGGAGTTCCAGTTACTTGGACGTGCACCCCCGCTGCTTGTAACTGGCTACTTAGCACATAGCACCGTTGGACATTTCTGGCTGCAGGTGTCCACTGCAGACGGTGCCGAACCGAAGCCGAACTGAGGGGCGAGCGGTGCCAAAGACGACTGCGCTCTTGAGCGCATTTGTGGAGGGTGGGTGCTGCTTGTAAATCGATGAAGTGGTGGGACTTGGAGGTACAGAACTCACAGAAGTGATGACTACGTCACAACTGATCTAACTCTTTGGTGCTACGTAGTGCAGCATAGGGCATAGTGCATACCAGTTTATACATACTATGTTCCAACCTCCATGATGGTATCCACCCCAAACATCCGCAAAAATGCTCAGGGATTGGGAGGGTCGCAGAGAGCCAATATTGGGGGCTTAGCATTGGTAAAGGTTTGTGTTCAACCATCTCATTTTCCAACATCCTGGGAACCGTGATAGACTGGTAGAGAATTTTTGTTTGCCCTTCCGTACTATAATGTAATAATGTGGAGAAGTAAGATAGTTAACAAGAAAGATCAAGAAAGCA
Source organism: Symbiodinium kawagutii (assembly GCA_009767595.1). NCBI lineage: Eukaryota > Dinophyceae > Suessiales > Symbiodiniaceae > Symbiodinium > Symbiodinium kawagutii. The sequence goes on along the minus strand of VSDK01017319.1, from coordinate 273,196 downwards.
ATGGCAACAGCAGCTTAAGCTGCACCTGGGTTCGTAGAGCTGGGAACAGCTGCGCAGTTCGTTGCTTCCTTCAAGGCAGATCATGGCCGCTCCACAGCTCAGTTTGTTTGCTGACCAGCGCATTAGGCGAATAGTGACTGTGATTAATGTTGATCATAGTTGTTATAATAGTTATGATAATGATTATTGTGTATTATAATAGCTATGATGGTTATGGTTGATGCAAAAAAATGTTAGCATCAACCATAACCATCAGAGTTATTATGATCGTTATCATCCAGTACCAACCGCTATTCGCTATAATTAATTAATCAATATAAATTGTACCTAAGAGGCAGTAAGCATAGTTGAAAATAGGTCATCGACCATTGCTAAATTGCAAACCATGCTTGAGCATAATGAACTATATGAATCATTATTAATCAGCTTTTGCCATCATCAATCATCATCGACCATCATGGCCAACACAATCCAGGATCAACGGTATTTGCGGTATAAACCAATTTTTGAAACTGTCACTTATCAAACAACGATCAATGAAAGACCATCCATGGTTGTTGGGTGACTCAAACTCTTAACAAACCATCCCAAACAAACCATCAATAGATAAGCATCAATATGTCTCAAACATGATGCGACCACAATCATAGATGGTAGGCCTGAGTGATTGATTTAATCAAACACAACTATACTAAAACACTTGCAACTCGTATTTGATCAAGCAAGTGTGATTGAGTTGTTTCAATACCTATGGTTTTCCGTAACTCTTAACGCACTAGTTGAAATCGTTGATGATTAATTACTAATAATGCTGATTCATGATGGTCCTTGACTATTTGCCTTTACACAAACTGACTTCAAGCATGCTCCGCATCAGCAGCTCCAAGCTGCTCACCATCATTCGTGTTGCTTCATTCCAAAGGTTTGATTTTTGTTGCAAAACCGAAGCCATTGGGGGGTTTCTTGACAGCAGGACCCCCCCAAAGTTATGGATGCCTTGGTACTAACAAATGATAAATCTATTGGATGATTTGGGCCCCCCCACTTTAAGAAACCACAAAGTAGCTAAAATGTTGCTTGTCTACTGGTGACTCACTAGGAGAATTCCAATGGACAAGAGTCAATAACAACCAACCAGTTTGACTTGATGGTAAGGTATGGTCTACTGCTTGAAGAATTAGAGTGGTTCATGTCATACAAGAAGCTTGTCAACAATACCAAGTACTTGATAAGCCATTTGCTGGAGTCACAAACAGCTGCACTCCAACTGGTCGTTGGTAGCCATTTCAGTAGCTGATTATGCGTGTTGAATCTTAAAGCTTCAAGCTCACCCTGGCCAAAGAAGCCACCCGCAGCTCAGCAGTAGGGCATCAATGGGTTGGTTCCTGTGGCCTTAAAATTCCACTATGGTAAGTTGGCAAGTTGGCGAATATAGTTTGATAACCTCAGCAATGGTTTCCGAAACAGCAATCAGTTGGTCATAGTTGGCCATCGATTGATATCTACCATAGACTAGATGACTTGTCCTATACTTAATACTACTTAGTTACTGTTAGTTATGCTATAGTTAATCTATTTGTTCCGAGGCACCATTATGAGTGAAATGCAATGTGTCGCTACAAATGTTGGTGAAATTCAGGGGGTGCTACCGCTGTGTATTGACCATAGTGGTTCCATCCCAGAGAGTGGGTTACACCCCTGGCATTAATGAAGGGAAGAATATTCTTCTGTATAAGCACTCAAACAAACCCACAAGTCATTAAGCGCGGTTCATAGATGACCCAAGCGACCTTGGTGGTTTCCATGGTCGCAACTTCCAAGCAGTTGGTTTCTGGTAAACTAACCTGGAAATGGATGATCACCACAGCAACAGTAACCCATCACAACCAGCCGCAACTGGCGCCCGTGGCTGCCCTAAACCGCCACCAAGCTCTAGCAGTCATGGCACTGCCGCACATGGCTGCATTGTACCTTGGCACTCTCGCCGGGAAGGGTCGGCGGCTTTGCTGCACTGAAATTCCTGGAGATCATTGGTTGAATAGGAGTTTTACACATTGAAAAGGATTCATATTGGTTAGTGGTTGCTAACGAGTTGCCACAATGACAAAAACTAGCCCATAATCATCACTAACAAGTTGCTTTACACAATTGTAGGGGTCCATATTTGTCAGTGCTTGTTCTTAAGTGGATAGACCAATGGTGAATGGGGAAATTATACTAATATTAAAAATTGTTTATAACAATAGCTGAATTAACTGAAGTTAAATGGATGAAAACTATATCCAAGGGTGATACTAATAACAAGAACTAGATTTGTCGCATCAGGAATCCACTGATCATGGTCGACTCTGGGCTGTCAATCTGTTCCTGCTCGTGACAATGTAATTTGGCTTGTGGTTTTAAACATTCGTTATTTTCCCCATTCTGAACCAATGATTGGCTGTTTGACTCACATTTTTCATCGGGGTTGAAACCACCAACCAGTAATGGTTAATCTAATCCACCAGAATCATAATGAGTGATGAGAATGGTTCAGAATGGTTGGTGAGTGATGGTGCGTTGACAGTCACATGATTGTGAAAACCAACGGTTGGTCCATGGCCAATACAATTTGGCTAATCATTTGAAGCATTCTCAACCATCATGAACCAATAGAAACCATCAATCAACCAGCACTAACAATCAATTATCCACCCGCATTAGCCCACTATTCACCATGTTGGTGATGAACCGATGATATCCTAGCCGACCAGCTCGCCATCATTGGCAATTCCTTGTTAGCCATTCGGTTATTCATTCAATCATTATTGGACACATGTTTTTTAATTATGAAGTGATGACATTGTTGACTGAACACAACTACCATGTGTGCAATGATTAACACGTAAGTCGGTCCATGATTAGGCATTGTCTGAAACGTTACTAAGCATAGTGTCAACTATTGTCATCACTACCACCCATGAGGTATGTGTTATTAGTAATTAGCCATATTGACCACTATTAGCCATTTCTAACCTTTTAACTATGGTCGGTAAACCGTTGCCATTGAATTGATACTATCTATTGCACTATCAACATCTATATGTTGACTGTTGATCACACTAACTAGTGTGCACTCTTAACCATTGACCATCAATCACCATTACTTGATGTTGTGGAGCCATATTAATCGACCCGAAACCCTATTGACCCTATTTACCATGGTTGGTCATGTGAGCATATAGAGCGATTTCTGTATACATACATTCTGGTTGATGGAGGTGTGGATCGGTGGATCAAACGCCACAATAAAAATCCACGATCACTCTCTTCCACTAGAGATGAAAGGACCACATTTTCATAAGCCACCAGTCGTCTACGATAAATGGCTGTTGGTGGTGGTGGTGGTGGTGGTGGTGATGGTGTTGTCGTTGTTGCTACTATTTGTTGTTGTTGGTTCTCATGCCCTGTCGTTCTCAACCATTCATCACCAGCTTCAACATCAACAGCTGGCTACCAACCATTGACATCAACCACTTCTGCAGCGATCCTTTTGGCGCCAGCATTGCACTTCAAGCAACGTGGCAAGATCACTGGTGCTCCATGTTGATCCAACCCTGGCAGAAACCAAAGACCTTGGCACAAGAGTTGGTCAGGAACGGATTGCCATAATTTTCTCACTATAGCTGGCAAAAATGGAATGGACTGGATTGTTTTTTGCTGAAATTTCATGAAATCATTTGTTTTCATGGGTTGTTGCGGCAGCTCAACTGTGACTTCTCTACGTTTTTGTTCAGCATCTAACGGGACATCTGCGCAACATAGCCCTGGTAGTTCCAGTGATTTGATCGCATGGCAACTCTACAACAAGCAAAGGAGGAGGTGACTAAGGCCGTGGCCAAACACCACGAGTGTTGTACTCGCGCCCTTGTCTTCGCTCGCGTGGTCGTTGAGATTGTGAGCCACCTGTTGGTGTTTGAAGCAGCTTGGGGCACCACTGCGTACATCATTGCCCCGTACTTCCTGGCACACTACGCGCTGGCGCTGCTTGCCAGCAACCTTCACTGGTGGGAGTTGCTCCAGTCTCCGCTGCTGTGGCTCTTCCCACCCGGCACCGGCCGCCTTGTTGCACAAAGCCAAGGCGGACGAATTGCGCCCACGACTTTCCGAGTTTTCAGTTGGTGCCTGCGCCTGATGGTGCTGGGATGGTGGTATTGGGCAGCAGCACAGGTGGATTTTTTCGCCTATTCCGAGGCCCTTCCAAAGTGCAGCAAGTCGCACAACTGCGATGGCTTGCCACCCTGGCTGCGGAAACCCTGGTGGTCTCACGAGGCAACCTGTCCTGTGACAGGTGACAGCTACACTGAGTGCCTGGCGAAGATGCCATGGTACTTGCGTGCCAACTGCAACCTGTCTGCGGGACAGTGTTACCTCGATTCTTTGCCACAGTGGGGGTTGGCTCTATCAGTTTTCCCGCTGTCCTGGTACTTTGAGGGATATTGCAACCGTTGCAACTGCAACCAGTGGGCGGGACAATGTTTCCTGTCATACTGGTTCACGATGGTAGCAGGTAGACCGCTGACTTTTGGCCCTCTCGTGGCGCTGTTGGTGTCGCTGCTTTTGTCCGCGGCGCTATGGCGCGGAGCGGGTGCTATTGGACAACAGGTGAGAGTCGGACGAGAGAAGAATTCCAAAGATGAATCTGATCAGGTGACCCTATTTAAACGGGTCAAGTTCGTTGCCTTGGATTTGTTTCCTTTGGTTTTGGATGTGTTTTTGGATTTGAATGGCAACTTGCAGTACGTCCTCACTGGAAATTTCCAATTTGCCCTAGTCTCCGCGGGCATCTTCGCAATGTCCACCGCACAGCAGCTGCGTCGCGGTGTCCTACACAAATTCTGGCAGGCAGCCAGTGAGTCCATGCAACGAGCCCATGCCACAGATGACTTGCAGGTCATCATGCTGTCAGAGAAGAGTACAGAAGCTGCAACCCAGCTGATGCTTCAATACTATGCCTTCCAGTTCGTGACCTCCAGCGAACTTGCCATCTGGTCGTTTCTGTTTTCAATGGCCCTGAGCTTGAAAGGTGTGGCTGAGGCAGCTTACTACTTGGTGGAGCTGGATTTGTATCACAAGATCGCACAGAAAGAGTACGAGCAGCTGACCTGATAGTTGTGTTTTAAAAGTTGCATGGTGCCCGCTGTGGAGAGGGAGTGCCTATTGTTGGTTGGTTGCTTGGTTGGCTGAGTGGTTGGTTGGGTCAACACTGATGTTTGATATTAATGATGACTAGTAACGATGATGGTTGGCAATGACAATGGCTAGTATAGCTCAGGAACAATGGTTACTACTAATGATTCGTAATCAATGATGGTCACTGATGTTGATGGCTAGTAGTACGTGCTGGTGACTAGAAACGCTCCTGATTAGAAATAGCGATGGCTAGCCATAGTGATGATTCTCAATGATGGTCAATCCTGATTGTAAGTAGTGATATTGGTTGCTCGTAGTGATGGTTGGTGATTTCCATACCTACCAATAGTGATGATTTGTCATGAAGGATAGTTAATGCAGATGATGTTTAATATGTCATATTGTTTGTCAACAAATGATGACTATAGTAAGAATCATGGCTTGTAGTATATAATGAGCAGTGATTGGTAATAGTGCTGATTAGGAATAAATGGCTAAAACCGTTGAGTAGTAATGATGGTTGATTGCTCATGATGGTTTGAAGTAATGGAGATTTGAAATAACAATGGTTAGTACTAACGATGGCTAGTAATAATGAGCATTAGTAGTGATGGTTAATACTGATGGTCTGTATTGATATTTAGGGTTCGACAATAATGGTTAGTAGTAAGGAGGGCTAGTAACAGCAATGATATTAGGGCTTAACCATGATTTTAAACATTGATGATGGTTAGTGATATGCACGGCTGGTAATACTAAGTGGGGTTCAGTGATAACAATGGTTTGTGATAGTGATCATTGTAGTGACGCTCAATACTGCTGATTAGTGTTGATGTCTAGTAAAGAAAATGGCTAGTAATGATGATGGTTAGTGATAACCATGGCTTGCAATGATGGTCAACAATGAACGTCAAACATGGTTTCACGAATAGTGACATAGTGCTTCAGACAGATGAGCGGTTTGGTTGGTTGGTTGGTACCTTGGACTTCTGGATTGGTTCATCTCTGATCAAACAAATGGTGAATTGCACATGCCGATGAATACCTAGATGGTGAGTAATCAATGTTGATCAAGAACGGCTATGATGGCTCATGTTTAATCATGTTTGTAGCTCATTAATGCTTATTCTCGATCTGATGACTACTTATTTATTATTTATTTTGAAATATCTATCTATCGATATAAATACATATATATATATATATATATTTATATGTATTTATATATTTATTTATTTAGGGGTAGTTAGTTGTTTAATTTTAATCGTGAGGACCGCCAGAAACCATCACAAATCCCAGCAGTCATGGGAAATCAAATGAAATCAACAACCAGTGGATGATTAATCCTCATCCCATGGGTCGTATATGTATCCATCATCAATAGTAGCCATGTTGAGACACATCTAATATGGATATATGAATGTGTATTTTGTATATATATATATATATTCGCAGTTTGTTTTACAGCATTGGCAGTATGTGACAGTTTCATTAAGTTTTTTTGTGAAACCATCTATGTAGATATGGGCTGTTTGGAGTCCCTGTCGGGGTGGAATTCAAAACATTTCATCTATTTGATGGAAAATGTTACTCTTTCATCAACTATTAGTGAATCAAATCTCGGGGATGTCTACCCTCGCCATAGATATCATCTGTTTTGATGAATGATGTCACCCAATTTGGTGGATTTATCTTCTTTTTTCAATGTGAGGATATCTTTGTGGAGAAAGAATATCTGCGTATTCCCCTTGTTGGAGATGGCAGTGCAGATCTGTACAGGCTCAAGCGGTCTGTAGTCTTCTGAGTAGGGTGAGGTGCTTTTTCTTTTAAGGGCAGAGTAAGGGCACTCGCCCAATCACTTGAAACTGTGTTTTCTGGTGCCGTCTTGGTACTTTGGACACGGATCTATGAATGATTTGTTATGTTTATCTTGTTACTGCCCGTTTATTGCCTCCATCATTTTAATATCAGTGTTGCAATTGTCGTGGTTATTGCCGTTGTCGCTGGTTGTTCTGTTCCCCGCGTTCTTCATCAATCATCACCAGTTGGTTCATCATTGTTTGCTGTTCACCAACCATTGTCATCAACTGCTTCTGCAGCATCAACGGCAGCGATCCTTTCGGCACCAGTTGTGCATCTCTCTGACCAAAGTCAAGGCGGTAAGATCACAGGTGCTCCATATTGACCCCTGGCAGTCACCAAAGACCTTGGCACAAGAGTTGGTTGGGAATGGATTGCCAGATTATCTTCACTAGTTGAGCAATGGATTTCGGTGAATTCCATGAACAGACACGATCAGCCATCATTCTTGGTAATCATGATTATGTCATGGTTGTTGGTAATGTTTTTGTACGTGTTTGTTTTGTCAATGTCATAATCACGTTAAAGACTTGACAATCCATGATTATACCCCATGATATCCACACTGACTATCATAATTACAATGATTACCCCACATAATCATGATTTACTGATGATCAGCACTATCATTTTGGTCACAATGATCAGCCACGATTACCGGCGATTCGGCACCATAGCCATTGGCCACCGTGATTAGCCATGATCATAAACAAGACTAACACACACACACACACACACACAAATTTCCGCGGTTAGCCACTAGTAAATCTTCATCAGCCTTTATCATAGCCGTTGGTATCTGTCATTATGAAACAACAAGAGAACATCAATCACCATGATTCATCATGATTCAACCTAATTTAAATCAAGCATTTTTTTACCATGATACTCCTCCTGAGTGACATGATACAAATCTGTTCACAATTGTAACATGAAACTCCTCCTGAGGCCTTACCTTGCCGTGGTTACACGGTGACTTTCCGCTGCCTGCCGTGCTGCCAGTGGCGGCTGGGGTGCTCAGCTAGGGGAACCTGGCTGAAGCAACAACGAGGTGGAATGATGATTCATGCTAGTTAGTAATGATCATTCGAAATCCTTTTAAGCAATGATTATTTATTAGTATCATTATTGATAATGATGGTTTATATGATGAACAGCTGATCCATAGCTGATGAATAGTGAAGGATTGTATCGATGTCTTTGAAATATCGATGCATATCGTAATCATTTGGTTCCACATCAGAAGCTGGTGCTCGCATCAACCGCTTCTGCAGCATCAACAGCAGCGATCCTTTCGCTGTGCACCTCCATAAACAACAGGGCAAGATCATGGGTGCTCCATGTTGATCCACCCCTGACCTTGGCACCAAAGTTGGTTATGAACGGATTGTCATAGATTTCCAGATGCTTTGTTCCACTCGTTGCTTGGAAGTGGATTGGATTCATGAAATTGAAATTTGTTTTGCTCTGGTTTTTTGGAGCAACTGTGATTTCTTTGCAACTTCCTCAGCATTTCTATCTCAGCAGTACGCCGCTACGTCCCGTAGTTACTTCCAGTGACTCATTCTCATCATGACGAGCGTGCGGCAAGCCCAGCGGGCTGTGACCAAGGCGGTGGCGCAGCATCACGGGTGTTGCACCCGAGGCCTGGTCTTTCCGCTTGTGCTGTGCGAGGTCGTGAGCCACCTCGTGGTGTTGTGGTTGGCTTGGTTCACCACTGCCTACATCATCCCAGTGTATCTCCTGGCGCACTACGCGCTGGCGCTGCTGGCCAGCAATCTTCAGTGGTGGGAGCTGCTGCAGTCACCGCTGCTGTGGCTCTTCCCACCCGGCACCGGATGCCTGGTTGCGCCGAGCCAAGGTGGTTGCCTTGGGCCCAAGACCTTCCGAGTTTTCAGCTGGTGCCTGCGCCTGGCGGTGCTGGGATTTGTTCTTTGTATATTTTTGGTGGTCACGTCGCAGATACTTGAGGAGGCCCAGGCTGGTGAAATAACTGTAAAAGATCAGATAAACTGCACCCAGTCGCACCACTGCGACGGCTTGCCAGCCTGGCTGCGGCAGCCCTGGTGGTCTGATGATGCGACTTGCGTCGTGCGCAATGAGGGCGACAACAGCTACCCCAAGTGCCTGGAGGAGAGGTCAGCCTGGTACCTCCGGGGCAGTTGCAATTATCAGGCGGGATGTTGTTACCTCGTGTCCGACCTCGACTCCGGCCGTGTATCTGATATCTTATCTGCTTCGACATTACTAGGTATTTCGCTGGGGATGCTTTGCCTGCTCCTGGCGCCGCCGCTGTCGCTGCTCCTGTCCGCGGCGCTGTGCTGCTGCGGAGGTCCTCTGGGACAAGGAGACCTGAGAGCCGGGGCAGCGGAGATGAGCTCCAAAGATGAACCTGAAGAAGGTGTGTGCTCCGCAGACGAATCTGAGGAAGTAACTCTGTTCGATCAATGGAAATTTGTTGGTCTTACTTTGTTTCCCTTTGTTCTGGATGTTTTCTCGGATGTGAATGGGATAATTCAGTACGTCCTGACTGGCAATTTCCAGTTTGCCGTTGTTTCCACGGGCATCTTTGCGATGTCCATGGCACAGCAGCTGCGCCGCGGCATGCTGCACAAATTCGGCCAAGCTGCCATTGAGTCAATGCACCGCGCGCATGCCACGGACGACTTGGAAGTCATCATGCTGTCTGAGAAGAGCACCGAGGCGGCGGCGCAACTTCTGTTGCAATTCTATGCCTTTATCTTTGTGACCTCCAGCGATCTTGCCATCTGGTCGTTTCTGTTTTCAATGGCCCTGAGCTTGAAAGGTGTGGCGGAGGCAGCGTACTACTTGGTGGAGCTGGATTTGTATCACAAGATCGCAGTGAAGGGATATGACCAGATGACCTGATTCCACCAGCAAAGAGCAAAAGGTGCGTGGCAGTGGTGCCCACAGCCGAGTGCAGAGGGACTTATGCCTAGTGTTGGTTGGTTGGTGCTTGACAGGATGACAGTGAACCTACCATAACCTATCATTTTTTTGACGACATACGCAGATAAGATATCAGATAAAGCCATTTGCTTTGCTGGGAAAGTAGTTGAAAGTAACCAACAAACTGGTGAATAAAGGGCAAAACTGGATAGTAATGATCAATGATGGTTATTACATGTTACTGTATTACCAGTGATGGTTAGTAGCGATTGTTAACCATTCCCCACTAGTGACTTATGAACCAATATTGGCATTCATTAAATAGAGTTATGCCCATTCATGATCATCAAATGGTAAAGGTAATCATATCTACTTTGATCATACTAGGTAACGTTTCTGTCTTGAACCATGATGATAACCATGCTTGAAGCAGCCATAGAAACTCACATTCACCATGATTATCCATGATTTATCGTGATTGCTTGTGATTCATTATGATGATCAAGAGTAAGCAATTTTTCACCACGAAGCATTCATTCATCACGATTCACCACCATCAAAATTAAGCAATGTTCACCATGATTATTTACAAATTCCTCGTGATCATAGTCAACATATGGCCGTGGGTCAGTTCACCCTTAGTCCCCCTCGTTCCCCAATCATTCACCATTGTTTACCCTATACCTTGTTGGTTATTATCCACCACTATTACTTGCAAACTGCTTGACCCATAGCAATACGTCAACATGAATTTCATTAAAGTCTCATTTTCGCCATGACTGTTCACCACATGAAGCTCCAGCACCTGAGGCCTTACCTTGGGCGTGGTCGCGACCGGAAACCGCGTGGCGCTGTCACTGCGCGGTTGAAGGCTTGGGTGTTCAGCTGGGGGCACCTGGTGGAAGCAGTGAAGACCCAGCAAGTGGTGAACAACGGGGTGAAAGACGGTCCCAGTGGTGATTGATTAATTGATATTAATAAAGCTGATAAACAAATATTAAACAATATTTCGGGGTGAAATAGTGATTAAATCATCCCAGTGGGTAAAGACTGATAAACAAATAAGTTTGATTAATTAATATTAATAAAGCTGGTTCCTTAAGATAAACAGCTGATGAACAGCTGATGCATAGTGAAGGTTCTAGCCGCCAACCGGTGATACTTTTGATGAATATCTGAAGAATGATGGATAGTGATGTCAAGTGCCAGGAACCGGGCCCTGGGGCCCTGGGCCCTTCCCTGAGACAGAGAAGGTGGTCCTTTTTTCAGCCGGGTGAACCTGAGTAACGAGAGGTCCGCAATTCATCCAGGCTGATGATCCAGTTGACTGGAGGTAATCGCTGAATAACTGGATGGCTTATACCCACGAATTCTTAGGTAACTTTAGTGTTTTTGGGATATGATTGGTTTATCATATAGCCACTAAAAATATATTTTTAGGGATCTATAAGCCACCAAGATAAGTGATAAAACAATTGTCCCATTGACTTGTTCGACTACTGAAGCGCAGCAATGCTTAATTTCCCCGGCCCGTTGATTTGAACAGCTTCACACCCCCTTACAGTCCACTTCTTTGCGACTTGTTTTTATCCGTGACAAGTGGAAGAATTTGGGGGTATTTGTTTGACAGCATATGTGAGTACCACTGCTAAGCGTTCTTCTAACTTGTATACCGTTATTGAGCATAGACACAATTGTATATAACCATTAATCATCATTAACCATCGATGTACCCCATCGCAACCATTATCATATCTAGTTTGGGTAACATTTCTTTTTTGAACCATGATGATAACCATGCTGCAGCAGCAACATAAATGCGTTTTCTCCAGGAATATGATCAACATCAAACTTGCGAACTTGTTTATCCCTATGACTGTCATGATTACTAACATTAAACACCAAGCATTCCACAACTAACTCCGACAACCAACTAACTAATCATGACAACACTGATTATGAGCTGTCCCTTATTAATCTTCACAACTAACAATGACTACCATCACAACAGCTCCACAGGCCTGACCCTGACCTTCCAAGCTTCGCGCCGCGGAGCTCAGCCACTGCACTGCGGGGTCTCCAATTGTTGGCGAAGTGGTGGACAACAGCTGGGTACCAGTTGTAGATGCTGCAACTCGGCGGAGTTGTTGTTAAAGGTAGATATTGCCACATTGTTAGCCACATTGGTTCGAAAGTTGATGTTTCTAATTCTAGTTAGCCAATGTGGCTAACAATGTTGGCTAGAACAATGTTTTAATTGTTATAAGGTTATTGCAGATATTGGTTCTTAATTCTAGTTTAGATATTGTACATTGGTACCAGTTGTTGTTAAATGCCGAATCTGAAGCAACTTATAACTCGCCGGCCTTGCAATCAAGAATGCTTGTGCAGAAGCAGGGGCCCAGTTGAGATACTGGAGCCATAGTGGTCCTGAAATTTCCGTGAGTTTTCACGCCGTAAAGATGGCGAAAACAAATCTGATTAGATGAATCCAGTTGATTAGCCGATCACTTTCAACTGGCGGATCCGGTGATTGCTGATAAAACTTCGTAGCTCATTTTATTCATTGGACGCAGATCCTGTATGATACATCATGTTTTTCTCTTTTCGTTTGTCCTGTTAAAACAATCACTACATCCTGCAATTATCCCATAGTGTTTGTCGTGTTTTTTGCAGTGTCCTTCTTATCAACTACTCTCAGTAGTGGTTCCTCCCCCGATCGGTTCAAAATCTTGCGTTCAGTTGGGGGAGGGAATCCTCAAAAGGTCACCCAACCTGCGTTCAGTTGGGGGAGAGCTGTTGTTCTTTAGTTATTTTCTGGTTTTTTATAGCATTATTTGTTGGAATTAGCTTGGCGAGAGCTATTGCAACTTGATGATTTTGTAATATGAATCGATTGATTTAGTTGGGGGGAAGCCATGTTGTGAGATCACATGATTATCATTAAATGCTTGGTGTAGGTTGGGGAGAGCCATTGGTCCAATAAGGGGGTTCAAAACCAACTTAGGTTCTAACTGGTCATGTTTTGATTTCTGTGCCCTTGCTGACGTATCGTGTGGCTTTTCTGACGATGCGCCATTCAGGTTTCGGGCCTGTCAGCTTTTGACGGTTACGGTGGCAATGACGGGTACTCTGGTCTCGGGTAGTCGGGCCGTCAGTCAGTAAATGTCATCGTCAGTTGCGGGAATCAAATCGGGAAAGTCGGGCCGCACTGCGTTCAGCTGGCGGAGCACTGCTTATTCGCAGTGTTGTCCAAGGTTGAGTCTAGCATTCGCGTCAGAAAGTTGCTGTGCCATGGGGAGAAGCTTCACACATGGTACATGCTTACATGATCAGTGTTCACTCCGGTTTGTCAAAACTGCATGGCACACACACAGATACAGACACTTTGCTGCTGTCAAAGGTTGTGTCTAGCATTTCCATGGGAAAGCTGCTGTGCTACGGGGAGAAGTTTCACACATGGTACATGCTTACATTGATCAGTGTCCCTTGCATAATTTGTCACAGCTGCATGGCGCACAAGTTTTCTTGTTGCCCGTGGCGCGTTGGTGGACGTAGTTCCGTGCGGGAAACATGTCGGAGAGGAAAGTTGGGGGAGGAAACACTTCTAGGTGTACCAGTGCTATAAGCCACATATAACTATCACCACGGTTGTCACATTGTGATTCTACTGATGGCTCTTCCGGCGAGATGGTCAATGTGATTTTGCCGTAGATGTTTTTCTTGTTGTTGTTGCCATTACTTTTTGCTGTCCTTGCATTGGTTGCTATACCCCCAGTTCCGTAGCGAGTGCTCACATCAACCACTTCTGTAGTATCAACAGCCGCGATCCTTTCGCTGTGCACCTCCACAAACACAGCAGCAAGATCACCGGTGCTCCATGTTGATCCACCCCTGTCACCAAAGACCTTGGAACAACAGTTGGTTGGAAATTGATTGCAATGAATCTGCGAATTCTTTGTTCCACTCGTTGCCTAGGAGTGGATTGGATTTAGAAATCTCATGAAATTCAATTTGTTTTATTTTGGTTGTTGGTGCAGTTCAACTGTAATTTCTCCGCAACTTTCTCAGCATCTAGCAACATATCTCAAGCCTATGCCCTGTGGTTACTTCCAGTGACTCATTCCCATCATGTCCACCGTGCAGCAGTCCAAGGAGGAGGTGACCAAGGTGGTGGCCCAGCATCACGGGTGTTGCGCCCGTGGCCTGATCTTTGTGCTCGTGGTCTGCGAGATAATGAGTCACCTCTTGGTGTTGTTCGTGGCTTGGTTCACCACTGCCTACATCATCGCCGCCTACTTCCTGGCGCACTACGTGCTGGCGCTGCTGGCCAGCACCCTTCACTGGTGGGAGTTGCTGCAGTCACCCCTGCTGTGGCTCTTCCCACCCGGCACCGGACGACTCGTGGCACCGAGCCAAGGTGGTTGCCTTGGGCCCACGACTTTCCGAGTTTTCAGCTGGTGCCTGCGCCTGGCAGCTGCAGGATACGTCTTTTCGCTTCTAGTGCCACTACCCAATGTACCCACTGCGCAGAGGCTTCTTCCAGTTTTCTGCCGCAAGTCGCACGACTGCGACGGCTTGCCGCCCTGGCTGCGGCAGCCCTGGGGGTCTGATGAGGCCACCTGCCCCGTGAAGAATGACGGCTACGGCGGCTACACCACGTGCCTGGAGGAGAGACCCTGGTACCTGCGGGGCGGATGCAACGCGAACGCGGGAGATTGTTCCATCGATGCTTTGCCAGGGTGGCTTTCGAGAGCAGCAGGTGTGCTGTCGTCTTTTTGTCTGCTCCTCCCGCCGCCGCTGTCGCTGCTCCTGTCCGCGGCGCTGTGCTGCTGCCGAGGTCCTGTGGGCCGCCAAGGAGACCTGAGTGCAGAGGGATTGGAGATGAGCTCCAACGATGAACCTGAAGAAAGTGTGAGCTCCGAAGACGAATCTGAGGAAGTGACCCTGTTCAATCAATTGAAGTTCTTTGCATTCACTTTGTTTCCTTTTGTTTTGGACGTGTTTTCGGATTTGAACGGGATGATTCAATACATCCTTACTGGAAATTTTATTTTTGCTATTGTTTCCACGGGCATCTTTGCGATGTCCATGGCACAGCAGCTGCGCCGCGGCATGCTGCACAAATTCGGCCAAGCTGCCATTGAGTCCATGGACCGAGCACATGCCACGGACGACTTGGAAGTCATCATGCTCTCCGAGAAGAGCACCGAGGCGGCGCCGCAACTTCTGTTGCAATTCTATGCCTTCACATTTGTTACTTCCAGCGAGTTTGCAGTTTGGTCATTCCTG
>VSDK01017319.1:224235-237015 GCA_009767595.1 Symbiodinium kawagutii | reverse complement strand
CCCCCGGCTTCCGGAGGGAGCCCCCCCGCCGAGAGCCGCCCTTGACGCATGCATCACAGCGGCTTGGCGCGGGAAGGCCAGTTTGGAAAGGAAAGCACAGCAAATATATATATATATATATATATATATATATTTACATTTATACATATATATATATATATATATATTTATACATATATATATATATATATACATATTTATACATATATATATATGTATATATTCAGATAAAATATACGTTATATTAACATCTATATATCAATTAAGATCAGTATCTTATTAATTAAAATTGATGTTATCTATTTAGATAACATATAACCATTATACTTTAATTAAAAAACAAAATAATGATAGCAAACTTGATATTGATACATAAACATATATATATATGTTATATGATTTCATTTTGATATTAACCATTTTTTGTTATAATATCATTTTGATAAATAGATATATATATATACATGGTTAATGATATCAGGTCAATGATATTGATATCATGATGATATGGTTTTGTAATATTTTGTAATGTTTGATAATGGTAGGTGAGGATGATACTAATATTGATGGTAATAAGTTGCTTGCTGAAATTTGCTCATTGATGGCTAATAGTAGGGTTATAACCAGTAATGATGGTTTATAATAAGGGAATTAAAATACCATAAGGGGTATACATACCAACCATATGGTGGTTTCTCAAAATAGGTGACCTCAAAAGTGGTTGGTTGATTACTATATATAAATGGTTAATGACTTGAATTATTTTGGGGGATGATGGATTATGCTAATTGGGTTTGAGCGTACCTCAATCATAGGGGCTAGTTCACTCGCCTTAGAAGCCAAGATGGTGGCTTCTTGAAATGGAGGTAACCCCAAAAATGGTTGGTTTGTTACTGTCAATGGTTACTGGCTTGGATGATTTGGGGTGACCCCTGTTTCGAGAAACCACCATATGAATGCTGGATGGTGGTAATTTGGTTTTCCTGGAACCCGATTGGATAGTTCATAGGAAGTTGATATATGCTGGTTTCAAAAATGGAGGGAACCCTAGCTATCATCCAATCTTAACCATTTGTAGAAATAAGCCGCACATTTTGAGGGTTCCCTATTTTGAGAAACCACCATATGAATGATGGATAATGATAGTGTCAAATGATAGGAAGCAAAGCAACCACCCGAGAGTTCACTTGAATGATGGACGACCATAGCATCTAATGATGGCAAGCATCTTTTACCATGGTTCTGTTCACCCTTCAGGAACCATTTGCAATTGGTTGTTTCCTGTGATTTCCCACCCCCAAATGGGTGTTTTTCAAATAGGGTCCCAGCAAATCATCCAATATTAGTCATCTATATGTATATATATAGATAGTACTAAACCAGCCATTTCAGGAGGTTCCCTACTTTAAGAAACCACCAAATGGGATGAGTCTCGTTAGGAAGCAGAGGATTCCTCAACTCGATGTTTAGCCTCGAAGATAGCTCAGCCACTTCAAGGACATTAGATTCACGCAGCAAGCAACTACTCATTTGGCTATGGGTCAATATTAACCAACCAATAATGAGGCATAATAACCAACAATCATAGGGAAAAGAATGGTTAATGATGGGGAACCAGGGTTACAAGGTTTTGACCCACAGCCATTTGGGGTTCCCAACATGTGGTGTGTTTATTGCGGGAAAGCAGTACTTATTGTACTTTGCAAGCATTACTCCGTTTATTTTGAAGGGCAGTGTTGTGGCTTTTCGTTCTGTAGTTGTTGCCGGTTTGCTGGTTGCTATTGCTTCTGCTCCTGCGGCTGTACTTGCTGTCGTTGGTTGTCGTTGTTCGGTGGTCATTCTTGGTCGGCTAGTTGTTGGGTGGTTGGTGACGGGCTATTGTTGCTCTCTTATTCTTGTCGCTGCTTGTTGGTGGTTGGGTGTTGATTTGGTTGTTGTTGATGCTGTTGTTTGTTCCGATCCCCCCAATTTGTGATTGTCATTGGTCGATATCCCCTCAAATCATATAAATTTGGTCGTTTTTCTCTTTGTTGGTTGTTGCCCTCTGAACAATATGTAAATTTGATCTTTACATATTTTCATTCTGGTTGGTTGTGATCTCGTATACATGAGCTACAGCCACAATGATCGTTATCATATTTGTTATTTGGAAGGTCGCAGGGTTTCAGAAAATTGTCCAGAATCTAAAGGCTGAAAAGCGTCAAATGACCTTACACGACCTTGAGCCAAACAATAGATACGATCTGGTTGGTGGTTTAAAGCATTTCTTATGTGCCCTTGTATTTATTAACAAATGGACAAATGGTTGGTTGACTTATATTTTCCATAGGGGTTGAAACCACCAACCAACCAACCAACCAACCAACCAACCAACCAACCAACCAACCAACCAACCAGTGATCCGTCGCTGAACATTTCAAACTTACCATTGGTCGTTCCCCCGGTACATCAACGTTGCGCCCGTTGACCGCCATCGAGACGGTCCAACCCGTCGCCTGTAAGGTTCTTGCCATGGGGACGTGTGCTGGGGCCCCAGGTTGAAGGGTGAAAGATCAACAAGAAGCAACAAGAAATGATGGATCGTGATGGTTCATATATCAAATAATAATGATGCTGATGCTTATCATTAATATCCAATGATTTTTTACATATATGTATTATATGTATAATAATCATGGGATATTATATAATCATGATCAATGGTGGCTAATGGTGGCTAATGATGCTGGCTAATCATACTTCATAATGGTTAATCATGGTGAAACAAGATGCTTACATAATCATGATGGTTACATCAGTTACATCATCATTATGTATGATTGTGACAAGTTAAGGTTTTACCAAGGTTTCTGAGAAGAGATCAATGATGATGATGATGATGATGATGATGATGATGATGATGATGATGATGATGATAATGCTTGAGGATGATCACAAGCAACAAACATGATGGTGAACAATGGTGAATTCATGATACCGAATAATCAAAAACAGCCGTTAATGATGGTGGCTAACGATTGTTAATCGTGATGGTGAATTGATTATGTTCTAATGATGCTTGAGCAAGGGTTAATCATGGTGGCTAATGATGGTTAATGATGGGTTATGTCCAGAAACGACATACAAAAACTATAATAAGCTAATGGTCAAGCAATGGGTGATTGGGAAACTTGGTTTCAACTAGTACTAAAACTCATGGTTCATTGCTAGTTGATGATGGTTAATGACTGATCATGGCTGTTCCCAACAAGGACCAGCTTGATTTTTTCGCGTTGAGAATGATGATGGTTGTTATAGAACTACTGAAAGCTAAGGTTCCGCCAAGGTTGCAGAGAACAGATCATTGATGATTGATGATGCTTAAGGATGATCAATGACAATGGTGAATGATGGTGGTTAACGATGGCTAATGGTCGCTAATGATAGCGAAGATTTGGTGAATGAATGGTTCACAATGGATAATTGATATTGAATAGTGGGAACACTTAACAATCACAGGGTATACTTACAATGGTTAATCATTGATAGTAGTGAATTGTAGTGAATATAGTGCTCAGCGATAGTGAGTTGATGGTAGATTGGACAATGCTGCTCAATGTATATATATATACAATGGTGAACTAGTGGTTGACCATGCTTAACTTTTGGTCACAGTAACGATGGTCAATGATTAAGAGTCAATGAAGGGTAATTCTACGATTCTGATTCTACTGGGTAGTGGTGTTTTTTCATAGAGACCAAAGTGGCTCTGGGTCAGTATTAACCATCCAAAAAATGCTTAGGTGAACATCCCAACAAAGACTAGTTTGGTGATTCATAGGGCGTCCACCAGCGGGACAGGTGGCACAGGGTTTTGAACCATGGTCAAATGCTTCTTATCAAACAACAAATACAACTCCTTAATCAGTTGATACACAGCTATGACCTGAAGATCCACCTTGAAGGAGAAGCTATCTTGATCTGTGCCAGGAGAGCTGTCACAAATGTCATGATGTAATGTTGTAGGTGTGCAGCGCAGTAGGAAACCATACCACTTCCAGAATGTTATCCTCTTGTCACCAGGAAGTAACAGAGATTCATCCGGGGTCAACCCTGCTCCAAAACTTGGTCAGCCATGTTTGATTGATATGGGTCATGGCTGTCATCGCGAAAACTTGTGGTTTTGCAGTGCTTTGGGGGATCATGTGGTGGTTTCGCAGCACCGGAGCAGCCAGGCTGTGGGTCAAAACCCTGTACTCCTCGTTCCCCCATCATTAACCATTGTTTTCCCACGATTGTTGGTCATTTTCCCCCACAATTGTTAGTTTTGACTCATAGCAACCTCAGTCACAAGGGTTACAAGGTGGGCCCCCAACCACTTTTAAGTTGCGTTATAAACCCTATAAGTGGTACTTAGCCCTAGTTAAGTGAGCTATAACCCAGCTAACCAAAGTCATTGGGGGCCCACCTCGTATGGTAGGTCTGGCCTGGTCTCCGCAGCATCCGCCGGCTCCGGCCCCCAGGTCTCAGCACGAGCTCTCGCAGAAGCATCTCTTCGAAAGTCTGGCCTCAGCCCATGGCAGTTCAGAGGTGCCGCTGGTGCTGAGGTACTGCTGCGATGTTGGTGATGCTGACGTTGGTTGCTTGGCTCGTTGGTTGCTTAAGGTTGGTTGGGTAGTTGGGTGGGTGGGTGATGGGATAGAGCTGGTGGGTAGGTTTGCTTATTGGTTGGTGGGTTGGTTGGTTGGTTGGCTAAGGATAGTTGGTTGGTTGCTTAAGGTCAGTTGGTTTGTTGGGTGGTTGGTTGGTGGATATGTCACGTTGTTTTCGGATTCTTTTTTTGCTCATCAGTTCTCCGTCCTTGTGTTAGTAAGATGGTTAATTTAGCAATGTGTGTCTACTCGTACTGGTCAGGATGAGGATAGTGACGACGATGATCATGATGACGCTGATGTTGATGACGGTAAGTTGAAACTTTTCTGGCACGGGGACGCTGATCATGATGATGATGATGATGATGATGATGATGATGATGATGATGATGGTGATGGTGATGATGGTGATGATGATGTTGATGATGATGATGATGATGATGATGACGGCGACATATGACGACGTGTTTGGTGATAAGGCTCTAATGTTCAATGTTGATCAGACACACTGCTTACGGCCAACTGTTAAACTGCACTTAAAGTTCCAGTTATTTGATTTGACAGGCATCCACAAACACTAGCCCAAAGTTCAGGTACCACCGTTAGATGACAACCCCATGAGCTGGCAGAAGCTGTGCCAAGTGACAGAGAGGTCATTTTGTTTGAAACCTTCATGCATGAATCCTCGGACTCTCCACCGTCCAGCAGCAAACACAATTATGACCGTATTTCAAAGGCATGCAGCTGAACTGACAAGAACATGGCGAAGCTGTCCAAGATCGTAGCCGCAGCCGCCCGAACTGTCATTTGATTAAACCCCAACTTTTACGACATTTGCCCTTCTTCCACGCAATTTGGCTGCCGCATTGGCTTTCCAACGAAGTGTAAGGTCCCGCGCATTTCTGGGGTAGGGATCTCAGGGAATATTTTCGGAATTGGAAGAGGCATAAGGAAATTGAAATTAGGGTCGCTTCTGTAGATATTGTCGCGCCTTCTGCATTGT
Organism: Symbiodinium kawagutii; assembly: GCA_009767595.1. Lineage (NCBI taxonomy): Eukaryota > Dinophyceae > Suessiales > Symbiodiniaceae > Symbiodinium > Symbiodinium kawagutii. Next base: position 231,381 of record VSDK01017319.1, on the reverse strand, counting down.
TGCAGTTTGGAAGCTCTTGAAAAGGGCTCCTGGGCAATCCGGCAACCTGAGCTTTGAACCCGGCCGCCACTGATCCGCGCCGGCGCTTGCAGAAAAACTCTTCGCTGGGGGCAGACGCGTTTTTTTTTTTAATTTGGCGTTTGGCAAGTTCATTTTTCTACGGCAAATGCTTGCTTGGCGGCGGGCGTCCGCTGCTTAGGCAGCAACGCGGCTTCATGAGGTTTTTATTTACAACATAGTGAACATAGTACTGCTTGGAAGCAACAGCAATCAGAAAATATCGCTGGGCTTGCAGGGCCAAATTTACAACAAGTTCCATCTACGAAGCCCCGCAATCGCCTGACCTGGGAATTAGATCAGCAAACCCTGGCGGTGGCCATTTTGGGGTTGTTGTGCCTTGCGCAAAGCGATGAGCCAAATTGGGACCCAAACGACATGCCTCAGCAGCTGGTGCAAGTGATTCTGGGTAGGGGGTTGTTGGCAAATATTTTCTGGGTGCCAACTTATGGGTTTCTTTTACACGACGTTGACATATGTTGACATACTTGATCCTCTAATGCAAGATTTCCCGACGCTTGGCAAATTTTTCCACCGTGTGCTGCAACAAACCAGTCGGTGCCTTAACTTCGGCGTGTTCATCGCGTAGGGCCACATTAACATGTTTTGGCAGATCCCATAGGCGTTACAATTGTTTGTTTCACCGTTCCACGAAGATTCCAACTAGGTCATCATCATCAATGTTTACGTGATAAGGTTAGGATGGTGGTTCTAACCGCATAAAAAATGTTGGCCACACGTTGCGAATCACTGAGCACACCCCCTGTTGATGGTAGAGGCGCATCCCAAAGATGCCGGTTCAGTTTCAACCGAGCGACGTCTAAAAGGACAAGGGCTTGTTGGAACTACGGAATTGTTTTGTGAACACGGCTTTCTTCGGGGGTAACTCGGACATGGAAAATTACCACCTGCGAAACAAGGTATTTATATTGTGGTGGTAACCAAGGTTTACTCATCATTCGTTGAAAATACAGCAATCAAAACGTTGCATTGGTGTATGCAACAGGTGACAATCATATGTGTTTTGGTTTCTGCATACCCAACATGGTTGACATTTGTCTGTTTTTCCCCAATATTTGGGTGTTTTATTTTTTTGTTCCCTCAGTTTTTCGAGAGGGTTGAGCCCAATAACCAACTGATAATGGGTGACAACAGGTGGATAATAACCAGCAACTGCCAACAAACACGGTTCATCCACTGATGAGTCCAGTTTTGCGGTTGTTCATGTTTTTCGCGGGGTAAACCATCGAGTGGGCCGCTTGGGTACCGGGCACCACGCCAGAGTTCACTTTGCAATTCCTGATGAGACTGCGATGCGTTTTTTCCAGCATCGGTGGTTTACATGAGAACCTGACAGCACAGGGCCAACCCAGCGGTATTACTGCACGGATCCCAATGTTGCAACCAATTGCGGTTCCAGGCAATTCCCATGCGTGTTCATTGAGTTTTGGGGTTTATGTCACCATGATTTAGCTGTTTGTTGCAAGATGTTTTATTTGTCGGTGATATGATCATGGTTTGTCATTTAGTTTAGGGTAGCAATGTCATGTTGTTCCAGTTGCTAATGTTCGCAGATGCCATGACACAATCGTTACTTGTTTTTGTAGATGCCATTGTGGTAGTTGTTTGGTATAGGTAATTGCGACATTTTAAAAAATACCACAGGTATTTTTGTTTGCTTGAAACACACTTAGACCACTATTACTTTTTTGGTACTGTAGATGTGAATCTCATACCATATCACAATAAAATTATCATAATGATGTCAAACAACGTCATGCATTGTGAACAAGCACACATTCCACCATTCCAACAGTCACATACCAATATTTTTTGTATTGCGATGATGATTTCTGCTACAGCACATAATGAATACAATTCTTATAGTAACACTAGTGGTATACCGAGATCATCGTGGTGTACACTCAATTATTGGGAATGATGACGATCGATGTCCATACCAGTATTTGCGTATTGCCACATATTAAGGCATCATCGTCTATTGCCGCTCTTCACCAGTCTTCAGCATTATTTACCATTTTTGGCCATTACTACGTCAATATTTAGCATTATCAACCATCAATACCCAATACTAAGTCAATATTTAGCAGTATTTACCATCATTAACCCATATTATTCACCGTTCTGAACCATGATTACCCATATCATCAGCCCTTATAACACCTTTTGATTCATCACCCTTGGTGAACGGCCCGGCCGTTTTGTCGCGCGTCCACAGGCTGCGCTGCATGATCTGCGGAAAGCGGTGGCCACAGCTTTGAAGGACGCCATGGCGATGGTTGCAACACCGAGGCAGTTGTAGATTTCATCAGCAATGGGGGTTAATCACTCGTTAACCAAGCGGTAATAGCTGGTTAATGGTTGATAATAGGGAATGAAAACCAATGGTAGCAATTATAGGGGATATATACCAGCTATGGGTCAAGCAGTGAAGCAAGCAACGTTCATAGCTGGTTAATTGTTGATAGTAGGGGATGAAAGCTCATGCTAACAATTAAAGGGGATACCAGCTATGGGTCAAGCAGTTAAGCAAGCAACGTTCATGGGGGTTAATCAATGGGAAACCAAGGGATTTTCTAGGATTAACCATGGGACTAGTGGTTATATGGCTCTGGGTCAAGCAGTTAACCAACAATCATGGCGTGCGAATGGTTAATAATAGGGGATGATAAGTAACAATTATAAATTATAGGGGAGATATATCAACTATATGGCTATGGGTCGAGGCTTTAAGGTTAATCACCAAGCATTTTATAGGGAAAAAAATGATAGGGGAACCAGGGGTACAAGTTTTTCAGCCATAGCCATATGACAAGATGGTGGTGTCTCAACATAGGGACCACAAAAAATGGCCGGTTTATTACTAGATATAGTTAATAATGGATGATTTGTTGGGTACCCTTACTTTGACGAGAAACACCCAAATCAGCAATCTTAACGGTGGTTCGTAATACTTAATTCCTAATCATAATGATACACTTACATGGTAGATTCGTGGTTCGTAATTGTTTGATGTCGGTGAATCGATGATTAATAGTCATGATCGTAAGTACAGGAATAGACAATCAAGTAATGCTTAATGAATGGTCATGAAGGTTGCCAGTAGTTTGTCCGGACATGGCTATAAAGGGATGATTACAGATTCATTGATGGTGAACCCATGGTTCTAGAAACAACGGTGTAATGGTTGATAAGCAGGTGAATAATCTAATTGATGGCTGATATGAATTAATAGTGGGTGCGAAGTAGTCATCAAAGATCCAATTCCACTCCTATGCCATACAACTACTGGTGGGCAGCTGTAGTTTAAATGATTGAACTCCTATAACCACTCTTAATCAAGCGCTAAAGACTGGCACTTGACTATTATTAAACTATCAATTATCCAGATATGACTTTGATGCTGCGGAAAAGCAATGATACAACGACCAGGGTTCTGTACCAATAATCAATGATACCAAAACACGATTACAGAATTGGTTCAAATTGGTACTACTGTCATACTGGTGCGTTTGGGTCAGAAGTGAAATTCGTTGAATTATCAATTTCATGTTTTTACACACCTGAAACAAAAAAACAAACCTAAAAAAACTTCTTTTTTAATATATCTAAATTAAAAAACAACCTGCTATTGCAATCTCCACGATTGGTTTCACCTTGTTAGATCGATCTCCAGCTACCCAACAGTCATTCAAGGCTTGATTTCTACACATGTGAAGCCTGACAGGTCCGCCAGAATCTCCTTCCCTTGGCGACGTGTCGTTGGGAAGCAGTTGGCAGTTGCTGAGTTCGGTTGGGGATTCACCGGGAATTGTTCGTCGAAGTCCATAGAATCTACAAGGCCCCTAGCACTTATAAGTAGGGTTAGTTCAACCCCCATAACTGGTAGAAATCACCCTGGTTGACTTACTTATAAACCAACAGCTCTAAGTGGTTGGGGGCCCACCTTGTACTGAGCTGTTCATCATTCTCAATGGAGGTGGACCACAAACATCGAACAGCTTGGACGGGCACCTACGTCCTTGAACAAACAGATGGTTTCTCCGACAGCAACAAGACCGTCTTTATTTGCTGGGCGACGATGGTCCCAATCAAACCCAGAGTTGTCTATTCAGCAACAACACCCTCCGATTCAGCTGTGGCAACAACTATCAGTGATAGTCTATCACCCATGTTTGATTCGGTTTCTGGCTGGCAGATTTGTATGGCAAGTACCTAGCATTGATGGTGCGCAAATCTCCTCATAATGATTCTCCAGCATCGATGGAGGTGGAAGTACCTGGCTGCGCCGAAGGACCACCCTGCGCATCCAAAAGGGGGAAGTCAACCTGCTGCCCATCCGGGTGATGAGGAGATCTTGGGGGCCAGAGATCTTGGAGCAGACGTGGGTTGCAACACTGATGCTTGTCGATTTCATGTCATGATTTTGATTCATGTCATGACTAATTATCATGATCACGTGACATGTGAATGGAGTCGGTTTCCGAGGAAAAGTGTGAGTTTTTGTGGTTCAACTACTGAATCGCTGTGAACATTATTCAGTGTCATATATGTTTATAAGATTATGATTGGCGAAGGTTGATGTTGCGTACTCAACACCAATGACGGCTTGCAATAGTTAGAGCATGTTAAAACAATGGTTGACAATGCGTCATCATGGTTGGTTCTGGCTAATTCCAAGGGTTCATGATGATTAATGACGGTCAACAACGACAAATGATGCTACCTTGCAGTCTCTAGCAGCTATACTGTTGATTGATTTGCGTAACTTACCTGGGGAGATTCAAGTTGGTGACCCAGTCGAAAAAGCTACTGACTAGTTACTAATTGCCACCCTAGTTCGTTTGGCTCTAGTCATTTACCTGTTTTTGGTCCTAAACTTCCAGTTCCCATCAAATGGTGACCAACTCGTTTCTACCAGCTAACTGGGGTTGGTTAAGAGCACCTATTTCATGGTAGGTGGAAGCATAGGCTAGGCTATTTATCACTAACCAAGTAGGATATTCACAATTAGCTTCTGTGGGCAACTAGTTGCCACCCTAGTTCCTGAGAAACCCATTCAATATTAGTCATTTACAACAATAAAACCAACCACAACAGAAACCAGCTATCCCATACCACTGATGTTTTTCCTCTATGTCTAGCCATTAATATGGATGATAACCCGATTATTTGCCATCAATGGGCTATTTTTAGGATCCAAGTTATAATCATCAACCATTTCCAGTATCATTAACCATTACTAAACATGGGTTATGTTTCACAAACAATGATGATTAATAGTTAGTATCAAGTTACGAAACAATCAACGTTTTCCAGTATCATTAACCAGAATTAAACATAGTTATTGGGATTCTTTATCATCAACCATCATTAAACCATCATTAACCATCATGAAGATTAGTTATAACCCCATTCTTTTCCGAAAAAACTTCCCAGTTTTCCGGGTGCAAAAGCCCCGCTTTCCGCGTTACGCGGCCTCTGCAAACCGCACAGGCCACCCGGCTGCACCTCTGAGTGGTTGGATCGTTCGTTGCGACAAATAAAACGCGCCACCCGGGGAGGGCCCAAAGGTGGAAGGTGTGCTGGCAATGGGGAGTGCTGGCTGAAGATTGAGCCAGTTGAAGGGTGAGATGGTTGGTTTATAGTGGCTAATTGGGGATAAGAGTGGCAAAGTGTGGCTAAGAGTGGCTAAGAATGGCCAATAGCAGCTAATGATAGGGGAGAATGATCAACAACAATTTAATACACAACTGAGTTGCTTGTGAGGTATCATTGTCAATGATTGTGAGTCTTGATTAATATCACTGGATATCACTGACATTTGTTTTGACCCACAACATCTAACAACCCATGATTGTCATCAGTAAATATGGTTGAGCAACAAACATCATTGTTCATCATAAACCATTACTACTTGAGTGGGAAATTGTAGTGTTGATCTAGTGATATCACAGGATCCTACTGGTAAGGTGATGCACGAGCTGTTTATGTTGGTGGCAGGGGATTCGACTGTACTTGCTGTTGGCACCAAAATTGATTGAAAAAAATGGGGCTTTGGACCCTGTGGTGAATGCCCTCCATGGGATCTACCCCGCAGCCTCGCATTATACCTTATAAGCCAAAAATACTCCGGCCAAAAGCATGAAGGCCTATTAAGAAATGGTGCCTATCGGCCTATCGAGTACTGTACCTTGTACCGTGACAAGGCAGGGGAACGGCTACTCTCCAAGCGATTCTTTACTCGGACAATCCGAGAATGTATGGGGACTGTCGTCAAAGATATGGTGCGGTCATAGTCTGGGAATGCCACGGAATGCCACCATCCCTGCTATATACCGCTATCGTTGGCCTTCCATGCATTGTATTAGAATGAAAAGGGTCCAGATTTGACCTAACGCCGCAGCCCAAGATCATCAAATTGTCTCATTAAGGACTTTGCAGCGCCCTTCGATTTCACCGGACGGCCTACCAGCCAGCATTCGACTGACCTAGAAGAAAGTTGGCGCACCAACTTCGCTATTCTCCGCTGGTTTCAGCTCCAATCTCGGATCCATAGCAGGAGATGTCATAGAAAGATCACGTTGGATTTTTTAGAACGCAAAATATCTTCTCAACAAGTTGATAGCTGAGGCAAAACAGAGAAAACGACACCTAGATCACAGTGGATGGACAGAGTCATTCCTTACTTTTGTTTCGATACCACATCATTTCCTTGGTGACTCATGTAACGGTTCAAGCCACCATCAACCCTTACAGTGTCTTGAAGTGTCACTAGGATGGAGTCACTTGGCAGATCTTCGCCGACATAGATAGATAGAACAAATCTACTTGTAGACTCGATACCGTCGCCCATCATGGGAATGGTCAGCAAGCAACTTGGTTCCGTGCAGCTGCAGATGCTTTGTTGGTGAACATAACCAGGCTAACAGGTTTGGTAGATGTGGGTCAGTTCACCCCTAGTCCCCCTGGTTCCCCCGTCATAAACCAGGCTGTTTTCCCTATAGTTTTGTTGGTTATGATCTTTCATCATTGCTTGGTTGACTGCGTGACCCAACTCGTCGTGTA
>VSDK01017319.1:211801-224205 GCA_009767595.1 Symbiodinium kawagutii | reverse complement strand
TGACTGCGTGACCCAAGTCGTCGTGTAGCGAGATGTAGCCGGAGCAACTGTTTGGTGGGTTTATACACCACCAACTTATAAGGGTGAAATGCAGCGGCTTGTGCAGGTTGTGAGTTTACAAGTGATAGTGATGAGTTGGTTTATCATGCTTAAGGGGATTGGTGATGGAGCTTGCCACGTTGGTTGGGGGTTGGTGATGGAAATCGACATTGAGCTTCGCCACCCATGACACTTGCTGTGTAGATCACAGCTGCTATGCCAGAGCTTCCTGAGTCATGGCTTACAGCTGGACCATTCACAACCGTTGTTGACCAAGCTTGGCGGGTCATGAAACGTCACCAAGATACAAGCTTATATGGTGGTTTCTCCAAATAGGGTACCCCCAAAATGGTTGGTTTGCTACTACAAATGGTTGATACAGGATGACTTTGGGGTACCCCTATTTTGAGAAACACCCATATACATTGATGAACTATAGACGATAGCCACCATTTTTTCATCGTTTCCAGCAAACATTTGCAGACATCGCATGCTTGTTAGCTAGTTCAATTGTTCATTGGCTCACTTGTCAGGACGCAAGGTGAAGTGATGAAAACACAGTCCATGGGCCGCACGAAAGCAACAAACAAATACAAAACAATTGCCGGCTATGTATCACTTCCTGGTGGGTCCACTATTGACAACTGTTGGTAGGTCATAGTCATAGGTCCATGATTGCTGGAAACTCATGTGGTTTCTTGACTTGTGCAGCGGGCTCATGTCACAAAAACAATAGAAGGCAGCAAACAAACATTGTATTCTGAATTGATTTTCTGTACCCTTGGCACCAAAATCATCCAAAAACCGTTTATGTATCCATCCCATGTGAGACCCCAGAAAACTTACATCTATACCAACGAAACAACGAGTAGCTGGTGATATTGGCAAACACATCCGGAAGCTATCCTAGTTATCCATAGTTATCCTACTTCTCCATAGCTATCCTACTAGCTGAACGAAATGATCAACAGCTATCCATAGCTCTCCTTTTAGTAGCTATCCCTACAAGGTGGGCCCCCAACCACTTATAAGTTCGTTTATAACTAAGTTAAGTAAGGTTAACTACCATTCATAGGGTTGAACTAACCCTACTTACAACTGCTACGGGCCCACCTTGTAGCTATCCTGGTGATCTACAGCCATCCCAGCCATCTACGGTCCCCAGCGCCCCACCACCAGCTGCGCTCAGGAAGCGAAAGGCTGGGCTCACCGAGCTGCCGGAGCAGCCCGCGACGGTCGCGAAAGATCGGAGCCCTACGAAGAAGTCCAAGAGCGGAGCAGCAGTGACTTGGAAGCGGAAGGAGAAGGGTGCCACGCGGTGATGGGTCAAGCACTTAACCAACCAATAATGGGGGATTATGACTAACAACAAGAGGAAAACCATGGTTAATGATGGGAACCAGGGATACAGGGTTTTGACCCACAGCCATGTGGTGATGAGGAGTTGAGAAGCAACTAGAATCAATGATGATTTGATGATTGATGTGGAGTTGAGAAGCAGCTTTCATGATGATTTGATGATTAATTATATCATGTTAACGAACAATTTGATGATGCTTGGATGATTCATGTCAATGAATGATTTGAGTGATCATGACATGACTTGGATGATTTGATGATGATTTAACGCAGTTGCAATGGTTTGATGATTGTTGAGGATTTTGTATGATTTAATGAGGGTAAATAGTCAATGTCTAGTCATAGCAACTATAGCTCATTGGTTGGGTTTGATTTGGTTGGTTAGGTTCGCTGGTTGGGTGATTTGATTCACTGTTGACTTAGAGCCTCAACGACCTGCAGTGCATGGTCATACGTTTATCAAGATGGTTGTATAGATGCAAATGTGTTTTTCCTGGAAGGGATCAATCAACCACTGTAGCAGGTAGAGTATAGATGAGTACAAGGTGGGCCCCCAACCACTTATAAGTTGGTTTATAACTGAATTGAGTAGGGTTAACTACCAGTTACAGGGATTCATAACCCTACTTATAACTGCTAGGGGCCCACCTTGTATAGTATATATTTTGGGCAAGGTCTCCGCTCCCAGGCCAAACTTTGCTGGCTGCACATGGCAGGCCAGGACGAGACAATCTGCAGGACAGCCTTCGAGCGCCTGCTGCAAGTCCCATGCGAGGTCTTGGCCGAACGCGTGGTGCTGCAGAAAGAGCTTGACCTGGGCTCCGGGAGATTGGAACCTGTGACCACGACAAATCTTGCGACCATCTTTTAGAACTGGCGTGAGCCTCCTGCCCTTGATGCATTTCAAGCTCTGCCAAAGCCCTCATTGAGTTTGCAGATGGACTATCCTCACGACAGAAAATCAGTGATGATGGCTCAAAGGGTGAGCCGTGCAATTGCATCTTTGGGAAGGTTGTGGCTGAGAAGTCAGGGTTAATTTCTTGCTTTGGTGGGGAACAAATCCAGTTCAAGTATGGCTATGGGTCAAAACCCTGTACCCCTGGTTCCTCTATCATTAAGCATTGTTTTCCCTATTATGGTTGCTTAATATTGATTTTTAATATTGGTTGGTCATTATCCCCCATGAAATTGCTGGTTAATATTGACCCATAGCCATATGACAGCGACACCAAGTGCCTGGAAGCCAAGCAGTTCCTCCTCGGAAAGGGATCCTTGCCGCCCAGCGAGCAGTTGCGTTCTGGTGGGGTTCATATCTTTGGTGATGACGAGTGCCTCAAAGAGAGTGGCTTGATGGATATGGCTGTGGGTCAAGCACTTAACCAACCAACTAATGGGGGTTAATAACCAACAAAACTATAGGGAAACCAATGGTTAATGATGGGGAACCAGGGGTGATATGGTGGTTTCTTAAAATGGGGAACCCCCAAAACAGGTTGGTTTACTCCAAAAAATGTTTGTAACTGGATGATTTGGGGGTACCCCTATTTTGAGAAACACCCATATGCATCCCACAAGGGAAAGTGATGCCAAATACCTTGCCATTTTGGAACCTTTGGAAGGGAAGGGTTATGATGTCTTCAAGGACGCCCTTGCTGAACTGATGGCATCCTCATCTAGTAGGGGTTTCTCTGGCTACTTCCATACCCTTCAAGAGTTGAGTGAACGGGAGGTGATTGTCTTGAAAGTTTGATTCAATGTCCTGCTGGTTCAGTCGTTGATATGACTTTTGACGCCAAAACTCCTTTGAAAGATGTGACAACGTCTGTCTTCTCCGTTTGCAATGTCCCTGTCAGCAATTGGGCTTCCAAGGATATTGTGGTTTCAGTCGGTGACAGTGTGGTAGGACAAATTTGATTTTCTCACTAACCTTGGAGAATTTGAAATGGACGATGACAACACTACTCAGTCCCTTGAGTGGTTGGGCTCATTCACCAAGCGTAGTCCTTGTCACTATGGCTAAAGATGTTTTGCCCAATGCTACAGGGTTCATAACATGGCTGTGCGTCAAGATCCCTGGTACCCCTGGCTGTTCACTTCCCATAACCGGTCACTCGTGAAGCTGTTGGGATTGTTGTCACCTACTCATGAAGCTTGGTTGTGACTCATCTCCATATGGGCCATTTACACCCCAGTATCATCTCAAGCTTGCCCTGGTCAACATCTTTGGATGTGCTCACCATAGAAAATAGCCCCTTTTTTTCAGGCGGGTGATATAAGCCCAAACTTACTGTGATGGTAATGACGGTAAAGTGAGATATGGTAAATGGCCTTCTAAGTTGGGTGAACCAACTACAACCGCGGGGTTTCTAGTCGCCAGGAGTAGTGGGGAGGCCGATCCCTACGTCGTGGTCATTGAAATTGCAGTCTTCACCCATGACCATCCTCAGTCGAACTTGACCACCATGATGACGAACCACAATACAAACATCACTAATAAATTGGTTCAGCCATTCTTATTGATGCCACCTCCTAAGTACCATGCTAGTTCACTACACGCTGGGGAAATCTTCCTACATAGTGGTTTTTGTTTCGCCATGGATGCTCAATAATTCTTGGTTTCCATCAAACCTCTGACCACGATTCATATGCTCGAGACTATTTGCCACTATCCATTGATTTTTTGTGCTCCACCACAAGTATTGACCATAGCAAACTTCATCAAACTTCTGTGGATGAATCATCACATCAGAATGAACCAGCCTGGGAACCATATGGCTGTGGGTCAAGACCCTTAGTCCCCCTGGTTCCCCTATCATTAGCCATTGTTTTCCCTATGATTGGTGGTGATTATCCCCCATTAGTTGCTCGTTTTTGATGCTTACAACCGGCAAAGCTGCCAATTTCTTCATATCATCCCATCAGCAACTCTCATCAACTCACAGCGGATCAAGGTGAGATAGGTCCTGTCTTCCTCTCGTGTCATGTCGCATGGCCTTCAAGGGGCTTATATTCGTTGTGCTACTCCTGGGTGTGATTCCTGGATATGGGCGAATCGATGGAATGATCCCAGCAAAGCATGTTCGCAATGTCATCGAAATTGGGAAAGCTCCTGGAATTGGAATGGCTATGACTATACCCCTCAGGTGGGAAAAGGTGGGAAAGGCCATGTGTGGCAACGACCTTCCCCCACCAAACCTCGCCAGTGGGGAGCTAGCCAGAGCAAAGGAGAAATGCCTAGAACAGTTGAGGAGACCCTCACTTCACCACTCCCCCCTTGGCAAGAAACCGCCCAGCAGCTCTTGGCGTCCCACACCCCAGGCTTACCAGACGAGGTGCGACTCTCCTTGGAGCAGGCCTTGCAGGCAGACCAGGCTAAGCAGCAGGAAGGGAAAGAACCCACCAAGGCAGAGGCCACGGCAAGGTTTCAAAAGGCAACCTCGCACCTCAAGAAGGCAGGCCAGGTCAAGGTACAGGCAGAGCAGCGCTTGGAGAAGGCCAAAGAGCAGGTGGCTTTGCTTGAAGCCAAAGTGCAGGAAGCAACAGAAAACTTACAGGCAGCTGAGGTTGAGGTGGAAGAGAGCTCTAAGGTGTATTGGAAATATGCCTTGGGATTGCCAACAGACAGTGAGATGGAGGACGCTCCGGTCGCAGGAGGGGACCAAAACCTCATCCAGACGATCTTGGGTGCAATGGGGGACCAGCTCAGGCCAGAGCAGCAGCAAAGGTTGTTGGACATGGCAGGTGGGCTGCGGGACCAGAAGAGAAGAAAGACGGATGAGGCTCCGCAACCCCCCCCAGCCAAGGTTAAAAAAGGACCAGGGTCAGGGTAGCATCACACTTTGTAGTGCCAATATTACCAGCTATAATATTGCAGTTAGCAGTTGGCTGGCGGCAAGACTTGGCAGCGGCACTAAAGTCTTTGCTAAAGGACCTACGGCGTCCTCTCTACGGCGCCGCCAGTCCTGAAGGGTCTGGATGTAGCTGAGATGATCCATCTTCTTCAAGGCCTCCACCTCCCAGGGGGCCACAGGATCTGCCACGGCAACTTGCCAGTGGACTGTCTCAGTTGCTGGCTGTACCGACGAAGTTTCTGATTAGATATTGCGGCTCCAAGCTGACAATAGTTCAACTGATAATCATTCACAACCTACCATGAAGCATTATATACAAGTCTCATCGTAATCAGCTGATTACAGGCAAACACAATCTTTTCAGATTTTTTCCTCACAGGTGGGGTCTCACAGGTGGCTGCCGCCAGCCCAGTCCGAACATCGAACCTTCCACATCACTTCCTCACGCCACTCCGCACTGAGGAAGCCCTTTTCCCCAGGCAACCCGCTTGCAGCCACTGAGACCAAAGGGTTCAGCTCATCCAACCGCAAGTTCCAATCGCTGAAGCCCCGCAAGTACTTCCGGTCACCACTGTAGAACCAGTGGCCCTCACAGGAACGTGGCGACCGGTTAGAGCGACCATGACTCGGTACAGAGGTGAAGTTCACCAACTTAACCTGGTTGATAGTTTCAACTTCTATGAAAAACCTGCTTGGTGGTTTCAACCCCCTGAAAAATAGTTGTCAACCAAGTGTCTGCTAATACTTACCCTATAATTACTAAGTAAAATCTGCAACAGTGCTGGCCATCGACCAGTTCTGACTCAACAAAAGCACACATTGGTCAGTGAATCCACTAGATGTCACCGCGTGTTTTTTGTGGCTGATTTCACTTCGTGATATCAGGCAGTAGCTGAGATGTCATAAGTCAACATAACCAACAGGTGTTGACTGCTGCAAGTGCCACCATGAATCAATAGACATCCATCCTTTCAATGGGCCAGGTTTTTGAGGATCAGCATGAACTGCTATCACTGCGATGTGCTTTGGAAATCACTTAATTTTGGCACTAAGCGCCATCAAATTTTATGCTTCTTTGGGTGTGGGCCGGTCCATTGCCATGGTGTTTTCTTCGTAATGGGGCCCTGATTTGGTGGCGCCTTTGCTGCTTAAAAGCACGTTGCCCCATGCATATCCTACAGTTACAAGTTGGTTAGTCAGCCATTTAACTATTTTTGACTGCACCCTCCCACAGGACTTGTAGCTAGAGGTATATGTATATTCTATATATATATATATAGCTATATATGCCTTAGCTGCTAGTTATCTTAGTGATAGCCCAAGTTAAAGAACAGTGGGAGTCTCTCCTTGCAGGCCGGAAGGGCAAGACGTCTTCGCATTGGGCCTTGTTCATGTCTGAGAAGGTCGCCAAGACGTGCCACACGGGCCACGACGAACTGCTCACCTGGCCAGGCATTTCTCATCATGGCGGGGCGGGCCTCCTGGCTTCAAACCGCTTTCACTGATCAATGTCGAAAAAAATGCGCATCAAAGGCTGAGACAAATCCGAGGTGCACATCTGGTTAACGTCCATCCTCCCACGCTAGCCCCAAACAATCAGCCGCCCCTCACTTCGGATCCCCACAGCACCGGGACGCCACAACGGGTGTCCCCTGGCGCCGGCCTCGAAGAAAGAAATGTCCTGCAGCACTTGGTCCATGACGCGGCTGAAGGGCGGCATGTAAAAGGTCTGCGTATGCGCCGCAGATGTCAGCTGCACAGCCACCAAGAAGTAGAAGCCGAAGGGACACTCCTTGGAAGCCTGGGCCAGGCGGCGCTTCTTCCAGGGATCTCCTTGGGAAGTTGAGAAAAATCGTCACCAATGATGATCTCTGGATATGGCGATCTTTGTCTCAGGGACCTTTTTGAGGAATATCACTCTGAGTTGGTTTTGTTTTGTTCTTTCCATGTTTTTCTTATTGTATGATGGAGTTGTCAATGTTTTTCTAAATCAGGAATTCTAAGATTTCCAGAATGATTTGTTCAAAATGTTGGCAATACATGTGTTTTGGCCTTACCTAGGTTGCGGGCTCGCCGCAGTGTCACTGTTGCGTATCCGCAAAGGGCCTGGGTGATGCTTACACCAAGCCAGCACACTGAAATCTGCAATGGCAGGGATGATGTCTTCACAGCGGCATCCAATTTCTTCTTGCATTCATTCAGCAACCAATCATAGCTGGTTAATGGTTGATAATATGGGTCAATATTAGTCAACCAATTATTTGGGATAATAACCAACAATAATAGGGAGAACAATGGTCCCGATTTTTTCCTTTTGGCAAATTGTGATCTGCTGACTCCGGCCTGGTTCCACGCTCGAACCATTGGCTTTTGAATGCTATGAAATGCATTGCTGTGGGGTAAATGGAGTTCAATTTCATGGTCAAAATCTGCCGCGATCAATAGTATAGCGTACACCCCCTCTCTGAACAAACCAACTATCAGAGTCAGTCCAAACGAGGTAGAAATATCAAGTGGCAATCTCCCTCCGAGAACCAACCTACCAAACAACCAACAACGCAGTCAACCAAATAGGGTTGTCTGGCTCGTGGCCTCTCACGCCCTCTGAAAAAAAATGAGCCAATCCCAACCATCACAGAAAAAAAACAATTGTTTCAAACCACCCAGCAATAAGACTCATCAGTAATAGCTATTTGTGTGTTTCTCAAAATAGGGGTACCCCTAATCATCCATTTATAGTCATTTAGAGTAATAAACCAGCCATTTTTGGGTACCCTATATTGAGAAACCACCATTTGTCCTCATTTCTTCTCAACGAGGATCAACTCTTAGTATACGGATTGGTTGAGCAAAGTCATTTCTGGCTGCGTGGCTTGGTGCCGGATGGGTGGACTCGTGCTCCTGCAGTTGCTGACGAACACATTGTGCGCACTGGTTGTTTTGAAAACTCTGCTGGGTTTGACTTCTCGAGCTTGTTTTTTGGGACTGATGGTAGTGGTGGTCCTTTTAGTAATGAACCTCGTCTCCGCAAGTGTGCTTGGGCTGTCGTTGCTGTTGTGTTTGAAAATGATGCTTTCGTTTTGGTGGGTAGTATCACTGGGTTTGTGCGCGATGGCCACAATCCCAATACTGTTGCTCGCGCTGAGTTGCGTGCCTTTGTTGAGCTGCTGCAAGCAATTCCTGAAGGTTGTGAGCCGAGGGTTGCTGTGGATGCTTCCTTTGTCATCAATGTCTATCACAAGTTGCGTCGCTCTCCAAAGAAGATACGGAACCCGCATGGGGACCTCAGGGGCCAACTTGCCACGCTGCTGGACAAGCAGGTGTGCCTCAATAAAGTGAAGTCCCATATCACGCATGAGGAGCATGTTTCTCTTGGTAGAGAAAGCTGGTCTTGGCATGCAAATCGGTTTGCCGATGAGCTTGCTAGCATGAGTGCTACTGTTGTTGCGCCCTTTGCTGTTGAAGATGTGAATGCTTGGGTTTTTGAAAGGACTAAAAAGTTGACCTTGTGGATGATCCCTCGTGTTAAGTATTGGCTTTCTGTTGAAGCTGCTGTGCCTAAAAGGGAACCCGATGGCCCCCCACGGACTAAGCATGAGTTGTTTAATCAAGCTGAAGCTAAAGGTTTTGGTGGCCATGTTTGGAAACGGTGCCCAGATGGCTTGCGTTGTAACGCTTGCTGTAGTATCCTTAAGACCTACCGGAGTTTGCCTGACTTGGAAGTCATGGCTGCCTTGCCCTGTTCGGGTGCTGGAGCCCAAGTGGGGTGTGGTCACCCTTTGCTTCACAAAGTTCATTTTACTCACACCATGTATGGTACACAACCTACCCTTCAGTGCTCCCAATGTGGTGGGCGACTAGCTGCTTGCACTAAAGCTGTTAGCCGGAAGTTGTTATTTCCGTGTGGGACCTCAGGCGCGCGTTTGTACCGACGTCGAGGCTAAATTTGTTGGGAAAAAAAATCTCATCAACTCACGAACCATATCGTGAACCACCAGTACTAGCAATATTACCCACCAGGACCACCATGAACCACCACTAACCACCATTAACCACCACTAACCACCCTTGACAAGAGTTCATATCATCCCACTACTCGCCAATACCCAGTGGTTTCCTCCCAGGCTCCCGAGTCGACCCTTCTCAGTCCAGAGAAGCGCCTTGGGATGCACAGCTGTGGTAGTACTCAGAGCTAGGGCGAGCTGGGTCAAGCACTTAACCAAGCAACCTGGCTGGTGAAGCCTAGCTGGTTAATGGTAGATGATAGGGTATAATAAGTAACAATAGTAGAGCATTTACCAGCTATATATGGCTATGGGTCGATATTAACCAACCAATAATGGGAGATGATAACCAACAATAGGGAAAGCAATGGTTAATAGTGAAGAAACAGGGAGACTAAGGGTGAACTGACCCACAGCCCTATCATTATTAGCGTAACTAATTTAACTAATTTAACTATTGACTATTCCCTACATATTAGCATGAACTATTGTCTATGCATGATAGTTCATGCATCTCGAGGTATCACTATCGCCATGAACTGTCGACCATGAGAATCGTTAGAAGTGTTTTTACAACTCATAACTATTGGCATGAACATTACAATTAAGTGTTTGTCGAACTTTATTCGCCAACGACAAATCATCCGCCACTTCTGAGCCATTATGGACCGTTCTTGCACACAATGAATCATTGCAAATCTTTGCGCTAAACCAGTATCAATATCAACCTCTGTTCATCATAGTAGCTAGCCTATCACCAAGGCCAAACGTCAACCATGCTTACTCGAGAATCATCAACCGTTATTGGCCCTTGTTCTTCGCCATCATTTGCCATTGCAAATCACGATCTTTCACACATGAATAGCCAATAAACATGATAATGACCAATGAGCATTCTCAATAACCATACTTGTTATCATCAACAATGATAACCATTAGCCATTGGTGGTTACCAATTACGATGTTACCTTTCATGATTGATGGTTAAGCAACCCCCACTAACCACTGGGAACACATCATTTGAACCAGCGTTTATTCACCATGAAGCACCTTAGCAGCTTAGCATAGCGCCCATGCGACATCAATCATGGCTGATCATCATGAAGCACCATTTAACCGTCAATTATGTCCGTGAGTTGAGCTTTGCGACGGTTTCCTGTTGATGGTGAACAAGGGTTGATCATCATGGTCAACTGTTCTTTTCTTACCCGTAAGAAGCCGTTATCAACCCTTATTGAGCATCAGTTAACCATATGAGCTATCATTACCCATTGAACCCATGAATTCTCATAATTATAATATCTAGTAGTATATAATCAAATTGAAAGACATGTTGACCACCATATTAGGCACCCTAGTCGCCATCATCATCAACCATCAGTGGACCATGAAGTGACCATTGTCAACCATTGTTGACCACCAGTATCAGCCTGCATTAAAACCAGTAGTTAACCATCATGAAGCCCAATATGAACCACAATTTAAACAGTATATGAACTCACCTGATAAACCACACATTGACGTTGTTTGGGAGCCTATTAACCACCATATTTGTCACCGTTAACCACCATATCGGCCACCATTAACCATCCATATGAATCAACCATATTACCACCATATCAACCACCATATCAACCACCATTTCAATCATATTACCACCATGTACCACCATATCAACCACCATATCGACCACCATATCAATCACCATATCAATCACCATATCAACCAACATGACCATATCCACCAAACACTATTTGCCTCAGCTACTTGGACGTGCATCTCCAGTTAGTACCTTGGAGCTAAGCATGCTGGTCCATGCTACAAGGTGGGCCCCCTCAGTTAGCAAACTTGGCTTACAACTAGGGTAACTACCAGTTATGGAAGATATAACTATTGTTAAATGCTTATTGATCAACTTATAACCAGGGGGACCCACCTTGTACCCTACAGGCTTTTATATCTTCATGTTTATATCCCAGGGCACTAACCCCAGCTGCAGATCAACCAAGAACCACCATGGCTTGGTGAGTCAAAGCCGATGCATCTCACCTAACCCCCCCAGATCCTCAGCAGATCTCAGGTTCTAACCTCCCATCGGCACATCTCCCACTATTGGTTGGTTATCAAGGTTATCATAGTTTTTTTGGTTATCATCCCCCATTCTTGGTTGCTTAATTGCTTGACCCATAGCCAGAACCCCTCAGATCCTCAGCAGATCTCAGGTTCTAACCCCCCCATCAGCACATCTCAGCAGATCTCCTCAGCACATCTCCTGAGGTTCCGCGAAAAATTCCAGATCTCCGCGACCGTCAACTGCGCTGTGCTGCCGGACCCTGTGCAGAGCTTCGAGGATGCGCCCTTTACCAGGCGCGAGTTGGGGGCAGGTCTGGGGGGTTAATGGTGGTTGGTGGTGGTTGGTGACGGTGCTGGTTGGTTGGTGGTTGGTGTTTGGAGATTGGTTGGTGATAGGTTGTTGATGATGGTGATATTTCTCAAAGATGGACCTAAAGATGTGTATAGAATATATGATGATTCCGAAGGCGTAATGGTGGGATGTCATGTTCAACCATCGTTGAGCTCTGCGTTCGTCGGAACCTCCCGTGGCCACGCCGCTGCCCAGGCGACTGAAAGATGCTTTGATCGAAGCCTTTCCATCGCCTTCGCCCATTCAGGCGCCACTTGGGCCCACGGAAACTGCGAAGCCAACCATGGGAAGCTGATGGTCCTATGGGCTTGGGTAAGGATGTAATGGATGGTTGACCAGGATGATTGGCCTATAGCTACCGGGTAGTTCAGAAAAAACAGCCATCCGAGATGAACCACCCCTAAGACAATGGCAACCCCTTGCACCCCGATGTCAATGTTGACGGTAAGGCTGCCCGCAGCAAGAGCAGAAATGGCTGTTTTTTTTGAACGCCGCCAGCGACCCAAAAACTCCACCAACATTGAAAAAGGGGGAACGGGGGTTTAACAACTTTCACGTGTGTTTTTGAAGGATGGCTGTTTTTTATGAACTACCCGGACTCAAGGTCAAGATGTATGTCACCTGCTCCGCAGGTGACACACATCTTGACCTTCAGTCCGGGGAAAGTTCTTATGGCAAGACTGAGTGGTCCCTCGCGGTATCTGCTCCACACATCTTGGACAAGAT
>VSDK01017319.1:180798-211272 GCA_009767595.1 Symbiodinium kawagutii | reverse complement strand
AAAACTTCACCAACATTGAAAAAGGGGGAACGGGGGTTTAACAACTTTCACGTGTGTTTTTGAAGGATGGCTGTTTTTTATGAACTACCCGGACTCAAGGTCAAGATGTATGTCACCTGCTCCGCAGGTGACACACATCTTGACCTTCAGTCCGGGAAAGTTTTAATGGCAAGACTGAGTGGTCCCTCGCGGCATCTGCTCCACACATCTTGGACAAGATAAGTTGCTCCCTAGCCTGTGAAGCACGACGAGGGGCGCATTTGACCATCCTTTTTGGAACTCTTGGCCCTGCCCGTGACGCGCGCCGGGAGGCTTGACGTGCCAGATGTGGTTTCAGCTGGCCCTGCCATAGGATTCACAGTCAACATTACAGTCACACGACAGTCAACACGACAGTCAACACGACAGTCAACACGAGCACTTTTACTGTAAATTCTCTGCGAAAACGCGTTTCGGGGAAGAAATCCAAGATTTTCCAATATACTAGGACCCTTGGGGCTCCCAATGCTCCAAAATGGCATTTCCCCTTTTAAATAGAAGAGAAATTGCTCGTGTTGACTGTCGTGTTGACTGTATGTTGACTGTTATGTTGACTGTCAATCCCATGGCAGGGCCAGGTGAAACCACATCTGGCACGTCAAGCCTCCCGGCGCGCGTCAAGGGCAGGGCCAAGAGTTCGAAAAAGGACGGTCAAATGCGCCCCTCCTCGTGCTTCACAGGCTAGGGAGCAACTTATCTTGTCCAAGATGTGTGGAGCAGATTCCGCGAGGGACCACTCAGTCTTGCCATTAAAACTTTCCCCGGGTAGTTCAGAAAAAACAGCCATCCGAGATGAACCACCCCTAAGACAATGGCAACCCCTTGCACCCCGATGTCAATGTTGACGGTAAGGCTGCCCGCAGCAAGAGCAGAAATGGCTGTTTGTTTTGAACGCCGCCAGTGACCCAAAAAATCCACCAACATTGAAAAAGGGGGAACGGGGGTTTAACAACTTTGACGTGTGTTTTTGAAGGATGGCTGTTTTTTATGAACTACCCGGTATGTTGAGCTTAATGTATAGCTATATATGTTAAGCTGAATGATGGTGGTAAGTGGTGATTCCGTGGCTTATCTGGAATTTCGATGGTTAAATTTGGTTGAATCTGGTTCATGGCACTTGCATGCGACAAGTGGCCGATGATCTACAATCAAACATGGAGGGCTAATTGATGTATGGACCTACCATCACTTGGTATAGTCGAATCGGCTTTGGAAAGTTAGCATTTGCTTTCCATGCACTTCATTTTACCTTTCGATCCAAGTTGAAGTCCATATCGATTTCATGTCATTCACGAAGTCACAGGATTTATTCTTTAAACAAATCCAGCCATCATGAAGAAACATTGATCATCATTCAGCACTGCAAACCAGTTGGCCACGGATCCATATCAACGGAGAACCACCACGAACCATCATGAATCATCACCCACTGGGAGGTCAACGGAACGTGGGAAAACTCGGAACCAGCAGTACTTACTCAGTTCGCTTGTTGCTGTCCATCATCACTGACCTTCAACATCCTTCAAGTAAAGAACCCAAATAAATATGACTATTTGGTACAACTAAATATATTTATTCAAGTAAGAACCCTTGTTCATTTTAGTTGTTGTCAAACTAAATATGGCTATTTGGTTGGTGGTAGAAGAACCCAAATATGACTATTTCGTTGGTGGTTTGATTGACATTTTTTATTTTCCCTATTATTTGTAAACAACTGGTTGGTTCACTAATATTTTCATATATTTTTCATAGGGGTTGAAACCACCAACCAGCCAACCATTGTTGTATAACTTTGATACACAGGCGACATGCGCATGCAGAGAACATGTCGTGGCAATTGTTGCCATCATTTTCCTACTATAACGAGCGTCACAAACCCCTATCAACCATCATTAGCCATTAATTAGCAATCCAATGAAACATTAATTGATCATCATCAATCACACTTAAACATCATAAAACAATGATTTCAACCACCAGCTAACAATCAATGAATCCATTGGCCAATTAACGATCAACCCATCGTTATCTACAACCATCATTAGAATGTGGGTCGAAACCCTGTACCCCTGGTTCCCCCATCATTAACCATATTGTTTTCCCACTGCTATTGTTGGTTATTATCCCCATTACTGTTGGTTAATTGATATTGGCCCATAGCCATAGATAGCTGGTATATGCCCTACTATTGTTACTTATGAAGCCTTCTTACTAAGCATTAACCAGCTAGTTAACCATTCGTTGGTTGGTTAAAGCCCTTATTCCAACCTTAGTTACCATTAGTTAACCATTAGTTGGACCATTAGTTAACCTATTCACCGCCATTTAACCCTCCTTATCAACCCTCGTTACCTGCTGACCAGGCTCAAGCGTGGCCCATCTGTCAGCAGGGCCATGACCTGGTGGCGGTGGCCAAGACGGGTAGCGGACACTTGGGCGCTTGATGGACTGATTGGGATGGGAAATGGATGTGCTGGTTGGTGGTTTCAAGCCAAATGATCACGTAAATAGGGGATGATAAGCAAATAATAATTGGTAATGATGATGATGGGTAATAAAGGTCGATGGTGATGATGATGATGATGATGATGGTGATGATGTTGATGGTGGTGGTGGGGGTGGTGGTGGGAGGGCGACATTTTCCCTGTGGAATCATTCACTAGGTGCAGGCAGCCGCATCCATGTTCAAAGGCGCAGTTGCCAAGGCGGACTGTGGACAGCAACAACCTTTCCGGTTTCGCGCTGGGATATTCACAGCTTGGAAATAAGATCTGAATTTAACTTTTTTTATGACTTTCATACTCTAATGAAAGATTTTGATGCCAGATACAGTGCATTTTCACATTCACTGCGACCAGCAATGACATCTCCTGAGAAGACTGCTGCAGCTCTCACTGAAGAGAATGTGGAGACTCACAATGCTCAGAATGAGCAGGATAGAGTGAAGGAGTTCATGTCCAAAGATGCTCCAACTGAAGCCAGTTCTATGGAACTGGGAGAGGCCTTCAAGCTACTGAAGCCCAAGGATGAAGTGCCTGATGACAAGACTGATATTGCAAATGCAATTGAAGTCTTGGAAGAAATGGAGGAGGTTTTGGAAGAGGATCCCAATATCCTCAATGCAGCTGTGCTGAATGCACAAGTGCAAGATGATTGCTCATGGATGAAAGTGAATGATTTTGACCCATGATGGTTCATGATGCCAAGATCATTAGTCAAGAGCATAGACCATCATTCACCAGAATTTACCATGTCATTTACCCATGTAGTTCATGGCCATGAATCACCATTTGAGAACCCATCATTTGGAGGTGCAGAAGCATTGAAGCATCCCCATTCCGCCTGTTAGGCAATGCCTTGTAGCCTCGAACTGCTGACCTCACCGCTGGGTCTGGTTGTGGGTTTTATGATTTGCTTCTTGTACCACTAACAAGGACATGTAACTCATTGGTAGTGAGTCCTAATATGGATAAACAGTTGACAGGAGTCCCTATCATCATTGGAAGCACTACGCAATACACCCACTACCGTTGCCACCTATTAACCACTATCTGGAATCATTATCTCATTGGATTAAACATTTAGTACTAACCATTGTAAATGCACTATATAGTATATAGTATATATATATATATATAGATAGATAGATAGATAGATAGATAGATAGATAGATAGATAGATAGTCACTGTACTAACAAACAAGAAACACGTCCCAGTTCGCGCCGGGAACGGTGCCAAGGAAAGACATTGGCCTTTTTGCTCCCAGCCTTCAAGCTCATCACCAGGCGCGGTGAGCTCCCAAGAGCGTAAGCTGATAGCAAACTATTATAGGGGATATATACCAACTATCTGGCTAATAGGGGATAACAACCAACAATAATAGCTGGTTAATGGTTAATTAATAATATGGGATAACAACCAAGAATAGTAGGGGATATACCAGCTATACATGGCGAGCTGGGTCAATATTAATCAACCAATCATGGGGGATAATGACCAACAATAATAGGGACAACAATGGTTAATGATGGGGAACCAGGGGTACAGGGTGAACTGACCCAAAGCCATATTGATGGTTCAAATTTCACCAGGAGCTACATCAACTCCCATCCCAGAGACAACAGTGAATGCTGATAAATCCAGCTCTTGATGGTTCAAGTTTCGGATGGTTGATCACCATTCAGCTGGTACCATCAAATTTCGTGGATTTACCATTGATAAAGCTGCAGCCCTTATTTGATGCTAAACTGCGGGAGGTTTTTGAACGAGGATCTGTTGAGGGTGCTGCGGTGGTCAATCATGACCAGCCCATGGTTCGATGATAAGGAAATGATGGTGGTTTGTAAGTGCTGAGGTGGTTGTTGAATGGTCAAGAGTCGTTGAGATGATAAGGGAAGTAATGGTTGATCATGCTCAAACGTTGCATTTTGTTTCTGGTTAATGGTAGTGATTGATTGCAACGGATAGTAATGATTGTTTGGTCAACAGTATACAGTTATTTGTTTATCTTTAATTGCTTGCATTTGTTTAGTAGTGATTAATGATCGTTCCTGCAGTAGCCCCTGGTAAACAATCCCCTCGAAGGCAAAACAAACAGTTTCAAGAGGCAAACCGGTAAACATCTATAAATTTGACTTTTCATTTACCAGGTCGGTTTGCGGGTGATGATTCATACAAGCATTGGAACAAGTTGTCACATCGCGACAGCCTGGATTTGTTCATTTGGTGGTTTTTCAAAATATGGGACCCCCTAGGTGGTTGGTTTAGTGGTACTAAATATATAGTACTACATAAATAATCAATGTGCCACCTACATTGGTACTAAATAACTAGTGATGATTTAGGGCTACCCCTATTTGGCTGTGGGTCAGTTCACCCTTAGTCCCCCTGGTTCCCCTATCATTAACCAGGCTGTTTTCCCTATGATTTGGTTGGTGAACTTATCCCCTATTATTGATGGTTAATATTGACCCATAGCCATTTTGAGAAACCACCATTTGTGGCACATGTCGTGGAGCATGGACTCCACCAACCGAAGGGAACGTCCCAACAGCGAGCGCGGCCAGGCAGCTGAAGGCGGCCCAGGAGATGCCAAAGAAGACCATGCCAGGCAGCCGGGGATTTTCCCGGTGGCGTTTTGGTGGCTTTAAGCATGGTTAGTGGGGATCAGTACCAAGGAGTTAGTTTTACTTAGTCATGGGTAAATGAAAACCATGGTTAAAGTCACCAAATGAAAATGGGTGAGTAACCAAAGGGGTTTTCATTTTTACTAAATGAAAATGGGTGAGTAACCATGGTTAAAGTCACCAAAGGGTTAAATGAAAACCATGGTTAAGTAACTACTGGTTACTGGAGATCAGTACCAAGGGGTTAGTTGTAGTTAGTCATGGTTAAATGAAAACCGGTTTTAACAATGTTAACCATGGTCTGCCAGTTTAAGCATGGTTAGTCATGGTGAGGAACAAGGGGTTAAACCATGATGGGATTTACCATGGTTAGTCATGGTTAATCATGGTGAATGGGATTGATCTTTGTTAGTTTTGGTTAGTCATGGTTAATTGATCATGGTTAATGGATCAGGATTGATTAATGGTGAGCCAATGAGGGTTCACAGTAGCTGGTTAGCCAATAAGCATTAGTCATTGTGAGGAACAAGATCTTTCTGGCACACAAATCAACGAGCAATAATGAAGAATCATTACATACAATTTACCTGGCAAAAATTTACTCCTGAAAAATTGATAGTTACGATAACTTTGGTTAGTTGTGGTTAGTCATGGTTAATCATGATCAATCAGGTACGAATGGCGAGCCGATAAGGGTTCACAGTACTTGCTTATCGTGTAAGTCAATCATCAATAACAATGGCCAATGGTAGTAGAAAAGATGATTGTGAAACTTCTGGTTCAGCCTTCTATTAAGATAATGTTTTATTCTTGTCCAACATGGTTCACTTCTATTGACCAAGACCCGCTCTAAACCATGATTGTATCAATATTGAAGTAACATTTGTTCATTACGACCATTATTAACCACCAAAGTAGCCATCAAGCACAATATTCATCATCATGAACCCAACATGAGCCACCATCATTAACCACCGTATTAGGTCAATCCTTGCCTGCATTCACCACCGTACGAACCATCAAAATGACCACCATCTCATCACCATATCATGAGTCAACCATTGGTTCGTGATCATTTGACCATATCAATCACCATCATCAGCCATCATCAACCATGGCCATCATTAACCATCATCAACCATTCCTTCACCATTAGTTGAACCCTATCAACCACCATCCACGGCCATGCACCACCTTCGGTCACCCGCCTCCACCATGGCGGCCCACGGCCTCCCCACCGTTGCGTTGCGACCCCCGAGGCGTCCTGGTGCTGGCGCCCACCCGGGAGTTGGCCACGCAGATCCAGACGGAGTGCGAACGTTTCGCGCCCGTCGCGCGGCACCGAAGAGTTCAATGGAGCTGGAGCTGTTGATTGAGTAACACATTTTGAATGTTTTTTTGATGAATGGTTTATTTTGATGAATTATGGATGATTAATGGTTTAATGATGAGAAATGAATAGAATAAGATGGATTAATTGTTCACATTTTGTTTATTGATGATTATTTCATAGAATAATGGATTAATTGTTTGAATGGTTTTTTGTTGAATGTTTTTTTGTTGAATCATTTTCTGTTTTGAAGCGAAGTTTTTCCATGCGCATGATATCCATTGTTTCAGGAAAAATCATCCATGATGTTTGGATATCCATCCACAATGAATTTTGATTATCATGTTTTTTGTTGAATAGTTTTTGAGCGATGGATTTTCATCAATGATAGTTTGCCCTTAGCATTCTAGAACTATTACTTGTTGAACAATTAGTTCAACTAGAGCTATTTAACAATTAGTTCAACTACTGTACAGCTGGACTGAGTAACGATCAAAAGTAACCATCGGACCAAATCATGGCTTGACCACAACCGTAATTAACGATTCATGAATATGGTTCATTCCATGAATCACTGATGAATCAATCATAATAACCCAGGACTAGATCGATGAATGGATTCCATTTGGTAGAGCAATGGTCATTTTGATTGATGAATGGTCTCGATTGTTGAATGCCATTGCCAAATTAGTAAGTTTTCATAGATTCAGCGGTCAAGAAGCTTCATTAATGAAATCTTGGTTGTGGTGATTTGATGGCCAAATTGGTAAATATTCTTTGTTTCAGTGGTTAGTAAACTTACCCTGTATTTAATGCAATGATTTTGGTTGAAGCAGTGGTCATGGCTAAGTAGCGATTCATCGATGGCTTCAGTCTTGGTTAATAATTAAGACTAGTAGGAACATAAAGGTGAACATTTGGAGGGAATATGAGGGGGCCGAATTGATGGATGCTATTCGTGAATCAAATTATTAAATTGATCAATAGTGCCACCGATCCTTTGTGTCCTTCAAATCATGGTGTATGAGGTGATTTGAGCCAGTCACAATTGTAAGCCACCCAAGCACACTTTTACCTACCATAAGTATATATAAGCATCCATAAGCGGTATACTTACCCTGGTCATAAACTCAGTCAACTAACTTGCAGGTACCAATCTGTATGACCACAGTTGGTTCATTGATGCAAACCCATGGTTGCAGGTGCTCAGACAATTGCTGGTGCCAAGAATTATATAGGACATACCAAGCACAACGAAGCAGAATGCTGAGGTGCTGACTGCAATTTGCTTGTGGTTATGGATCAAGGGATCAATGCCGAAAACAGCAAAACTGGGGTAGTCTAGTAGTATTTTAGGAAAAGATAGACTTTGTTATCGGGAAAAATATAGTCTACTCGTATCATATTCTAGTAGTATCAAAACTATAGCAGCGGAAATAAACTAACACACTGTGGGTATCAATCTTCACATTCCTCAGGTGTTTCTCAAAATAGGGCTACTCCCAGTTATCATCCAGCATTTGTAATAACAAACCCAGCCATTTTGGGCATGGCTTCAGTGTCAGAGCTTGCTTCACTTAAATGGATCAACACCGAGGCCAAGATCGCTTCCATGGCGGTCTTTGGCGGAACGCCCAAGGGCCCCCAGGGCAAGGAACTCAAGAAGAGGTGCCCACAGGCGACGCTTCCCGTCGTGGGAGGGGTTGGATGGCTCAGGCAGGTCTTGGAGTTTTTTTTTGGGCACCAGAGGGATGGTTGTTTCTCAGGATAGGGGTACCCCAAAATCATCCATGATTAACTATTTATAGTAATAAACCAGCCATTTTGGGGGTCCCCTATTTTAAGAAACCACCGGATGGTGAATTTGGTTGGTGAATGAGTTTCAACAATCAAGGTATTGAATGGAATGGCCTTGAACAAATCTACATGATTCTTAATTACATATCGATGGTGTAAGGGATCACTCAACCATCACGAACCATCCTCAACACATGAATTTTACCACCGTGATCTCCCAGGGGTTCCTGGCAGGGCCCTCAAGCAAGGCCCCAGTGGCCCCTGGGCTCCTGGGAAAGGTCCTGGTGGCGACTCCGGGACGTCTCCAAGATTTCTTGGGCTCGGGCGACGTGGATCTGTGTCGTGGCAGCAGCCATGGGATGTGGGTCCGTTGCTGGTGAAATGGGGTTCAGATTGTGGTTGATAGTCAATTGGTTGGTCAATTGGTTGGTGAACTGGTTGATTTAGCGTAGTTGGTTAATTGGTTGGTTAGTTGTTTGTTTCTCATGCATTGATTGAAGGTGTTGATTGGTTTAGATGGTTATTTGGTGATTGATGATGGTCACTTGTGGTTGGTACTTGATTGATTAATTGGTGGTTGATCATGGTTCATGGGCTTGTTAGTCAATTGGGGCTTCATCATGTGTTGTTTGATGTTGATGATAATGGCCTTAGTAGTGATTAGATAATGTTTTGGTCAGCGCAAGTGTGGTGAGGTAATATAGACCTGAGGCCTCGATTTGGGTGTGTGTGTGTGTGTGTGTGCTTGTGTGTTTGTCACATTGTGGACCAAAACCATGATGCACCAGCTATATCCTACATGGTTGATCATAATGTGCCACGATTTATTTTTTTGAGGACGAGTTGTCCTTATGTTTCTTATCACGATAATCATAGCACTAGTCTGTGTTTGCTAGATGATGCTCACCCCATGTGTTGCTTTTTAGTGCCTTAGTGGCCAGTGATTAACAATCATACCACTGCTCATTATTTCAATTGTCGTTACCAACAATTCCATACAATATCCCAAACATTCGCAACAGAAATGGTGGCACCTGCAGCATTGTCTACCTTCGGTTGAGATGCATCGTTGAGTTTCCATTTTGATGGTCAATTATCAACCAGGGCGTACATACCCTTTGTTCATGTTCTACGGTCGTTGCATCACATGGTTTGATTCCTGCCGGACAAACAAGTCGGCGATAAAACTATCATGTCTTTGCAACGATGTAGGAATCAGTTCTATAAACCAATTGACCAACCCATGACTGGTTCTACTGATCACCACAAGAGATAGGATGATCATCCTGGTGTCTAATAGTGGGATTCTCCTGGTGCCATTCGATCATGATGATTATCCATGATCCATCCTCCCTGGGACTGTCAATCTTGCTTCTGGTTCAAGCTGAAGCTGCCAGCCATGCTGAGCCCCCAAGCATGGCGCGACACGGCACCCACATCGCTTCGAAGGGTTGCAGAAGTCGGCAGCTGTACAGAATCATGGCAAGCTTACTACTGAATAATTGTGGAGGAATCAAAATATAATTACTGATTGATACTGATTGTTTATAATCACTAAATTATGATGAATGATTGATTACATGATTCATGAAATGATTGTTTACAAGCGTTAATCACTAAGTTTGTTGGCCCACGCTTCAGCTGGAGATAGACATGATCATCAAGGGGTCAAGGAGTCCAGGCCAACGTAAGCAACGCTCCTACCAATACTGATAGCTCGAGCACCAGTTCAATATCAACCATTGCACCATTGAACATGAACATTGACCTATAATATGTATGTAGTGAACCTATCAACCATCATGAATCCTCATCAACCTTATGTATATAAAATTATCCTAGAGAACTTTCATCAATCATCAAACATCATCCTGCAGTACTCCTATGACCATCAATGGCTGATTAGCCGCTGTCAATCGTTCAGCTTGAGCCTTTCGAGCGCTTTCGCCATGACCCTTGTGGTGGTCACCGGAGGAAACAAGGCACTGGGGACATCTCCCAACCACCTCAGTGGTGGACCCCATCAGCTCACAGCTCCAAGCATCTCCAACCACCGGTCACAAGCACCTCCGGGCACCACCTGGGGCACCGGGCTACCACCCCACCGGGCCACCTCCCCACCGGCGCAAGCGCAGGGCATTGGCTTCGAAGTGGCCAAGCAACTGCTGGCCTCGCGGAAGTTCGAGCGGCTGCTGCTGGCGTGCCGCAACCCGAAGCTGGGGGAAGCAGCGGCACAGGCGTTGAAGTGTGGAAGCTCCGGCTGCAGGGGAGTTGCTGGTGAGGGGTTGGGGGAGGGGGTTGGTGGTGCTTGGGGGTGGAGGTGGAGGTGGTTGCGGTTGAGGCTATCTTGGCGCTATCTTGTCGCTGACTGCTGAAATCCATGGACAGCTTCAATGATGATAATCTGCAGCAAGGAGTGCAATTTCTAGGGTTTAAGCGATGCCGTACCTGTTCTTTAGGTCAAAGTGGTACTGCACAGCCAGTAACAAGCCATTGTTATTTGGCTATTCAATCATTCGCGGCGCCTCCCTCAGTCATAGTTTACTGTATATAGATGTATATAGTTACATCTGAGCAACTCAGACACAAAGTGCTGTCTAGGTCACTCCAGTTACAAAGGGTTTATACTGAGTAACGCATTGGTCACTGTACAGGTGTTAGTGCATCGTTGTCCCAAACCATAAAAAAATCTCACTTTCAACGATCTGCCAACACCAATATGGGTCACCAATTAAGACTCGAACGATTCAATGGATGACCCATTGATATCCATTGATGACCTTTCAACATGATCAACAATTCTACCAACAAGGTTATAAGGCTTTGTTGTTATAAAAAGTCTGTGTCCATTTACAAAAAGTCTTTGAAAATCAAACATATTGTTGTAGATGTTGACTCAAATTTTGAAAGATAATATCTTGGTCGTTCATGGGTCACCTTGTCGCAACGGTCCATTGTAACCATGATGACTTTACGTCGCTCAGCTGATGGAGACTCAGGATTTTTGCCGCTGGATTTGAACGACCCGAGCCTTGGCCTTGGCCTTGGTGGTCTCCTTGGTCAGTTTCCTCGGTACGGGTGAAGCCAGCGGCTAGGTCTTGGTTATGGACAAACTCCCAGGGACCCATGTGTGGGTCAAGCATCGCTTCCTGGCGTGTCCCTTCCAGGTTGGCAATCACAAATTACTAATCAACCATCAACATGAATAGATGTTCAATAGCATTGTTACAATCAATTACCCATGATTACTAGCTTTGACTAATAGTAGGGCGTGGATATATGTAGGCATGCGATTATTAATGACTGAAACTACTCATCATCAATCACCATCATTAATTAGCCGTTACGAATCATGCTTCGTTCTGAACTAACCCCGGCTACCTATCACTTTTCTGGGGATCACCAACCAGGGGGACTCAGAGAGCTTCACGCCGCAACACAGGAAGAGCATTGAAGACTTCGCTGTCGCCTTGGAGAGAGACTATGGAGCCTCGGACCAGTGGTGTGAAAAACGGGCAACCGCCGGCAACCGCAGCTGATGTTTTATTCGTCCATAAAGTATGGATAATAGATGGGTAATAGATGATTCATGTGATTGGTGGTTCATTGGTGGTTCAGCATTGGTGGATTTGTGGTTGCTTTATGATTGAGTGATTGATGGTTTATGAGTGCTTACTCGTTCTCAAGTGGCTAATGACTGGTTGGTTGGCATAGGTCTTGAACCCAACAGCATCGTCTAACCAATTGTGAAGAGTAGAATAGCAGATGGTGAGCCATGATGTTTACCCCAGCTTATTATTGTTGGTTGCTTGGCTGATGAAATTGTTTCTCTTTCCATTATCTATATTTTTCCATTGCTTGTTATTTTCTCCTTCCGTGATTGTTTGCAAATAGATCTCCAATGATTATTGATAATCATTGCAGCCAATATTGTGATCGTTGATTGGTTGTCATTCTCAATTACTGTTGGGCTTATTCAGTAATTAATTTGATTTGTCATTTTCAAGCCTACTTGGATTGCTTTCCCCGGTTCCAATCTCACGGCGGGTGGCGGTACCAGGACGACTGGATTGCCTGGTGAACAACGCGGGCATCTTCTACACCAACGCAGACCCCAAGCCCTTGGATGAGGCGAAACGCTGTCGGATGGGATGACAGGAACCTGCATGAAGCAACACCAAGCATCCTTACCATCTGATGATTGATTAGTGATGGTTTATTCATGATTGATTAATGATTGATCATAATAATATTGATTAGTGATGATGTTTGAATAATCATAGTAATATTGATTGCCTAATGATTGATTAGTGATGATTAACAGCAAGTTAATGATGGTGTTGGATGAATGATGTATGTATCTAATGATTGATTAGTGATGATGTGATATTGATTGCTCAATGATTGATAGTAATGATGAATCACGGAAATGATTGATGCTGGTTGATCAACAGCAAGGTAATGATGTTGTTAATGATTAACCAATACTGTCAACCAGTTGGTTAACACCATAGAAATGATGGTTAATCAACAGCAACACCAACAAGGAGCCAAGAACAACCATCATTACACTTGTTGACGCAAACGATGGTGCCTTTACACTTGTTGCAACAGAACAACAACTTGTGGATGTTCCCGGCCATCCCAGAGTTGTATTTTGGCGTTTTACTTTGGTGGCTTTGTTGAAGAGATAGTGAACATAACAACGTGACAGAATATCAGGCAATTACAAGAATCACATACAACACCAATTCCAGTAAACAATGAACAACATGCAACAACATTTTTTGATAATCAAAAAATATATGTCTTGAGGATGATGAACACGACTAGTTGCTCGAGCAAATAAGACAAGCAGCCGAGATAGAAGCAGCGTGGATTGCTTGTGGACGGTGTCTTGTTTGATTGCCAACCCTCGATGTGGAGATATTTCTATCATTATGTTTTCTTCGGCACAAACAAAGCCGTCACACCCAATTCTGTGCAGGTAACGCACATCCAACCGCAAGAAACCGCCAATATCAGATAAAATCACTACCACTCAAATGCAATCATCATAGGAGTCACAGTAGCTTACCCTTTTTTTTTTAATACAACCCCTAAACATCCCCCAACCATGATAAACAGCCATTAACTCATGGCCACTGATGCACAGCCCATCACAAGGGTCAGCTGTTTGATTGCACGCTTCAGGTCTGTGAATCTGTCCTCAAGGTCAACTTCTTCAACACGTTGTGGCTTGGAATTGACGAGACGGGCTTGGAGGTGTTGCTATTGTGACTGTTGATTCACTGATCATTGGACATCATGTGATTTCATTAATGGGATAGGGTTATTATCCTTTAACCATAGATCGTCACTTGTTCAACAGCAATTGAGCATATCATTCTAACAACCACGGCTTCTGGATGGAGACCTTTGTAATATTAGCCATTTATCATCGTCAACCCAAGATTCAGCATCATCAATCATCATTGGACCACGGCAATGCTGAGGCTGCTGACTGAGCGGCTCCTGCCATTGCTTGCGAAGTCCCAAAACCCGCGCATCTCAGCGGAACGCTAGCAATTCCTGTCGGCGTCATGGTGGTGACTGGTGGTTAGTGATGGTTGATGATTGTCAATGATGATTGACTGTGGTTTATAACGGTTAAATGCCACTGGTTAGAATCATGTATTTGGCTGTTTATCGTTGGGTCATTGATTGTGACTTGATACTGACGGTGAATGTTTCACATCGGTTTTATTCAACATATTGGTTCATCGTGGATGGTCGATGATACTGGTTCATAGATCATTGTAATGGGTCTTCTAAATGGGTTGTGCGCCAAGCCTAGGATTATGTTGTTTTTTTTTCCGTTTAGATGCTACAGATGATACCCTTCTGGAACCAGGACCCCAACTGGCGCCAGTGCGGAAACTGGTTCTGAAAGCCGCCTATTTTTCCACTGATTCAGGGGTTAAACATGGAATCATGATGGTGTTGTTGTGTGTTGATGTTTACTGGTTGGTACTGATTTTAGACAATGCTTGGTGAGTTGTTATCCCCTATCATTAACCATTAACCAGCTATAAACAACCATGGTTGGTGATGTTTTCTTGCCAAGGAGCACTTGGTGGGTTCTTGTCATCATCGGAAAAAAACACCAACAGTTTCGCAGCAAAGCTTCCAAGGGAATCAGCGTCATGCTCTGGTTGGGTTTACCCATGGTTTGACGCTGGTACCTGGTTGCTATTTGGCGAGCTGGGTCAAGCAGTTAACCAACCAAAAATGGGGATAATAACCAACAATTGTAGGGAAACCAATGGTTAATGATGGGGAACCAGGGGTACGGCGTGAACTGACCCACAGCCATTTTGGGCTTGGATGTTCCGAGCTCTGGTTGATAGCAGGGCTATGGCAGCTACATGGTGTGATGAGATTGGCTGTGCCGTGCTCGTCCGTCGCCCTGGTTCTAGGTTTGCCTTAACTTTCGTGGAGACAGTGATGAAACATGTTTCCAGACTTACCGTGAAAATTCAACATTATGAATACTCTGACATCGACGATGTACATGCTATTTGTAGAATGTGCTCTTTGCTATGATCCACGTTTGCTTTCGACCGCAACATCACTCAATGCTTGTCTTTTTTTGATGAATGGATGCTACTGTCCTTTTGTTCCGCATGAGCACTCATCGTTGAAACTATCTTTAGACTTTCTTAACTGCCAACTGATCATTGTTAACCTCCAATGATCATTGTTAAAACTAATGTGTTGTATACGAATTAATGATTGCCCATTAATTATTGTTTACTACAAACATCCATGTTTGTTTGTTGACCATCAATGGTTCCTTACTCATCGTTCTTTGTCAGCCATTAACTCTTAAATATTAATTAACCATTGATAGTATGCAACTCAGCCACAATTTGATATGAACCATTGACTATTGATTCTTAAATGCACTATCGATTCTTTATTTCTAATCATCAAGTACCAATGATTAAACATAATCCATTATCAATTTCAATCAAACAACATATCTAGCAACCACTGTCGATACTTATCGGCACTAGTAGCAGTCGTGATCGTTGTTAGTAGGTGACAGTACGCGACCATTTGATTAGTTAATCATTATATATCAGAAACCATTGACTAGGAATTATGCCCTGAAGTGTTAATCATGACTACCTCTTTATTTTGACCATTACTTCGCACTTGATTGGTTCACCAATATTGATATATACACATCAGAAGCCATTTTCTGTTATTAACTTTTGAGATTCCTTCAGTATCAACTGTTCACTACCAATCTTGAACCAATACTTAGCAGTCATTGTCAAATGTCAACTATTGCTACTACAATAAAACCCGCCTTAAGTTACTTAAAATGCTCAGCCAGAGTAAACCATCATTTCTATTGTTCAACTGTTACTTCGCAGCCATTGGTCAAATCATGTGAGCCAAGCATCACCTTCGCAGTGCTGAGGCATTGTCAATGTGGCGAGTGGTCTGGGTTGTTTAAAGCAATTGTCCCCCAAGCGGCAGAACCTCGGCTGGGTCGACGGTATGGCATCATTGTCCCAGATGCTCCATGTATGGTACATTTACCTATGTTTGGGCCATTTTGTGGGGAAATGTAGGTAAATTTGTCATACAGTCATACATGGAGAATCTGGGAGTTTGTTCATAGGATGTCACATTTCTAGCCATGGTGGCTTTCCAAGAGTGAACAAATCTGTAAGTGTATCATGATATCTGGCATGACGATGGTGAATCTTAATGAACTTCATGGGTTTGGAGATGTGTGCAGTTCAATAGTAAATGCATGTATTCCTAGTGGGTTAACCATGCGTGAGTGACAGTTGATTGCAGAATCTAGTCATCATTAAAGTGCTTGCCACTGTAGTAATTGCCATATTAATGATCGTTGCTACACTTAAAATGTTTTGATTGTCAAACTAGTCTACAGTATACAGCTATACAAGCATGTAATTATTCATGTTGTTTCATGATCATTGCAGTAATTACTGAATGAGACTGTATGATTTCTCAGAGTGGTGGATGTCTCATTGCAAGGGAACCCGACAGTGAAGGGTCAGCTTAGAAGTGGGCAGGCATGAAACAAACCTAAGTGATATCAACTTGCAAAACCTACGGCAGTCACAAGGTTGCAACAACCATGTGGATCAAAGTTATTTTTTTGAAAGAACAGATTGTTGGTAATGTATTAGTGTGCAAAACATTCCATGTTCATATGTCATACCTTGGAAGGAGGGGCTGGTCAAGACCCTTGTTGTCTTAAGGGGGGTTGGATGCCAATAGTATTGGTTTGACATTGACCGCAGATAGTCAGTTTTGTCAGAGGTGATGTTGATTCCGCGACTTACTTCGGAATGATTACTGTTTGGCATCCCTTATTCATAACTATTGATATACCCACAGGGGTGATATGGATAACATTGACCAAATCGTTTCCAGATAATCCGTGCGTTTTCACCAAATCACCCCCTGATACTTGGATTTTTTCCAGATGATCATTGGTTGATTTTAGGGCTCCCCCATGCCATGCCCTAGCCGAAGAAAATCCAACGAACTGCTGCTGCCTGTTGACCCATGGAGAAAACCAGCGCCAACCAGGATGCAATTTGCTGCAGAGACTGTCACCTTGCCGGCCCTGAAGGACAGCCACTGGGGCCTTACAAGGTGAGGACCCCTCGGTAATGTTCGTATGTCTCATTTGGCTATTGGTTTGTTTGATTCGAATGGTGGTGCCTTCAAATGAGCTTCCCTTTGAA
The DNA here is from genome assembly GCA_009767595.1 of Symbiodinium kawagutii. Classification (NCBI taxonomy): domain Eukaryota; class Dinophyceae; order Suessiales; family Symbiodiniaceae; genus Symbiodinium; species Symbiodinium kawagutii. Next base: position 194,200 of record VSDK01017319.1, on the reverse strand, counting down.
ACAAAATGGTGTTTCAGTGTTTCAGGATTCTGGTGTGACCAAGAGGGTGGATTCTGGTGACGTGCGAGTGTATTCTCCCAAGCCTATAAACCAACAATCTTCCTGCGAACTGGTGTATTCTGGGACCGCGTGCATTTTCTAGCCATCGTATCCAAAAACTTGTACCCAAACGAGAAGCCCATGCTCATTACTGAACGCCTGTCACCCCTAGATAGTTGGGATGTGACACTGTTATTGTTGGTTCCAGCTGCATCCCATATGATCACCCATGATCAACCTTACATACATATGTTTTTCTTCAACCATGATTGATGTCTCGTTGAAGGATACTTCCCAACCATGCCCAATTAATCTTGATTATTGGTGAATTAATTACAGTAGTGGGGATGGTCACAGTCAATTTCGAAGGATTGTGAATGATTCATAAAGGCCGATATACTTACAGTAGTTAAATTGTTGGCTCACAACTGCTATCATCCGGAACCATCCATCACCCTGAATCGCGATGGCTAAAACCAGTACTGTGAAAACCGATAGACTTGCAGATCCGTTCATTACCTCAATAGGACTATCCCCTAGGTCGCTGGGCGGCTCCATGTGACGAGGATCACTCTTCCACACATCCCATCGTCGCCAATCTGTACCACGAAGAAGAGTCGCACCGCATAGACCCACAGAAACAAATAGCAAGTTGAGCGCAGGAACCGCATTCCTTTTGCCTCTATTGTGCCATTAGCCAGCATAAACATGTACAAGCCAGGAATAAAATGACTATCCACATAATATAGATATCAATCAACACGATTAGCAGCTTGATCACTGCCCATCCCAGACTCATATCACGCCTGTGGACACCACCTTGCAGGTGTTGTTGTGAGCTGCCTGAAGGGGCGTTGCCATGGCAAAAGTCAAGCTGGAGCAGCCAAATTTGGAACAACACCAGGCCAGCATCATGGTGGAAATGCGCCAATTCTGGATGGAAGGCCATCTGTGTGACGTTGTGCTCAAGAGCCGTGATGGGACAGAGCATCGGGGGCACGCCAATGTGCTATCTGCAGCAAGCAAAGTTCTCAAGACTCTGCTTGGTGGGCCATTTCGGGAAGCAGACAGCGTGCAAAGAGGGCAGCCCATCGAAGTTTGCGCTTCTGATGCATCGGTGGGGGCCTTGCTTGATTTCATCTACGGTGGACAGCCGCAAGTACCTCTGGAAGATTCCATTGAGCTTTTGGCACTTGCCGATGCTTACAACTTGCCACAGTTGACAGAAGCAATCCAGACACGATTACGTGCCTCCATTGAGAATGCTCCAGTGGCTACAGCCTTGAAATTGCTGCAAGAATCGCAGGGGTTGCAAGCTTTGAAGAATGCATGCGCAGAGAAAGTCGCCTTGAACTTTGAGGCTTGTGCCCAGCATCCAGATTTTCTCCAACTCTCTCCAACTCAGCTGGGACAAATCATGCAAAGAGACGATTTGAATGTGTCCCGGGAAGATGCTGTACTTACTTCCCTTTGGAAGTGGCTCAAAGAGTCCAAAGAAAGATACGCTTTCCTGGGCCTGTTGCTGATGCAAATCGACTTCCGGTCCATCTCATTTCAGAATCTTGTTCGAATTGACCATTTTGCAGCTTCCGTCGGCCCAAGAGGTGTTGAACTCCAGCTGGAGGCTGGCAAAGCTTTGCAAGCACACAGGAAGCGAAGCAGTGAGATCGCAGATCAGATTCAGCCCAAGAGAAGATGCTTGCGACACTGGTCACCTGATTTAGGTGCCAGCTCTACGGGTGCCCGGAAATTGCTGTCTAGACCCTGCTGGTCAATGTGCTGTCATGAGGGCGCCATCTATGCTGCAACCTGCGATGGTGATTCAGCTAGCATTCTCTGCTTGAAACCTGGTGACTCTGACCCGCTAGTGGTCGCGGGACACGGTGCAAGAGTGGATGGAATGAATGACCTAGGAAGAGGCTGCTCGGTATTTGTCATGTTGACAGGTGAGATTGTTGTGCGTGATCACGACAATAAGAGGCTGGTCAGCTTTGCAAACGGATTTGGTCAGTTGGATCGTAGATCCGATTCAGGTAGGTGGCATGTCTCTCCGCGCGGCACATTGTATTATGTAAACACTCGTGCTACTACAACTGGTCAGAGATTGGAGAAGTTGGTCGGCACGACGTTCCAAGCTGTGACACATCCGCTGCCATTTAAAGTGAATGTCAAAGCAATGTTTGTAACGGAGGAGGAGGCTTGTTATTTGGCCGACGACTGTGGCCGCATTTGGCGACTGAGCCCAGGGGAAACAGAACCTGCTGTTGTGGGAGAAGTCACTGGCGGACCGGCTTCCAACATTATGAAGCTTTTCGTCACTGAAGAAGGCAAGATCTATGCTGCTGATTGGTCACAGGGAAAGGTGTGGGCATTTCATCCAGGTGACACGACATGCATCGAAGTTCTGCAGTGCCCTGAAGGTGGGCACCCAAAAGCCATTGCAGCTCAGGAGCGGTCGCTGTATGTGAGCTGGTTGAAGAAGGGGCCCGGGGGCCGGGGCTGGGTGGGCAGGACCGATGAATACTTGCTACCTCCAGAGCTGAAGCTGGAGTGAACAAAGTCCTTTTGCGAGCAGGGCTTGAGTGATTGGGGCAAGAGGTAGGCGGGAACGATGGTTGATATGGTTAATACGGGCATGCAGAACTACCGTAATATGACGATGTAAACCAGGCATACCAGCTTATTGAATTCATATTGATGATGGTAGATCTGCGCCGTCTGAAGATCACTCATGACGATTATTGGTTGCCATCAGCCGTTGCCATGTCAACTCCTTTGATGGGGGCGGTCTAACACTTCCCATTGCAAGAGATGGTTGGGAACAACGATGAATGGTTTAGATTCTTCAAACATGTTTAAGCGCTGCAAGTACTTGGATGTGCATCTTCACTAAAGGAGTACAACCCAACTTCTAGGGTTAAGTAGTTAGGCAAATGTACCATGGTTATCTCAGGGAACTAACCCCGACTGCTCATAAGTGTTGTATGTCAAGCTCGCTATAGGGTTATTGCGACCAGCTCAGAGTTGGAGGTTGGGAAAGGTCCGCAGGTTTCATGCTTCTCCCAGCAGCATATCATTGCTTGGGGCCTCATTATATCCAGCTGGTTAGTTCTTTTGGCTTACAGCAGGAGATATCCTGGACACATAACCCAAGTTGATACTGGTTTGCAACTTATCCGTATTACTCTGGTCAACATTGATAAACCAACCAACAAATGAGAGTGCAGCCTTGACCAATGATATCCTTGCTCATGCTCAACCGTTGTTCAAGACCTCAAAACAACACCATATCAATAGCTCCACATGTTGGTCAATCAACCATCATTCCTAACACACCAGTAACCATACATTGACCAGCATGCAGCACGATTGTTATAACAGTTCGGAACCATGAGATAATCCTCTTCGGGCATTATCAACTTTTAGTTAAGCAGGTGAGAACATCATGTGATGGACTATATAAATAATCATACATCACCACATCATGTCACCATATATATCATATCACCATCCTATATCACCATATCATATCACCCAAATTGTCTCACAGTGTATCATTAATCACCATTATTCACAACCATCATAAACCACCAAGTACCGCCCTTTACCACCATATATCACCACACTATATCACCATATGGCAGTGGGTCAAAACCCTTAGTCCCCCTGGTTCCCCTATCATAAAAAGGCTGTTTTCCCTATAAAATCATTGGCAAACTTATCCCCCATTATTGCCCGTTGATATTGACCATAGCCATATATTACCATGTGGTAACCCATATCATACACCATACTATACACCATATCACCACACAATATCACCATGACATATCACCATGATATCATTATTGATCATTGCACCATTATTCACCACCATAATTTATCACCATATATCACCATGTGGTCACCCACCATCAATCACTGGATGGCATATACCCACTAACTTAGGTTTTTAGTGTTTTTGGGATATGATTGATTTACCATAGAACCACTAAAAAAATATTTTTTTAGCAAGGGATCTAGTTCAGCCACCAAGATCACCATCCTTTTGTTCCCGGTAGACCATGTGGATCAGGAGCTCATGTCCGAGTTCCGTGCCGACGTTTTGGCCAAGCGACACCATGAGAAGGACACCCCGTCCGCGCTTTGCGGGACATGCCATGGTGAAGAGGTGGATTGGTTAAGGGCTGATGGTCAAATGGTGGTTTAATGGTGATCAAATAATGGGTATAATGGCGCTTAAAAGTGGTTCATTGTGGTTTATTAGTGCGGTTAATCGTTGCCAGGGTTTAGATTACCGGTTCATAATGTGTTTTACCACATGCCGCTTAAATGATGCTTGATTCATGGTTTTTGTTTCCTTGGCTCAGGGTTGTTGATGTCAAGTGCGTCAGTTGTGGCTTAGCTTCAGGCTGGTGAATGAGCAACAATGACGGATAACAAATCTTAGCGGTTTATTGGTCAAACAGCACACCCAAGCTTTAGATCAGCTTTAAGGATATGAGCCTTTCTAGTTGTTGCAGGCTTATGGTGATGGTAAGAAGGCACGGTTGACCATAGTTGCACAAAAGTGACCACTATTGCTACTTTTCATTGGTAACAATCATGTGAATGTTCCTTCGCCATATAGGTGGTCGATCAAGAAGCCACCCAAAACTGCCATCAATAGCTTGTGATTCACCATCAGAAAGGTGGATTAGTATGGATCTTTACCATCAGGAACTGAGTATACGGCCCGTGGATTATCAATCATGCAAAATTGCTGCAAACCATACAATCAATCATCATTCACCACCATCCTTAACAACTATTAATCAAGCTATTCCCAGAAGACCAATTGGTGGGAATCCTGATTTTTGATTTCAGCACACCATTGGCAGGTGAGTCAATTCCTTAACAACTACAAGCACTACTTCTTCATTCGTCAAAAGTTGTGACTGATCACGATAAAATATTGAATCGGATGATATGGATAATCGTCATTGTTATATGACGTGACATGTCTTTACATGTCTCATACTAATCACTGATAATTATAAATTATATCTCTGTTGGGAATAGCTTAATAATTGTTAAGGATGGTGGTGAATGATACTTGATAATTGTTAGCAGCAATTTTGCATGGTTGATAATCCATGGTTGGGGACAGTTGGGTATATTTGGTTACTAAAGCCAGATTGCAAGACTGGAAAGTTATTTGTGGTTGTGAGCAGAGATCACTGTGTTTGTTACTTCTAGTTGATGGGGGTACTCGGACATGCATCCCCACTGCACAAGTAACTAGTGTCACTCTCAGTGCTTACTTCCAGGGTCAGTTTACTCACCCGTTTTTTGGGCTATGGCTGCCATGGCTTCACTGTCCCAGGGAACCAACCCTGGGCCCTGCACATTCGAGCATCCATGTTTCACCTCTATCATCCAAACCATCATTCCTTCTTGAATTACGTAGTCATCAATCATGAACAGCCTACCTATAGCTAAGCCATTCTCACTGGAACCATGGTAGCCCAGTTATCTCAACCATTAGTAGCTTTGTGTCTAGGCTAAGCCTTCAAGCAACATATCAGCCATTGTCATTTACTTGTTTTTGTTGTGATTTACTGCAACCAATGCCACAACTGCGCTCTCTTGGGTATCAGCAGCTGGTCTAAAGTGCCAACTCAGATGCTTGCGGTGAAGAGGTCCACCATCACAACTTCACAGCGGTGAAGTCGCGATGGTGGTGCGGTGTGTCATGTGTTACCACCCCACGGAGCTCCCATGCCCTGCTTACAAAAGATATGCCTATGGCACCTTAGCTGGCTCCCTTCTCGCCAGTATTCACTTTCAACACTCTCGTGGTACTAGTTGCAATGTCTCGCTGGAGCAAATCTACAGATGACATGCACATGTCAACATTGACTAATCGGCTTTTCCTGTCATGTTGTTGTAACATCCTTGTTGTTGTTGTTGTGTCATTGCGACCAATCCACTTGTACTTGTTGGTTTAATTTGTTTTGCTGCCGCTGCCGATGTTGTTGTCATGATGGGACGGGACCCTTCAAAACAGGACTGGAGCAATTGCGGCTATTCTACGATGTATTCCATGCCTCCCGGGCAGCACTTGACCTAGGGTCATGGGCATGGTACGTCGAGCAAGTCTAATAGTATCAACCTTCTTTCACGAATCTAGGATCAACAATCAACATTTGGAATATATGTTCACACCACTGTGGTCCCATCCAGCGTCCAGTGTGCAAACGGGGCATTTTGCAATTCATCCATATGCACAGAAGCATCCACATGTGGTTGACATGAACACAAGAAGATCTATGAATTGATTGTGCACATGTTGCGATTGCATTTAAGTGTGCGTATACATCTATACATACACCAAAAACACAACAGCCATTGTGGGGCTGCCTTTGTGACTTGGCTGTAGGTCCAAGTTGGGCCTGATTGCAGCTACCCGCGTCTTAGCACGTGAGAATCCGCGCATGCGCATCAACGCATGTTGTCCTGGATACTGCGACACGGATGCTCGTCACCGGGTCATCGAGCGGCGATTGCAGGGAGAGGAAGTGGAGGTTGCCCACACACATGAATCAATAAATCGACCGCACTGGGGTAGCTTCTTCCAGCAGATCAAAAAACAATCAAGCCAACGACAAATAGGTGAACACATATACATGGCGCATACATATTTGTGTTCCAGTTGAGAGATGACATACAGAATACCCTTTTCCTGGTGTCAATATGCCTGAATCAGACATATACACATACATGCGGGTAGTTCCACGTGCATGCATGTCAACAATATGCATGTCAACTTACCAAGACAGTGGTGCCTCCCAGTTTTGCACATAGACAAGGACAATTGTGGTGTCGGATGGATGTAACGATGGTGAGATGATATTGCTTATATATAGACTATGAGCTTCGCCATGATCAGCCATTAGTTGTGATGGATTACAAAATCTACCAACCACCAATGACCATCCCTAGCCATTCAAAAACCACAGCCCCACGAATTAGTTCGCCACTCAAAATCCGAAATCCCACTCTTGACCAACATCTAGCAACTAGTACTGATCACTAATCATCATCTTTAACCCACTAGTGATCCCCAACCACTAGTGATCACAGATATCATCATCCGTAGCACATTCCAAACCCCCAAAATCCACAGCAGCCCTTAGCTCCACGGCAGCAGCCAAGGATATGACGAAGCATCAAGGCCCACGACCACCCGAGGCGCAGCCATCACTGGGTACTTCACGGTTCAACAGAGCCAACTAGGAGTAACTAGGACTTACGCTTATAGAGTCACTTAACAGAGCCAACTGAGTGTTACTTAACAGAGCCTAGTTAGCGTATGGATGCTGTGGATGAAGAGAGCCAACTAGGATTCACAGATTCAACTAGGAGTAAGAGTCCATGGGTACTTACCAATGAATTAAGTACATTAAGTGCCAGTGGGCACTCTTAACGAAGATGGTGAGTCAATCCATCCAGGGTTCTCATTGTTAGAGAACCTGACCCAGCATTTCATCGCGTTTCCCAGGAATAGCCTTTGGGAAACGATCCCTGGAAGTTAAAACTGGCCAATTTCATAGGGAAACCATAGGAAACCAAGAACATTGATGGCAAACATTCTACTTCCAGGTTGGTCTACCAGAGAGTATCAGAATCCATGACTGTGATCCATCATCAAATTTCATTGTGAATTTGCCATGATTCCCAATTGATTCAGCTTTGCTAGTCATTTCCATCCTCATATTGTTGAATTGGTAGATATTCGTCATAAGTTTGTATATGTGAAAAAAAAAAAATATATATATATATATACATGTTTTTTATTTTCTTTACATATATGTATATGTACATATATATTTACATATTTAAATACATATATGTACATATATATATTTACTTAAACAAATATATATATATATATAGATACAGATTTATATATACACATTATTTACATATACTTACATAAATGTGGAAGCATATATGACTCACACCATGATACATTTTGATGTTATCATTCTATCTAGAAATCTCAGCATGCGTCATTGCATCATATCACTCACCAGGATCAACCATAAGAACACCAATTGACCATGATCACCAAAAAAAATGAACAGACCAACAACCTCCAAAGAATCAGCAAAAATATTTGATCACCGACAAACATCTAGATGTTTGATCTTTCATTCACCCAAAAAAAACTATCAGGCAAAGGAGATTTCCAACCATCCCAACCACGGGTCACACCCCTTGAAGCAACGTTGCGTAACCCATCGGCTGCCACTGGCGGGGTATGTGGCCATAGGGGGGTGCTCGAAACCCCGTGCTGTGTGCATTGGTGGAGCCTGATGGCTTTACAGGTGCAGTGGGGGCAGGGTACAGTTGGGAAAGATGTTGAATAATTGCAATGTTTTAAATTCCTAGAAACTATTCTAATAGTTTTTGGTAAATGATTTACAAATATGCTGAACAGTTAGTGATTCAATAATATAATTGGGTAAAATTATATAGTGTATTTTAACTTGTAGATAAATTGGGTAAAACTTAGTACAATATGAATGGTAAATGTGCTTTACTGATTGGTAATTAGCAACTTATTACTATTTCTGGTTACCCTTTATTACACTTGGTATTCTCAATTACCTGTCAATTTACAATACCATTGCATGGTATGGTATGATAATGAATTAGTAGCAACGGAAGAATGGTACAATAGGTTGCATACATAGTAATATGGTCGCTAATATGGCATAATATCATAATGCTAAGGACGGTGTACAGTACCATGTCATCTATGCTTTAGCAGGGCTTTTGAATTAGCCAATGATGCCGTAATAATGGGTATAGAGAACCCAGGTTGATGATTTGATGATGGGTATAACCGCTGATGGTCTAATCATGGTTAGTTAATGATTGGCAATAGGATTATTTGCTGATACATAATCTTCATTTGAATGAATATTCTTGACGAGGAACGGTTATAATTGTAGCTGTTTGCACTGGTATCAATTAGCTAATTGTATTTAGAAACTCAAATATTGATTACCTTAAGAGACTACTGTATTATTGTTAGTGATCATTTGGTGAGTATCAATGAATAGGCTTGCATAGTACAAACACATATCAATACAGAATGGGTATATGTTGTGTCTTGATTACTCCATATTAATAGCGTTTGGATAACAAATGCCACAAATCAAGATTAACTGATGGTTACATATGGGATTAACTAACGGTGAATGTGTATATATATATATATATATTTATTTAAAGATAGATAGATGGATAAATAAATACATATACATATATATATATATAGATAGATAGATAGATATATAGATAGATATATAGATAGATAGATAGATAGATAGATAGATAGATAGATAGATAGATAGATAGATAGATTTATATAGAGGTATAGATCATTCATTCTCACATGTATTAATGCATTTGTTGTTCCTGTCCATCAGTAACCCTCAATAGACAAGCAGAGCCGCCATAACCAATTGGTTTGCAGTGACTCATGATGGTTGATGATGGTGATTGATGGCTTGGAAAAGGTTACCCTCGCTGATCATGGGGTGGTTGTAGTTTTGAAGTGGATAGAATATCAGTTGATCGTAAGTACATAGATCAGCTAATTGAGGGTAACCATCAGCTGATCTATCATGAGGTGGTTGCATATATACGTGTAACCATAATGACACTCCGTAAATAATCTGCGTATTGAGCAGGGATATTCTGGATCTCCTCCAGACAATTGAGGTGGAAGTCCTCATTCTGAGAAGGGAGACCCTTGCCATTCATGGATATCACTATATGACTTTAATAACCACGGCACAACATTTTACCTTCAAACATTGCTAGTTTACCAACAAAAACAAAAACACTAATTTCCTGTATGTGATGGTTCAGCTACTAAAACGGCTGGTTCACCTATATACTACGAACTTGATTCAACATCTCCAATTTCGAAAAGCACTTCCATGGTGATAGCTGAGGTGAAATGATCGAGGATGAAGCCATTTCCACTTGGTGACGAACGCTGCCTCCACAGAAACCCAACCGACTGCGCAGCTAAAAGTCCGCACGCTGATAGCCGCTGATGGCAGTGGCGTTGCGAATTTTCCCTGGAACAGGTAGGGCATGCAGATCAGACGAATTCTGTGAGAAAATCAATAAGAAGGTGACGTGAAGGGGTAGAGTTTTGGAGTGCTAAGAGCATCATGTGAGCATCTATCATATGTTTTCCTGGTTTTGAGTCTTAAGAGATTGGATAGAGGGTTTGGACCCATGCAAATACAGCTGTACGCACAAGAAACTGTCATATGACATTGATGGTAGCAATGGCATAGCAACGTCTAGAGAAAGACGTGGCCGTGGGTCACCCTGGGCTCCTGTTTGTTCACATGCCAGAAAATCACCAGGTACTGATCTGTATGTCCATGAACTTCCCCAGGGCCCCACATCACTCATTACTCCGGTAACCTAGCATAGCAACCGACAGACAATCATTATCATTCGTAGATATTCCATTGCTAGCATAGATAAGCGGAGGGTACCCATGAAATTTCTGATGGTGATTCTTCCAATAAACCCTGGGGGTTTGTTGACAGCCAAGACGCAACAACCTGCAGTGCGGTTGCAAACGATCCCTATCGATTTCTTCAAAATTCACCAACCTCGGTTGGGAAGGGGTACCTGTTGCCTACCAGGAGGGGGTTACCTACCAGGTGTCACCAGCAGACGCTGCGTTGCCATTCTTGGAGACACACGGTGGTCCATAGGAAGTTGGGGCACTGTTGCACCAAAACTGACCAGTCACTACTATCCTTGTGATGGGCACAGCTTGCATGGCTTCAAATCTACCCTTGATGAGAGCAAGCAGGGGCTCATTATTGATCATCAACCCATTGATCATTTTGATTCGTTGGGACATCTATAGATTCTATAGACTATAGACATCGGTTGTCCTTAGATTTTAGGCCCTTACCCCCTGAAACTTCCAGGCCCGGTTCCTACCGGTGGATCATGACATGATCCAATCATCTACCCTTCATGAAGTTCCTGCCGCTCAGGTCTCAAGTGCAGCTCCTTGTTTTGGACGAGGCGAGGCCTAGGAGCTCTGTCGGCGATGAACAGTTCGAATGGCTGACTCCACTGGGGTGATGGGATGACCCTACTGAGGTAGTTTGATGGACTTAAGGATGGCTATTAATTGTTGTTAATGATGGTCAATAGGGGTTAATAGTGGTTGATAATCGTGAATAGTGTTCAGATAATGGTTAGAACTAGTGAATAACGATTGATGATTAGCGAGGTTGTACTTGGATGTGCCTTGCCCACTGCTTATAACTGGACATTTTACCATAGTTTGGCGTAGTTCACGCAGTTTTTTGTTGCTTGTGGTTATTTGCGATGGCTATATCCCAGATCCACCCAGCTCCACACTCAAGTAGGATATCCCCAAAATCCGGCATTTTCCAGCAGTTTTTGTTCAGAGTCTGGACAGCTGAAGAGGAAAGCGGCAGAACCCCTCTCTGGGTGATAGGTTTGCTAGCTGGTGGCTGGGATTTCAAAGGGGGGAGCTAATGTTGTGACCAAATGGTAGTTTGGTAATTGCTTTCTAGTATTTATCATTCTCAACCATCCGAATCACCAAGTGATGCTGTGCCACTCTCTGATTTATCCCAGCATGGTGAATTGACCAACGGAATCCTAGGTGTATCTGCTAAACATCTCAACCATCAACGGTAGGAAGGTTGATTGATTCGCTATTCAATGGTTGATATTTCTATAATGAAGCATTTGACACCGTATCTGCACTCATGAAACTTATCAACCAGATTGATGATTAAGAACACGCATCATGAATATCAGAACAACAATAATTAGTCATTAACCCTTCACCATTATTCACCACTAGTAGCCATCACAAAACAGTCAAGACTATTACTGGACAATGATGATCGTCAAGCATCAGAAACCATCATTCATCACTAACCATAACTGTTAACCACTACTATTGACCATTACTAAGCATTTTTCACCACTATTGAACCATCACTAAGCATCTTCCATAGCTAGTAAATCACTACCAGGCATCACTACCCGTTACCAAGCTTACCAACCTCGACTTCCACCATCTTTCAGACAAGCTCATCCCAAGCCGTCGCAGCTCTACGGAACCGCATGGGGTCCAACGTGACGCAACGTTGCGGGAGGCGGATCGGATGCTGGACATGGGCTTTGAGCCGGAAATTGCCAAGATCTTGGCACAGGTGCAATGGCGGGTCCATGGATATCTCCAACCTGCAGCTGAGCCAGCGAGTACATCACATGAACCCATCATCCACCTGGTAACTGGTAGGAAATTAGGGCGAAATGTGTTGCTGTAGGAATGCTTGCCTGGTTGGTGGTTTCTTTGATAGTTTGATTTTCCCAATTATATCAACAAATGGCTGGTTGGTTGACTTGCGCATATTTGTTTCGTAGAGGTGGTTCAACCATCAACCAGCTACTCACCAGCTTCAAGTTGTTATTTGTTCTAGCAGGGTATCTAGGAAAATGAAGTGACGACGGTTGCCCCGTGATGATATCCTGGAGCTGGAAAGCCACCGAGATGCTGAATTTTCACTATGCTTATCGACCAGATGGCAGGAGTCACTGCTTGCAATGTTCTCATTCTGTTTTTGAGAGATACTGTATAGAAAAGGATAAAAGAGATGCGAGATGCAACAACAAGAAAACAGAATTTGGTCATTTGCATTGTAATTGCTTGCAGAGCAGTACTGCCGTGTGATGTGCGGACTTTATTGTTTGTGTTGTAGGTCAAAATTCAACCTGGAATACTGCAGATGATTTCATATGCCTTGTCCTCGAACTGTCGGATTTCAGTTCCGCAAAACCCAACGGTTTGCAGAATATTGGTTACACCATTTTTCATCTACCACATGTGGGGTTTCTCAAAATAAGGAACCCCCAAATCATCGAACATTCACCATAGCAACAAACGAACCACTTTGGGTCCCAAAAGAAACGTAGTTTTCACAAAAAAACATCATATATTGAGAAACCACCATGATATATTGAACACTCATCATATATTGAGAAACTATCGTTGAGAAACATATCATATTCATTTCAACTCTTCTCAACTGATCCAGTTCCAACAACGACAGATCTGTTCACCTGTCGGAGATGGTGCCCTCCTGGGCTCGTCCTTGGCCCTGCCAGGCGCCAGCGGAACGACAGAGTTTGCTCTTCACGGCCACGTGGCCCAAGGCGGTGAAACGCATCGCGGAGAAGTCGCTGGGACGCGCGGATGGGGCGGGGGGGGGGGGGGGGGGGG